>CM016488.1:3263948-3536448 GCA_002890555.2 Lagenaria siceraria
ATGATATGTATATTACATATGTATGCATGTTATAATAATTCATTTTAAATTTTTATTTTTGAAAATTGTGCTCGTAATTTTATATATATTTTTTTTATTATAATTTCCATATCTCTTAAATAAATATTTAAATTCTTAATCAAAATACAAAAACAGAAACAAGTTTCAAATTTTGGCTTAAAAAATATATATGATGAAAAATATTAATAAAATGATGTACATTTAAAAATAAATGAAGAAAACTAATAAAAGATCTGAATAGTTTAATTCATATAGTATTGAGTCCCATCCACATTAGCTTTCCAAATGGCTACCACACGTTGATGATGAGTCCCCAAAATTCGTGTACATGGTACACGAATTTGGTAAAAAATTGTATACATGTTACATGAATTTAATTCTATACCATGTACTGGAATCTACATCACTTAAATCGTGTACGATGTTTATAATTTAGCCTAAATCGTATTTCATACTCACATTCTATTTACTTACACATGAACATAGTATACAATTTTATGAAATCGTGCACACGGTAAATCGTATCTCATACTCACATTTCACTTTATTATTATTCATAATTAAATAACATAACTTTAAAAAAAATTCAAAGTTTGAAAGTCTATTTTCTCTTGATATAGATCTCAAATACAAATTATTTTGAAATTATGTTCTGTAAAATCGGATGCAACAAAATGAAGCCGAAGTGCCTTTTTTCGGAGAGATGCCAAACAAATTAAAGTTTGATAAGGACAGAGATAGGGGTTGGCCGACATCCCATTTGACTTTTTGTTTTTTCGTCTTTCTTTTCCACCAAAAAGAACGTTCAAAAGCACTGAATTTATATAATAATAAACTTCTATTCTATAGGTTTTTTTTTTTGTAGGGTAATCATTTGATTTTTTAAAATTATATTTATTTTTATATAACTTCTTTAGAGGTTTTATTTGAATATTGTGGTTTTAAGAAATAATTAGAAGAATATTGTAGTTTTAAAACTATTTATAAAAATATTGTAGTTTTTTTCAGGTGAAGTGATGTTGTGGCAGTGGGGAGTGGGTCGAGAGTTGGAATCTCGACCTCATTTGGTCGAGAATCCAACTCTCGACATCAAAAGGAGGTCGAGACTTGAATAGAAGAGCACCAGTCAAAGAAGAGCACCCTCACATCCTGCCAGAAGAGTAGTGCAGTGCAGAAGAAGTCGAGACTTGAAGTCTCGACTAGCTAGGTGCAGGTCTAGGGCAACGGCAGGCATGCGGGAGTTCACGGGCAGTAGTTGGGGGTCGAGACTTCAACTCTCGACCCCTTTCCTATAAACCTCTTCCATCACTTTCACTTTCATCACCGGCTTCACTCCCTCTTCACTCCCTCTTTACTTTCATTTCAACCTCTTGCTTTCACTTTCTTCATTGGCTTTCACTCTCGGCCTTTCATTTTCTACTATCAGCTCTCTCATTTTTCTTCCTCTTGGCCTAATTAATATTGTGAGGTTTGTATATTTATTATTAAATTTTTAATTTTCTATAATTAATTATAAATTTTATCTATATTCTCATACTATTTTATTTTTTCAATAGTTTTGTTGCTGTTTAAGAAACAAAGAACAAAAAACAGGTACACTTAATTTTTTTTTTTAAGATTCATCTTCTCATATTATATATATATATATATTTTGTAGTTTTTGTTGTTGTTTTGATAACAAATAACAAAAAAGGAGAAACTGTTGCCACTTTGAAGAAGAAAAAGAGTAGAACCGTCGTTGAATTTGTGAGTTTTTTTTTAATTTATTACTAGTTTTTTTTAACATTTTTTTATATATTTATATCATGTTATACAACCTATTTAATGTTCTTAATTAGTTTTTAATCGTCGTTAAATTCAAGAATATTTATAGAATGATGTTAGGAGCTTTTTTTACAGTTTAATATTCTTGTTTATATTATGTTAGATCTACCATGTTAATGTTTTATCTTGTTTTCGTTTGCATGGTAAATAATATTAGATTTATTGCATTTACTATTAAATTCTATTTTTTTTGTGTTATAGTATAATATTTTTGTTATTTGAGTCTTTTTTTTTTTTTTGTATTTTATGCTTATAGTTTGTTAATACAAAAAGTTAGTATTTTTTTGTTTGTTCTTAATAATATTTGATTTTTTAGTATTAGTTTTTTAATTTAGAAAGTTTAGAGACTTTTTTTTTTTTTGTAATACAAAATTACTAATTTGAGTAAATTTTTTTTACATTTTTTTAAAAACTTAGGTTTTTTTTTGTTAATATTAGAGTTTTTATGCTATTCTTGAAAAAAAAGGTTTAGTATTAGATTTTTTGCATTTACCATGAATATTTTTATTTATAGTATAATATTTTTGTTATTTGAGTCTTTTTTTTTTTTTTTTTTGTATTTTATGCTTATAGTTTGTTAATACAAAAAGGTTAGTATTTTTGTTTGTTTTCTTATAATATTTGATTTTTTTATTAGTTTTTTTAAAAAAAAGTTTAGAGATTTAAAAAGTTTAGAGACTTTTTTTTTGTTTTGTAATATAAAATTACTAATGCTTATAGTTTATTACAGGGGTGGAAGTCTGTTTTCTGACAAATGAAGTCACTACGTGCACTTAATGTTCCTACCATTGTTAGCAAATCTTCCTGAAGCGAGACAGTATTCTTGGGGTAGAGCGTGTTTGGCATGGCTGTATAGACAGCTGTGCAAACCAACAAAACCTGAAGTTCGTGAAATCGCTGGGCCTCTGATACTTTTGCAATTATGGGCTTGGGAGCGATTTCCAACAATGGCTCCCCAACTACGACATGTCAACGAGCATCAATTAGCTGGACAAGCATACGGTTCTTGGTATGTTAATTTAGTTTAATTTACAAATTATTTTTTATATGACTAATATAGTTAATTTAAAATCTAAAATATTGATTTCATAATATAGGTGGAGAGACCAATTTTGTGTAACTAGATCAGCTACACATGTTGTGAGTCAGTATAGATACATGTTGGATCTGCTTCAACCTGATCAGGTACAAGAATATTGAATCCAATTGAATTTGTATACATATTTCTTTAGTATTTAATATTTTTAACATACTATGTTATGTTTCAGATTATTTGGGAGCCCTACAAAGCTGTTATGCACACTTTGCCCAATTTTTGTACAAACGGTCAAGACATGTGGCGGACGATAAGTCCTCTCATATGTTTTCACATTGGTGAGTGGCATTTTCCTAACAGGGTAATCAGACAATTTGGTTTTCAACCGAATGTCCCACCAGAGTGTAATACTGAACCCCTACTGCATGACATCGACCTACGAACCGCAGATTGGTCCGATAAAGTTGCACATTTGGTAGTGCGATGGCACTAGCGGGGGTTTCAATTGGGCAATATGATAGGGATGTAACCCAAGATTACATTGATTGGTATAATAATATAACAAGGCGCTATATTACTCGTCCAGGAGCAATTGTGGGTCATCTGGTATATACTTAAATATTGTTTAATCATTTTAAATATTGTCTATTTTTTTTTAATAATTCACAGAGATCGAGCAACAATAGCCTTCGTGATGTTACAAATGATCCAAACCAGGTCCTTGCTGTCTGTAATAATAACGAGAGGTACATGGAGGAGATACATTATATGTATGATATACTCATTGCACCTCCACCGGTTGCTAGACGTAGGGGGCGTGCTCGAGTAGAAGAAGATGACTTTGATGAGGTTGATCACAATGTGGAAGAATTGCCCCCTATGACGCTGACGCATAGTCACACTGATTATGCTAGTCCGATGATGATGATGCCAACATTTGGTTCAGGATATTATGATTCAGAAGTCGGTCCATCGTCAGTTGGTCCATCGTTTTCATACATGCAAGGACATGGGGCTGGACGTGGAGAGCATAACGAATATTTATACTATGATGCGCCTGCAGAGGTACCAGAGCCACCAGAGGAACAAGAGCAACCTAGAGTTCAAAGTCGATGACGACAACCAACTCGAAATTGACGACATCCACCTTGTGGGACACATTAATTTTTTTTATTATCATTCTTAATAAATGAAAAATGTTAAATTGTTATATTGATATGGACATTTTAATTTATATTTTAGTAATTTTAAATCATTTACTATAAGTCTGTAATATCTCTTAAAATTATAGTCGACAAAGTTAAGACAATGATAAATTTTTCTCATCATTGAGAAATAGATGGATAAATTTTTATAAAGTTATTTTTTTATTAAAAAAAACAATAGAATTATAGCTAGTTATAAGAAAAATAAAAAATGGTCGAGCACCAACTTGTTAAGAAAAAAAAAAGTGGTTTGGTCGAATGTTGATTGTTAAAAAAAAAAAGAAAAAAATACAAGTTTGGTCGAGTGTTCAACACTCGACCATTATATATATATATATATATATATATATATATATATAAATTTACCCATATTTTAACCATCACATCATAAAACTACCATATTTTTACAAATACTTTCAAAACTACAATATTTTTATAAATAATTTTAAAAACTACAATATTAATTCTATTTTCCCTAACTTCTTTATTATAGTTTTTATTCAAAATTTAAAATGTCGATGTCAACAAAAATATTGAAGTCTTAATTTACTAAAATATTGATGGAAATATAAAAAATATGTTGATGTCAATGTCGATATAGATTCCGACTGACGATATGATTCCAAAATTCTAAATTTTATTATTTTTGCAATTCTTTTACATTCTATTATATCTGCAGATATTTTGGGTCTAATTGCTATATTTGCATCTGTTTTTTTAACTTATGATATGTCAATATTTAATCGATATTTTACAATATGTCAACATTTAATATGCATTCTACGGTATGTCAATATTTAATTCTTTAATTCAAATTTGACTCTAAATGTTTTTTAATTTGTATTTAATTGAAAATTTTCAAACCTTTTTTCTACATTCCAATTATTTAATTCATTTTGTTAATTTTCAAATAACATATTTTTTAGGAATTTGAGTAAGAATGCAGTTGTTTTCTTAAGAAATATATATGAGAATGAAGGTGTAAAGTTGGTAAGAAATCAAGTATAATTTTTAGAAGAATCAAATGGTTATCAAACAAAGATTCATATTTTGTATTTTTTTATTTTTAAAAGTTATGCTTATAAAAGCTACTTCTATCGATAAATATCTTTATTTTGTTATTTATCATTTACTAGTATTTTAAAAATCAAAGTCAGGTTTTGATAGCTAAAAAGAAGTTTTTAAGTTTTTATTTTAGAAATTAAAATGTTATCATAGAAAAGATTAAACCCCTTGTGGAGAAATTGTGACTAAACAATCACAATTATAAAATAAAAAAAAAAAACACAAAAATAAATAATCAACGCCCTATTTGATAACTATTTCTCCTTTTTATTTTTGGTTTTTTAAATTCGGAGTGTTTTTTCACAAATTTCTTTACATTGTTTTAATATTTTCTAAGCAACCATTTGAATTCTTACCTAAATTCCAAAAACTAAAACAAGTTTTAAAAACTCTATACAATTTTGCTTGAATTTCAAAAATATCTCTAAAAAGTATATGATAAAATAAAAGGACAATTGCAAATATAGCAATCAGATTCAAAGTATTAGTATATATATAGCAGATAGACTTGCTATATTTGCAATTTTTTAAAAATATGGTTATACACTTGGTTATTATCTCTAAAATTGTTATTCATTATAATTACTCTAAAATTAAAAAAGAATCTACAGAAGAAAGTAGTATTTATAAATTTAATTTTTTAAAAGTAAAAAGTAAAAAAAATTAAATGGTTATGAGTAGGAGTTTAAATATTTTTTTAAAAAAAATAGGGTCATTGGTCAAACGCCTTTTCCTTTCTTTTTTATTTTTGACATGTAACCTTTTTTTCTTTCTAATTTAGACCATTTGGGTTTATTATTATTTTTTGCCCTCTAGAATTTGTAACATGTCTTGTTCTTTTTACCCAACCAGATTCTTCTAATGGAAGTGGAGAAGATAATATTTTATTACAAAGCAGAGATATGGCCTCCCAACAAATATAATGCCTTTGAATCAAAGTGTTTTTTCTTTTTAAATATATTTATAATGCAAGTGTGAATGAATGATTTTAATCATTGACACTTGCTTCATATTAATTTAATATGGGATTTGTCCAATTTGGGAAAAGATTGAAAAACTACACTACTGCCCAAAGGTTTGATGGTCATGGTGGAGTTGAAAAATATATATTTTATAGGTGGGAATGAGATCGCGTAAAATATAGTAAAAGTCACATAAAAGATCGTCTAAAAAGTCTTGATCTTTATTTTGATATCTGAACTTTCATCATATCTATTTTATTATAGTTTTCAAACTTTTAGATGTCTTATTTCAAAAGACAAGAATTAAAATATCGTCGGTATATCAAATATATATGTTTGTCGATAGATCCATAAATTAAAGGATTCGACATCAATATTAAAGAATCCGTTGAATATTAAAAAAGAATGGTATCTATTTAATCCAATATAAATATAAATACTAATAACAATATTCATAACTTAGTTTAGAAGTAAAACCAATTTGATTATTAATCTAAGTAATTTTTAGAAATTTTTATACTTGTATAAACATCCGTCGATATTGATATTTTATCGAAATATGCATAATATTGAAACTTCGATCTTGATATTGACATCAATATTTTAATCCTAGTTTTTAATCTATTTAACTTTCAAATAGTATATTTCAGTTTAAAATAAATGTGTAAATTATTTTTAGGGTTAATCTTTCTTTAAAAAAATGAATTTGTTATACTTTTAAATATTTGTTCGTGTCCATTTATATTCATTAAAATAAAATGTTTTAAAATTTAAAAATAAAAATACTATTATAAGTCTATAAACATTGTTTCTAAGAACTTAGGACTTAAGAAATAATGAAATTTGGAAACCTATGTGAAAGCAAAGTTTGATTTGTGGGAATAAATTTTGTGAAAATTAATTTGTAATTTGTGATCTTTTATTTTTAATAAAGCAATAATTTAAATTTCTTGAATCAAGATCTACTACATAATACATATTATCATATTACTTTGTCAACCAAATAAACATACGATATTTTTATGAAGACAAAAGCATTTTTTTCATTCATAAAATAAACATATGAATTGTTTATATTATACCATTTAGAGGGACCCTTTAACTAAATTAACTATAAACTATCTGCCCATAATAAATAATAAATAAGAAGGGAAAAAAAAAGGTCAATGTCGTTGAATATATAACAATATTAAACCCTTTAGTCAAACTTTTCGCACAAAAAAAAAATAGAGATATATTTATATATTTATTACCGACCTCAAATCTCAACTTTTTAAGACAGGTCTTACTGACCCTTAATAAAAGTTGGTCGGAAAATATCCATTTTTAAAAAAAAAAAAAAAATTGGAGGATAAAAACAAACTAAAAAAGTTAGCTTGAAATGTAGGGTTTCTTAAATTTTGTGTAAGAAAAAGGGAAAAGAAAAAGGAGGTGGGACAAAGCATCTATTGAAGATTGACACAAATATTGCACCTCTTTTTTATTATTATATATAAACTATATAATAAAATTCCGGATTTTTTTTTTTTTTTTTTTTTAACTTCTAAGCTTTTTCAAGTTATATATCAATTTTCATTCTATACTTTTAAATTCATTAAATTATATCTCAAATTTAGATAAATATTACAATATTAACTTTAAATTTTAAGTATAGTAGAAACGAAGTTTTCATGCATGTACGATATGACATTGATAAAAATAAATAGATAAAAAGCGATCATAGATATTATTTAATTTATATAAAATTTAAAAAAGACAATCTTTTTTCTTTTGTAATAATATATATGGGAGAACGGGAAATCGAACATCAAACCTCGATGTCAATGGTACAAGTTTATATTAATTAAGCTATGCTCATTATCGAAATTAAATAATTTAGACATATTCTTTCATGGCTCTTTTTATAATTATTTTTTTAAAAAAATAGTGGGTGGATTGAGAATATTAGAACGGGTAAAATTATAACATTTATTTTGTTCAGAGTTTAATTTGATGAATTCAAATTTTAGGTCCAAATTGATACAACCTGATAAGTTTGAGCTTAGTCAACTTTTTTTCCTCAAAATTTTATTGGGTTGCAATTTGATTATGTATACTTCAACTTTAGTATCAGCTTAGTTTCTATATATTTGGGTTTTATAACTAGAAAATATGAGGACAATAAATTTTAACTGCTAACTGTACACTTGTTTTTATATACAAATTTATTTTGTTTGCTATATTATAAAATATTTTTATTAATATCAAATTACTATAAAGGACAACTATTAAACATTATGAACTAATAAGTTTAAAATATTTTCTTTGACCAAGTTTTTTTAAGCATATGATCACCTTCTAATTGGTAATTAGAATTAGTCATTAGAAGTTAGTTATTAAAGTTGCTCGTCAAATGTGGTCGTTGTTAGAGTTTATTACTGGAGGGATTCATTGGAGTTGGTCGCCGGAAATGATTGTAGAAGGTGGTCACCAGAGGTGGTTGTCGGTGATGGCCGCCGGAAACAACCATGGTGGAAGTAAGGTATAGGGTTAATGAGGTTATTAACTATTAAACAATAAAACCATTTTTTAAAAAAAGTTGATTGCAAGTGTTTCTCTCAAACCAACTTATTTATAAATTTATTTTTCAAAAAAGCTATTTTGAGTGGTTGACAAACACTCCAACTTCTTTTAAAATGACTCGTTTTAAAATTAAACACTTAAAAATGAAACCAAACACACTCTTAGACTCATTTATAATTGTAACCTTGCATATATAATTGGGTACATTTGATTTTTGTCACCTTTCTTTAATCATAGTCTAAATATTTGGTCAATTTTAATTAAAGGTAATAGACAATAACAAAAGCTTTCAACATGCAGGGACTTGACATTAGTTAACCCGTTTGTTCAATTTTAATCCATATACCATTAAATAATTAATTTCAGTCTATGTATTTTAAATAAATATTAAACTTAGTCCTTAATGCTAGTTATTATTGATTTATTCATAAAAATATTATCTAGTAGCATATTTTAAAAAGAATTATATATTAGCATTTAAACTATGACTATTTTCAAATATAGTAAAATATACTGATAGACAGTGATAAACACTAATAGACTACAATCATTTATTACATATACAATAATATTTTGCTATATTTGAAAATATTTTCAGCAATTTTTCTATTTAAAATAATTATCCTTTAAACTATAAATTTAAGAAACATATTCACATCTTGTATTTTTTTACATAAAAATTATCATTATTATTATTTAATTTTTGAAAGACTAAATTTAAATTTATTGAAAGTAAAGAAACTAAAATTAAACACAAACTATAATAAAACCCAACTCTTTAAAAATAATAATAATAAAAAAAACAAAAACAAAAACTCTTAGCGAGGAGTAAGGAGTTATGAAGTCTAGGAGTTGTAAACTTTTAGAGCCCACAGTGTAAAGAGTTGATAAGATATAAAGTTGATGTTTTTTAGTAGTAGAACCTATCAACTCCTTGGGCCAAACAAGGAGTGGAGTTCAATACTTCCCAACTCCTTAAGTCAAACACACTCTTAAATAAAAAGACAAAAATAGTATTTTAAATATATATATATATATTTTTTGAAAAGAAAAATAGTTAGCTTGTAATGTTGGGTTCCTCAAAATTTGTGTTCAAGAAAAAGGGCAAAAGGGGACAAAGCACACCTGATGAAGATTGACACAATATTGTACCTCTTTCCATTTTGGCTAATTTTTTTAATTAAAAAGCCTAAAAATTTTCACCCTTTTTGGAGCCCTCCCTACATCTCTCTTCAAAAGTTCTCTCAAATTTGGTAAATAGAATTATAGAAGGTGACCCTAAACCATTATAATATCTCCCTTTCAATTTCAATCATAATATCACTTTTCCTTTCCATTTCTTTTTCTTCTTTCTTCTTTGTTTGTTTTTTTTTTAAAAAAAAAAAAAAGAAAAAAATGAATGTATATATATATACATAGATATCTTATCATGCCCAATCATTCACTTTCTTCAATTTCCTTTACTTTACTTTAAAGTGTTTTCATCCTTCATCATTTTAATCACATTAAAAGATGTGTCGTATTTGAAAGATTATTGGTCAAATTCAATTTGAATTCCAACGTTTATTCATCAATGAAATGATGAGGATTTTGTGTTACTTTAAGTTGAAAAGTTAGATATGTTGATTTTGTCATTCTTAAATTTTAAATTTTCTGTCAATTTGACTATAAATTTAGTGGTTACGATTCATAATGTCTAATTCATATTTATGAGGTTATGTTATAATAAAAATAATTATATTTGAATTTTTTTTCTCTATACTCATAATATATTATTGTTAGATGATATGATATTAGATTTATTTTGATGGTGGTTCAGGGAGGTCATTCAAACTCCTACATTGTTGTTTCCTCCCTAATTAAAATTAGTTTCCACTTGTTGGGTTTTCTTCATATTTCAAACTCACGAGTGAGAAGGATTGTATGTCTTAAATCGCCAATTGACCTAAAAGTTTAAGCTAATAGGTGAAGGAAATTTAATATCATATCTTAACACTCTCCCTCACTTGAAGAAGAGCCAAGCAAGTGGAAATTGTTATTAATTAGCTTTTGGGTCAATTGGCGATTTAAAATGGTATCAGAGCGGGTGGTCCAAAATGTCCCGTGTTCAAGCTCCTGCATTATTGTTTCCTTCCCAATTAATATCAATTTCCACTTGGCAAATGAGGAGGAGTGTTAAAATTTGATATTAAATTTATCCTTGACCTTTTAGGTCAATTGGCGATTTAACAGTATGATATGATATTAAATTTTTCTTCACCCATCAGCTTAAACTTTTGGGTCAATAGACGATTTAATAAATATTTTTAAAATAAATTACAAAAATGCATATTGTGATTAATTTTTCACAAACTAATGTTTATTCAACCTATGTAATACAACTTCTACATAAACTCCAGCTTTTGAAAATTAATTTACAGTTTATATAATTCCTAAACTTTCAAAACCCTATCCAATCAATCCAACCTATATGATTTGAGTTGGGTTGATCTAAAATTAGCTTGTATTAAAACTGTGGTGTGTTTATATTGACTTTCTAAGTGTTTGTAAATAGTGTTTGTTTATAAGTGCAAAAGAACAAATTGTTTATAAACACTTAGAATTTAGAAAGTGATTCCAAACGGGCTATTAGTCAACCCAAATTTATTGTTAAATTTTTGGATAATTGTAATGAGTAGCAATTTTAGAGATAATACCTAAGTGTATAGTAACATTTTAAAAAATTGCAAATATAGAAAAGTTCATCAGTGATAGACTTTGCTATATTTGCAATTGTTTTTAAAATATTGCTATATATGCTAATACTTTGAATCTGATTGCTATATTTGCAACTGTCCCTTAATTTTTCTTTTTATAAAGATTATTAGTTTTAAAGAAAATATTTGTTTTATTTACTAAAGAATTAGACATGCATATCTTTATTTTAATTTTGTTTCATTCGAGATTATTATTCTTTACAGCTCTTAAAAATAAATTGTCGTTGAAATGGATAAAACATAAGAATATAAAAATGAGAAAAGGAAGGTTAAAGAATATGAGGTTTAGGATTTGAAAAATCAAAGGCCATGAATTTAGAAAAGAACAACAATAAGATTCTAAGATCTTGAACCTACCATGATTTTAGGGGATCAAATCCAAAATTCAATTTTCCTCTATTGAGGATTTATTTAGTCTTTATTCTTTATATATTTGACTATTCTTCCATGTCTCTTGTTCAAAAATTTAAAAAAAAAAAAAAAAAAACATATTTTGCAATAATCGATCATTGATTAAGGGCATTTGCATGTATAGCCATCGTAGAAAATTTAACCAAAGATCAAATTGAAAACATGACGTAATTTTAAGCCTTACTGAAATAAAAAGTCTGAAAAGACAAAAAGACCCATCAACAAATCCAGGTCGAACTATTAAATATAAAAAGGGTACATGTAAAAAAGGGATATTTTTATATATATATATATATATGAGCTAATGCAGGTGAAAATTGTTGTTTTATTTTACTACATAGAAAATAAGTTAAAAAACCTATTAATTAAGAAAATAGTCTTTTACATCACTCAATTAGTTGTAATATTTTTAAGAGAAAGACGAAGTAAGAATTTATAAAATTTTAAAGGGAAAGATATTTATAAATATCAAACACATTTTTACAATTAGATAGTGATGTTTAATATCTATGGTCTATATTACATTCCACACACGAAGGGATAAACCACTTCGACATGAAGAGTTGTGACAGGATGAAAGATGTGGTTGTTCATTCAATATACCTCCATCGTTAGATCGTAATGTTCCATATCTATGGTCGACATATCACATCCATATACAAAATGATATACAACTTTGTCGTGTTATCACTTCGATTAGAATAGTTGTAACAAACAAATGATGTGATTGTTCGCTCAATATATCTCTATCGTTAAATCGTGCTTTGCCAGAATAGTTGTAACAAATGATAAAAGAAAAAAAATTATTATTGTATTATTATTGTTGATGCAAAATTGTACCTGTTAATTCAAGGAAGAGTTCCTAAGTCAGTAACAAAACGATAGAATGGGGAAAGAAGTCGGTAACAAAATTATAGAATGAAAAAAGAAGTCAAAATTATCCGTATATTTATAAGGGATTTGATATAGGATTTATCTTAAATCTACTAAGATTAAGATATGAAAATTTCACAATCATAGGCTAGATCAAATCTTTTCCTATTTTATTTTTATCTCATTCTATATTATCTCATATTATCTTGATTTTATCATCCTTTATATATATTATAAATAGAAATAGAAATACTAAAATCAACCTCGCTGGCATGTGTTAATGAGAAGTGGAAGTGGAAATTTACAAATCTCACTCCACAAAATCAAGTATTATTGTTTTGGTCATGCATGGAATTTCTGATTTTTGAGTTGCATTTATTTTTATATAGTTAGCCCAACAA
Organism: Lagenaria siceraria; assembly: GCA_002890555.2. Lineage (NCBI taxonomy): Eukaryota > Viridiplantae > Streptophyta > Magnoliopsida > Cucurbitales > Cucurbitaceae > Lagenaria > Lagenaria siceraria. Next base: position 3,277,065 of record CM016488.1, read on the forward strand.
TCTTTTTCAGTGGGCCTAGGTTTGACCCAGTTGACCCCACGGCCCAAAGGAGTATAGAAGGCTTTATGTAGAAGCCCAATTAACTGTTTTATAAATTTTAGCCCACGTGTTTCCCATGACTCCGTGGGCTAACCGTAAGACAGCTGTCTGAGAGAGTGTGTGAACGCCCACTAAGAGTAACGACAAATACCTTAATTTAATATTTAAAGGAAAAATTAAGATTAAAAAAAATGATGATTATCATGTCTAATATATTGAAAATGGGATTCCATCATATCTAAACTCCTTTTTTTTAAATAAAAAAAAAAAAAAATCAAATCTAAACTCAAAATGAATTCGTCTTTTTTTATCTTCAAGAATCAAAATTGTGTTTGGAGGCACAATTGTTAAACTCAAAAGGAAAATTACTAAAATATTCTTTGTCTTACTTTATAAATATTCTTTTCTTTTTTTAAATCTCAAACAGAAAGAAATCAATATAAATCTCAAATTCGAATGCTTAATTAATCCAATCATGTTTAAAATCTAGATGTTAAAGAAAAAACGGACAACAAAAAAATTGTAAGCAAAACTAACGTGATTTTCACTCATTAATCTTTACATCAATCTTATGTTAAAAAAAAAAATTATATTGCTAATTAAACCATAGTAAATTAAAATAGAAAATCAAACCATCAACGTAAAATGTAGCAAATAGATTTTTCATTGTGTTATGTTTTAAATTAGCGAAATATGTGATCGGTGAGCGACAAATTTACCTCTTATTTATAAAGTAGTATTTTGTCAACGGAAACATTAGTCAACTAATTAAAGCACTATATTTTTATACCAAAAAGTAAGATTTGAATTTTAAAAATTTTAGCAGGTAGTGTTCTCACTAAAAAGTGATGGTCCTTAAATTTTTTAAAAATGGTATTCTTTATTAAAATTTGTATTTCAAAAAATAAAAATAATACACAAAACATTTAATTTTTTTTCCCAAGTAACTAAACGTAGTTTAAAAAACAAAGCAATGTCGTATATATCGTTTAAAAAAATGACGTTGATAATAATATTGGAATTTTAATTTTACGGATAATTTAAGGAATATATAGATAAGATATTGATTATAATTGATATTCTTATAAATAAAAATAAAAAAAATGTTATTTAAATTAATAATTAAGTTAAATTTACTTTAAGACTAGGCTATATATCTTTTTTTTTTAAAAAAAAAAACTAAATTATATACTTTGTTATCGATGTACTTCATATTCATATTGAGATTAATAGATGATACCTTTTTTTTATATTTATAAATGATATCAATGTTGACCTTTATGTTTACGAATACATCAACAAATCGACCGATATTTTATTCCTTACTATAAAGTAATGTTTAGCTACTGTACTAGTAGTAAGAGATTGTTGGTGCTCAAATGAGAAACCAAATCAAACCAATGAGTTTTATCAAGTGAAGAACCAAACCGATGTCCAATAAAGGACAAATTTGGCCTTTTACTTCTTCTTTTATATTTTTAGATTTTATTTTGGCTTTTCTTTTGAATCGGTTATTTTATTTTCCTCAAATTACAATTTAGCCTATTTCTTTCTTTTCTTTTTTCTTTTTTAAGATTAAAATTCGGTATTTTTGTTCCTTTCCTTTTAGATAATAATAATTGAGAGTTTTTCTAAATAATAAACTTATCTACACTATAATAATTAAAATATTAAAAGTAAAAGTATTGAGAGAGTCCATCATTTATCTAACAAAATAAAATACTAATAATACATTGTCCATCTAAATCTAAGGGTATATATATATGTAATATCAATTCGATTTGGATTTGATGGATTTTACATAAAAGATTGAATCGAACTAATAAGTTTCGATTTTTTCTAAATATAAATCAAATTTCCAACTTCATACTAAAAAACCAAACCAAACTAATTGTTGGGCTTGGATTAGTTCATTTTATCTTTTTTTTTTGGTTGTTTGTGGCACTCTAATGCCAAGCATGTGCTCCAGTAGAATTCAAACACATGTTGATTAATATTATTATATTTTAAAGTAACATAAAAGGAAATCTCTCTCTATTTTACATGTTTGCCCTCCCCTTTCACCCTTTCACCCTTCCAAAGCGCACATGGTGAGCGCACTGTAGTGCACATAAATGACTTTTTTCATGTACATGTGTATTTTGTTGGAAATGCATGAGCAATTAGGCAAAAATAGTAGACCTCAAGGCTTTATAAGAAGAAAATGAGAAGCATGGCTGCAGTTATAAAAGGCAATGTTGCCACATTGTTGATTTTTTTTTTAAAAAAAAAAGAAAATAAATAATAGGATAAGAAAATTTGAACCACAAACCTTTTTTGGTCACCAATATTATCAGATGTCAGATGTCAGTTCGATTATACTCGCCATAATAGCATTGAAGTATGTGTACACATTTATTTGACCTTCCATCTATGGTTTAGTGTCTCAATTTTTTTTTTTTTTTTTTTTTTGAGAAACATATCGTCTCTTTTTTTAAGTACAAATAGGGTAGGAGATTTGAACACAGACCTTTTGGTCTTTAGTACATACAGATGTCAATTGAGCTAAACTCTTTTTGACATAACATCTCAATTCTCCGACTTATTATTACTTTTGTTTCACGCATTTTTTGGACAATGTCTCCACACTACCTCATTTTTCTATAAATGCATTGCATTTGCTATGTGGCTTTGGAGGAGATACCTTTGGAAACTTTTTACATACCACAAAATTATGATCTTAATTTCCTCGTTAAGAGAAGTGGAGAGCCAAAAAGAAAATTTTGAACTCCAAATAACACCTTCATTCTCCAAACTGAATGAAGAAGACTGGACAAAAGAAGAAAGAGAGTTCGCAGCAGCATTAGCAAGCATATGGGCAACACTATTGTAACAACTATTACATATTGAAAATAATCTAATACCCACATGCACAATGTTGATGTTAAAATACATATAGAAAAATGCGTTTGACCTTCACGTGATCCTAGCAATGAATTTATTTAAAGGAGAGAAGAACGTGACTTGCAAAAGGGAAAACTTACATACCGATGTGGTATTTGCCACATCACTCCGATATTTAAGTCAGAGAGTAAAAGAGTATGGTAGTTAGGAAGTTTTTTTTTTTTTTTTAAGTAGAATTCAAGTTATCTCATATGAAGCTATAATGATGTATTTATAGAGGCGATTGACTTAGGTTTTTTTATAGAGTTTCAGAATCGCTTTAGGATAATCATATAACTTAACGGGCAGAGGGGTTGTCTCGTTTCTCGTTGGTTAGGGTCTGCCTTGGCCAAGGTTGAGGTAGAGCATCTTCCCCTAGGTCATTTTGATCTTAGGTGATGCTTTGGATTGGGTCATGCCATATTATATTAGTTATTTTGCTAGGGTTGACCTCAATCAAGGTTGAGGCTGAGCACGTTAATTTGAGCTTTGACAGGAACTAACCCTCTCTCCTAGGTTCAAAATGAGTCTAGGGTGCTATTTTTGACTCAAACCTTGATATTTTCTAAGCTTTGTTACTTCTCTCCTTATTTTATGTCAATTATATCTGTCAATCCAAAATCACCCCTAACACGTAGCTTGCTCAAGAATAGCTTCAACTGTATTTTTTTTTATTTTGGAGAGGTCCTTTTCATAATTGTTGAGAGCATTGATCTCTAAAGAATCTAATTCAACAATGACCCCTCTATTTGTAGTTTTGTGTTATAGATTTTGGCTTTGAATTGTATGTTTATCTTATGAATATGAGTAGCTAATTTTCTTATATGTAGGGATTAATGTAATAACAGGTTTTTATGGTTTGATTAATTGAATATTTTATTAATAATTATTTTCCATTTTTGCAGTTACTTGCTTAATACTTTTAATCTGTTTGTCATGTATTAAATTGTGTTGTATCTAAATCTTAAGAAGAGAAGGTTTAAACTAAAACTTAATAAATATATTGATTTTATAATTTAGCAGATAATTTTTTAATACAAAAGGGGTAAAAGGATTCGAATTACAAACATCTAGGTAGTTAACACATCGATGTAGCAGAAAAGAGAGTTGATTATTGTTCTCAAAAGAGTCCTTTTTTTCTTCTTCTTGAATTATGGAACATTGCAGTTCATTATTTACATTTAGTTAAATTAATTCATAAATCAGTAGTGAAAGTGGCAGTTTCACCAATATAAATTAAACTTAAACATAAAAGGTAAAATACACACGTGATATTATTTATAATTATAGAGAAGATTGAAATTATTGTTGCCATATTCATTCATTTTGAAATTAAGGTTACCTAACAGACGGTAGTCCTTGTTAGATGGCAATATCACAGCAATATAGAGAACTTTATAGATAAATGCAGAAAGATAAAGCAACAAAAGAACACAGTTTGATAATTCAGTTCGGTGAAATAACAACTACATCTGGGAGGTAGAGTTCTCAGGAAAGATAAATTCACTAATATAATGTCAATCAATTACAACATTGTACTTATATGTAATGGCACGGTAAATACAGTGACACTTGAATAGCTCAACTCCTTGATTGATCACTTAGGTTCCCCATAAGTGTGAGGCTCTCTCTCAAGAATCTTAGGCTCCCTTTAAGTGCGAGACTCCCTCTTAAAGTGCTTTAGGCTCCCTCTAAGTTTGAGAACTCCCTCTTACCAAGACTTTTATCTTTCTCGCTTTAAATGAAGACCTCTTCACTTGATGAACCTAGGCTCTCCCTAAGTTTTAGAATCGATTCTCACAGTGTAGAATAAACCAACACGATCTAGAGTAAATCTCAAGATCAACAACATCCAATATTCTTCAATATAAGATTAATACACTTGTGAATATTGATGCATTCACAAGACAACGACTTCAATATTTTTCATGAACGGCTAACCCTAGAAAGGTCACTAACATCTTCTTAAATAGGCACAACGAAAAAACCACTGAAACAACCTTAACTCTCATTCTGTCACACACAAGAAAAGCAATAAATTTGTGAGAATAAGCATACATGATTTTCTAGATAAGTAAAAATATATTATGCAAAAACAACATTTTCAGAAACATCCATCTGTTAGAAACAACAAATGCAAAGACATCCGGAAGAACAACCCAAGACATAGGATGTCATAAATATTGCCAACACTGAATCTCTAATACATTTCAAAATATCGTTAAAATAATTTACAAATTCTATCTTTACACGCATCAGTTCTATCAATGTATATTAATGATATTCTAAATGATATCACATATGCTTTCAATTTTTTTTTACATCAGTTGCCATGTCAATTTTTATATTATTTATTTAAAAAAAATCTAGGAAAAGGATATATTTTAGTCTGTTGGGTAGACAACCCAAACAAATATGTGTTTTGCGGACAATCCAGATTTTATTTTTAAATATTATTATCGAATTATGTGATCCAAATAGTGCAAATTTTGAAAGTAACATTTTTATGTTTTCTTATATTCAAATTTGAAATTTTATATTTTAAAATGTAGAATTATATTGAATAAAAATAAAAATATTTAGAAATACAATTTATCAGGTTATAAATTCAATTATTTTTTCGTAGTCTATAAAGCATAAGCAAGATCTACAACAAAAATCATCAGTATTTTGTGTATTATGGTTAGTATAAAGCAAAAGTTATTTGAAGACAATTAAATGCAAATTAATTAAACGTGTTATAATGAGTATAGTTGTTTGAAAAATATTCATCATCAAATGGAATCTTTTTCCTTAAAATAAACCCGGAACACCCAAGTTCATACGTCATCAAACCGCGAGATCAAAAATAAAATAAAAACTGACTTTAAGTTCTCACGTGCGGAATTAGTACACAGAATCCATGCGTAGCTCACACGCTCTAACGTTACTGTAAGCTTACAATTCTGTTTTTTTTTTTTTCTAATTTACCTAAAAATTCAAATAATTTTTTTTATGAATACAACACGACCCGGAGTAGGAGATTAAACCTTCAACCTCTAAGAATGAAGTGTATATCAATACCACTTAGTCAAAGCTTACTTTGGCATAATTTTTAGTACTTTGCAGTACAAATCTCCTCCTTTTTTCTTAATTTTCTTTATTAATTAATTTCTTAATATGTCTGCATAGCTCAATTGATATATTATGTACTAACAATCAAAAGGTTTGTAGTTTGAATCACCTCACTCTATTGTACTAAAAAAATAATAATAATTTATTGATACTATTGAACTTATATCATTCTATATTGATTTGGATTACAATAAAGAATGTGTGATTCAATAACATTAAAATAATATTTATTAAGGTAGAATTATAGTCTGTATAAAGGAAATATGTCATGTTCGATGAATGTTTCATTTATTGATAATACTCTCATTTATTTTAAGTTACGAGTGTCGTTTAATAATAATGTGGATTGAAGTTCACTAATATTTACGAATATCATTTAATAATAATGTGGAGTGAAGTTCACTAATATAAAGAAAAATTAATTAATTGAGCAAAATTTGTAGTGTCAATTAAAAGAGTATATAAATTTTCTCACACTCTTATTATACTATAAATTTATGGTTAAAATATCAGTTTCGACCTTGTTACTTTATGTTGCATTCCATTTTGGTCCATATACTTTCATTTGTCTAAATCTAGTTTTTTGTATTTTCAGTAAATCTTAAATTCAATATTTGAAAATTAATTTTTATTAAAATTGGTTAAATAATAATAATCAAATAATTTTTATTAAAATTGGTTAAAAAATAATAATAATAATTTTTATATATAAAAAAAAATACTACAGGAGAAAAGTCATGCTAATTATCGTTGAGCTAAACTCATCTTTGCTAGATATTTAATTCAATGAAATCTTATTTATTTATTGAATATGTTTCAATGGAGGAGATTAAACCATAATTCCAATTACCACTTCAAATAATAAACATTATTAATGTTGTCAAATGTTGGTTCACGTTAGACCATTGACTATGGAATGAGTGATCGAATCTGACCTTTAAAAGAAAAAGTCATGTCAATTATTATCAATCTAAACTCATTTTAGAGTTAGTTATTTCATTAAAGGTTGGATAATTGAGATTAGAAAAATACTAAACTTAAATCTCATTAGTAATTTTTGTTGATTAAGTTGCACCTATATCCATCCAACCCTTTTATTATCGAGTAGAAATTTTTTTTTTATCGATTAAGTTGCACCTATATCCATGCAACCCTTTTATTATCGAGTAGAAAAAAAAAATTTTAAAGGAAATTGTTCACATAGTAAATTAAAATTTTTATTGGGTTTTATAGAGATAGCCGCTAAATATTTTTCTAATAATTATAACTTCACCACGTGTCACCATTTAATTTATAACTCATTTGTCGCCTTTTTGCGTGTGCATTTCGCTACTCTGCACCACGTGTTCAAATCCCCTGCAGCCGAAACTATATAAACTTCTCACTCCCGATTTTTCCAGTCTTCAAATCAAAAACCCCATCAAAACCTCAAAATTCCCTCTGAAATTCTGAATCTAAATTCAAAACAAATTTTTTATTCAATGGATTGGTTCGCTCAATTTTCTGATCCTCTTCCTTATTATGCTAATTGTAATTACAAATCGGAATCCTCTTCCACGCTTTCAGACGCCGGAACGCCTCCTCAGACCGTGGCTAACTCCGACGAAGAAGTGATTCTGGCGTCCAACCGCCCAAAGCGACGGGCCGGTCGCCGGATTTTTAAAGAAACCAGGCATCCGGTTTACAGAGGAGTACGTCGGAGGAATAACGACAAATGGGTTTGTGAGGTGAGGGAGCCGAATAAGAAGACGAGGATTTGGCTCGGCACCTACCCAACAGCGGAGATGGCGGCCCGTGCACACGATATAGCGGCACTCGCGTTGAGAGGGAAGTCGGCTTGTCTCAATTTCGCTGACTCTGCTTGGCGATTCCCTATTCCGGCAAGTGATGACCCGTCTGTGATCAGGGCGGCAGCGGCGAGGGCGGCGAATGAGTGTAAGGATGAGGAATGTAATGTGAGTCGGGAAGAGGACGACGGTGTTTCTGGTCAGCCGACGGCGGACCCTGAACGACCGGTTTATATCGACGATGAGGCTCTGTCGAATATGCCGATGTTGCTTGCCAGCTTGGCGGAAGGACTTCTTCTCTCTCCTCCATCTTTTTGTGTCAATGATGACGTGGAGTGGGATGATGTGGCAATGAGTGATGATGTGTCATTGTGGAGCTTTTAGAAGTACTTATAGCGAGCACCCGCCAGCCAACCAAGCAACTAAAATGTACAGACTTTTGTTCGAGGAAGTCAAACTTATATAATTACATTTTTCTTTTAATTTAAATCGTTTTTTTAATATGTAGTATCAATTTAGAGGTTCAAAAAAATATTTTTTTTTCTAAATTAGCCCATAGGCAAAATCAAAACAAAACGTGTATTAAATTAAGAATTTAGTTCCTATTTTTGAGCTTAAATTCAATTTAACTTTTATTGTTGTAGCAAAAGTTTTGATCTAGTAAACATCAATTGAGTTTAGTTTGTTGTAGTCAATAATGGTGTAGATGAACCTTCTTAATAATTTTTTTGGATTAAAATACTATTTTGGTATCTATATTTTTAAGTTTGTTTAATTTTAGAAGAATTTTTACAGATAAAAAAAATATCAAATTATATACATAAAATAGAAAAAAAATACGGATAGATATTAATAGACTTCTATCCGCATCTACCAGTGAGACTTCTATCAAATCTATCACTAATAGACCTTGATAGACTTCTATTAGCGATCACAACTATCTAAAAATTTTGCTCTTTTGTGTAAATAGTTTCCCTTATTTTTTTATTTTTAAAATTTTTTCTTAATTTTAATTTGTATATTTTCAATTGCTCAATTTTAATTCAGGTATAATCAATAAATCTTAAATTTAGCCCTCACAGTTAATTTATTGTTTATTTTAAAAAAAAAATAACTTTTTATTATTAATTTAAGTTTTATTAAAAGTACATTGACTAAAATTGGACAATTGAAAATATATCGATTAATATTGAACAAACTCTAAAATATAGAAACCAAAACGATATTTTAACCTCTTTAAAAAGTAACACTGCATAGTTATTTTTTTTTTAAAAAAAAAATCTTATATATTCAACATCGCAATGGAATGCTATTTTTGTGTTAAAAAAATCTCCACACCATATTAAACTACTTCAAATATTTCAGTCATCGAAGTTATAATCACTCCTTCTTTAAGTGAAAATAACAGTAGAAATCAAAACATTCATTCAGCTGACGTGTGAAGATTGATAATTGGTAAAATAAAAAAATAAAAAACTAAATCGTAAGAATTAAAATGTGAAAAAATTATAAAGACCCTACCACATTCATAATTTAACCTTGAAGAATTTTTAAAAATAGAAAAATAAAATAAACTATTTAAACAAAATAACAAAATTTTTAGACAGTTAATCTATCAGTGATAGAAATAATAGAACTCTATCATTGATAGATGCTGATAAAAGTGTATTAATGACTATCAATATTTTGTTATTTTTGTTATTTTCTGTAAATAATTTTTGTGTTAGGTAATATGAAATTTTGTTATAATCATTATTTTTTTTATTTTAAAAAAATGAAATTTGGTTTACCAAACGCCTTTTGTTTTCCCATGACTGGTTCTTTTGTTATGTGTTTGAATATATATTTTCTAAATATAGTTGAAAATTTAACTTATAGAAGAAGAAAAACATTTTATTATATAGGTGGGAGCAAATATGAAAAAGACCAACAAAGAGGAAGTCATAATTATACAGCATCTAATTTGTTTAGAAAAATATAAGAAGAAAACAAAAGAAATTATGAACCATGAAGATTTAATTCCACGAGAAAAAAAAAAAAAAAAAAAAAAAAACAGTCTTCAAGGGCAGGAAATTGAAATAAGCGAAAGGGTAGTCGGCAGTCAAGGATCTTATCCATTAAGAAATGTAACTTAACGGAATTTTTAAAAGAATAAAAAAATAAAAAAGAGAATAAAATGAATAAAGAAGAAACCCGTTTTATGTGTTGGAACCGTGAAGCACGTAGACGGCGTTTCTGTTCCGTGTATACTCCGTGGCATGAGGAAGGTCATTTTACGATTCTGCCCTTGTGACCGCCACTTCTTGTTGGATATACAGTGTCCCTTGACCGCCACTTTGGTTTTCCAAAGGTCAGTATAACATTCAAATACTTTGGAATATGAAGAGAGGTATTTTGCCCTCTTCGCGTGCAACTGTTAGTTTATTTGATTTTAATTTTTTTTTCGAAAAAAAGTCGTGATATTTGTTGGAAGATCGATTACCTTAATTATTAGATTATTAGATGTCGTCTATTCTTAATGAGAACGTTTTTATAGTTAATCTCTTTCCTCATGAAGTTTTTAAAAAAATAAAGAAATAAAAGTGCTTCTATAACTCATTAAGAATGCTTTGGGGATTTCATGGGATGTTTCACTTAATTAAATATATAGTTTTTTAAAAAAATTGACATTTACTAACAATAAATTACTTTAGAATCTTTCATCTTTTAGTGTTCATAATTTAATCTTTATCATGAAATGATGGTTAGGCTTTGATAACATATTAGAAGAGTAGTTGTTTCATATTGGAAATGATTTTTTTTTTTTTGGTAATTGTGATCGAGAGAGAATTATTATGTGTGATTCTAACAATTTTTCACTTAATGAATTTTTTCTAGTCTGTGGGTTTTTCTTTGATTTGGAGTTTTTCCATATAAATTCTTGTATTTCCTAGTTTTATTGTTTTCTTTTAATTTCTCAATTATTTTTCTATTTATTCCTACAGTAGTAGTGAGAGGTTTTTCCCATCAAGTGGTATCAAAGCTTTAGGTTTGTAGTTTCTTAAATTTTTTAGTATGCTCTATGGTTGCAGCATCGTTTGAACTTCCACATCATAAAGAAATTTCTTAAATGTGCTACAATATTGTGATTAGTGTGGGTTGGTCAATATTTGTAGATTTGCTAGGAGTGAAGCAGATGTGTCAAGCTTTATGAGTCCCGTAAAGTTTGATGTGGAGAAATCTGATGGTATCATCAACTACAGTTTGTGGGAAGTGCAAGTCAAAGATGTACTGATACAATTTGGGTTACACAAGGACTTGAAGGGAAGATCAAGCAAATATATTCCTACAGATTTAAGCAATGATGGTTGTCTAGTAGAGTTCAATGGTGATTCTAGTAAAGGGTCAAAGAAAAAGTCTTCAAGCAGAAGATAGCCTGCTGGAAATGCAAACAAATTGGGCACATAAAAAAGGATTGTCCCAATATAGCATGTTTATCAAAAGGCTCTAGACCAGATGCTGACATTGTCTCTCTCGTTAGGGGGAGATGATGACTTCCTTTGATGAAGACAAAATTCATCTTTATGGTATGTTCGTTTTACCATGATAGAGTATGTGATGTTAGCGGTTTCACAAGTTTGCACACGAGCATTGACTATGGCTGTTATGCAAAGTGTGTAGTGGAAATTATGTCTATGGTTGAAGAACTAACAGGTGAGCCATGTAAGTGGAAGTTGCACCATAAATTTCAGCAAGGTTTATCAATATGTGACGAAAAAGAAAAATCTTGGAAGGTGGTATTCCAAGTGGGCTACTCTTTATGGTGGAGTAGGTTGTTGTTCTCTAAGTTGAGAATTATGATTGTCGGTGAACACAATAGATGTAGCAGAAGCTGTGAATTCTTCCAATATCTTACCAAGAAAAAAACTGTTGAGTTTTGGAAAAATATTAGAAGAGTAGTTGTCCCACATCAGAAGCGTTCAAGAAAGTGACGTGCTCCAAACACTATAAAATTAGGAGCCTATGACTTTGATTTCAAGTCATCCCAATTTGAAGCACTTTAAGACTAGTGTACTAGCTCAGTTGTATAAGTGGTATAATGCTTTGAGAGTGTTTTTGTTTATAATTGGAGTTAAGGGAGAAATTTTTGTGTGACTGTAATAATTTTTCACATGATGAATTTTTTTTATCTGCGCTTTTTTCACTAGTTTGGAGTTTTCCACTTAAATTCTTGTGTTTCCTATTTTTGTTATTTTCTTTTGATTTCTCAATTATTTTTCTGCTTATTCTTGCAGTAGTACTAAAAGGGTTTTCCAATTAATACTTTATATAAGAAACTTTGTTTGACCTCTCAATTTTTTATCGATCCATACATTTAAGAAACTTCATGAAATATTAAAGTACTTTTTGCAATAAGGATTAAGGACTACATTGTTATACAATTTAAAGTATTGAGACTATATTGTTACATGTTAAAGTTCAAACTATTGCCTAGTTGAAATTATATGGATTACGTTGTTACAAATTAAATATATGGTGTGATAAGCGCGTTATCCTACATTTTGCACATGCTGCAGGCAGACTACGACGATTGTTTCAGCTCAACTAAAGATAAAACTACAAAATCAAAATTGAAAAAGTTGTAATTATAGATTCTAAAAAATAAAGGGATGGATTAGGATTTAGGTACAAGGGTAAAGGTGGAAAAAAGAAAGTAAGTGATGTTTGATTTTACGTGATACACGATTACCATATTTATTTATTATTATTATTATTATTTTCATTTAGCCAATTTTAAAATTGACATTGGATATATAGTTATTTAGTCCAATTTCCCTATTTGAAAAAGAAAAAACAAGAGTGTGGTCCAATTCTTTTTTTTTTTTTTCTTTTTTCCTACCAATATTTGACATTTCAGTGACCATGGTCCAATCATCTCACAAATAATTTAATTATTATTGTCAAAGCACTGGTCGGTGTCCGTACAGTTGAATATTTGTATTAAAATTAAAATTAAAATTAAAATTAAAAATATTATATAATATATATAAGACGAATGGCCCTCTTCATTGCTATTTCTCCATCAAAGATTCAAAGCCACAACATGGAGGAATTGGGCCTATTATCCATCTAGTTAGTCTTTTTCAATGTGTCCTATTTTTACAAATTATTATATAAATTAATTATGATGTAATATTCTTTTTTTTTTTTTAAATAATAGCATTGAATAAATTGAGACATCAATTATCATTTAATGTTTAATGGTTCAATATTGAACCCGAACAAAATAAATAAATAAATTGATTGTTTAAAGTCTAACTTGATCTCTAATATTTTTCAGGTATTCAATAATTATGTCTATTTGTGAGTAATTGTTTGCATCGTAATTAGTAATTTATTTGTGATGTTATGATCAAATTTGTCTGGTGGGATCAAGTTAAACAATAATAACTGTGTTTCAAAATAATTATATGTGTTGATTAATAAAGAATTAATGAAATATGACAAAAATATTTTTATATAAAATTTGTTGGTAACCATTTGATTTTTTGTTTTTTGTTTTTCAATTTAAAATTTATGAACTCTACTTTAACCCACAAGTTATTATCTATTTTCTATTGATTACAATTTCAAAAAGCATACTAAATTTTAAGAACTAAAAAAATACGTAATTTTTAAAAATTTAATTTTATTTTTAGAATTTGACTAATTGTACAAATATTTCTTTAAAAAAATGTAAATCATAATAGTAAGTGAGGAAACAAACATAGATTTCAAACATATAAAATAAAAAATAAAATATTTACCAAACGTTACCTAACATAAAGTTCAACTATGATTTTTAATGACATTTTGAATTTTCTAGTAAAATTTTAAAACTCAAAAATATTTCTTTAAAAACTTTGATTAAGAGTTAAAAAAAAAGTGAAAAAAATAAATGGAAGAAAATGGATAATTAAAGCTCCATTAGATAACTATTTGGTTTTTGAAATTTAAGTTTATAAACACTACTTCCACTTATTGATTTGTTTGTTTTGTTATTAACTTTTTAAGAGCGCTTTTAAAAAACAAGCCAATTTTTAAACATTAAAAAAATATATAGTTTTTAATAACTTGTTTTATTTTGAGAATTTGGCTAAAAATTTAGGTGTTTGGTTAGGAAAAAACCATGATAAATAAATTATATATATATAAAAAAGCATAATTTGCAATAACTAAAAAGATAAAATTATATGTTTTTTTATAAAAAAAACTAATTTTCATTAAAATCGAAAGAATAAATCGATAAACAAACATCAATCCCTCTCGAGAATGAGGGATAAGACAGAGGGAGGGAAGAACTCTCTTCAAAAAGAGGATGACCCAGAAGAAGAAGCCAAAGTTGTTAGGTTATGGGCAAGTTTATTCTCCTCTCTAGGAATTTTATAAAAACTAGAAACATTTACAAAAGGAGCAAGAAAGAGAGCATCCTCAATAAAAATAAATAAATAAATAAACCTTAGATATGTCAGAGAGTTCTCAAGATTCAAAAGCTTGATGACTTAGCTTCGATGGAATTTGATTTTACCTCCACCGGGAGATTCTGCTCATCCCAAGAAATCGTGATGTGTTTTAGACCATCGACAATGGCTTTAGCCTCTAAGGCTTTGACCGATCAACCAGTAGATATAGGGATGCACCCACCCCCAAATAGGACGACAATTCCAATCACAAATAATCCAATCGGTCCCACCACATTGAACATTCTCTGACCAAGTGGCATCGACATTCATCTTCCAACATCCCTCTCTTGGTGGCTTCCAACGGCTAACAGGCGGATTGATGCTCAAACTAATCTTTGGAGTGGTGACTTTCGTCTTCAAAGAAAGAATCTCTAAAGCTTTTTCCACAGCAAGACTGATAGCTTGAAGAGTTGGGGAGGTGTTGTTAGACATATTTTTAAATAAATTATGTATAATTAATATGTGGGCTATGTATGTGGATTATTATTTTATCACATTGGGTTATTTTATTAGATTGGGCCCTATTATGTGATCTAATTAATTAAGGCCCTAGGAATCCTAATTGAGTATGGACTTAATGGGTAGAAGCCTATTCCTAGATTGATTAGGGTTTAATGGGAACCCTAATTGAACTAGTATATAAAGAGAACTTAGGGCTATGGTCCCCAACACACCAAAACAACAAGCACTCAGTCTTTCTTGAATCTCATCTAGAGAGAGATCCCACTAAGGCATTCGGAGTTTTGGTTGAGGAAGACAATAGTCTATTATCATCATAAAGTTATCTTCAATCTTTGAATGGAATCCGATATGTTATTTATTCTTGACAATTTGGCATGAATGATCCTAGGGTTAATCTATATAATATAGATTGAAAGTAATTATGCTAACAGGTGTTGTTAAAATGAATTGCATTTAGTTCCAAATACCCCCCATTATGGACACAATTTTCCCCATATCTTTTTTGTTGTTGGAATTACATAGACAGTCTCAATAATCCATCGGCTTCCAGCAACCCCTGCCCAAATTCAAAACATTAACATTAGAGGGAAAGTAAAGCTTCCATAAATTTTTAGTCATTTTGCATTCTCAAATCAAGTGACTTGTATGGTTTCCAAGTGAGTCATGCAAAAAGAACAACCCAAATTAGTTGATATTTCGTTTTCATTAAATTAGAAGTAGTAGGCACTATATCCGGAATATAATTTTCCCACCCCATGATTTTGGATTTTGGATTTTGAAAGAGCATATAGTCCCCACAGTGCATCCAAAATGCGTTTGTATTCAGCCTCATCAGACTAGGAGTCTTCGAGAGTCGTCTCCCTAGTTGATAGGCACTCTTCATCGAAAACTTTTCTTTAGAATTCACCCCCATATAATCTCATCTGAAAACTTCCGCCCGCTTAGAGGGATTTTAAGAATGTCATCCACATCATGTGGAATATAAATGCTTCTTTGACCAACTCCTCATTCCAATTGCCCTCCGGGGTAACAAATTTTGAGACCCTCTTCAGCTTAAATGAGTCAAGAACCACACAAGGTCTAAGATTTCCCCCATTTGGAATCCAATGGTCCTCATGTACATAAATTTGTGTACCCGATTCCACTCCATCTACAACCTTCCTCAAACAAATTCCTACCCCACAAAATACATCTTCAAATGAGAGAGGAGTTCGATCCCAAAGCAGCCTTTAAAAAAGACCAATTATGAAAATAACTTCATTTTAGAACTCTCGCAACAAAATATAAATTACTTAATGTATGTACATATGTTTTTCTATTACAAACAATGTGGAGTAAAAATTTAAATATTTGATATCTGAGGGGAATGAAGTAGATCATATCTTTAACTTATACATCATACACATACTCACATTGGCAAATATATGTATATTACATTTTTTTTAGTTCAATAACATGAAGATGGAGTGATTCAAATTTTTCTACTTTTTTTTTTTTTTAGTCGCAAAATATTAATCAATTCAGCTAATGTTTTTTTATATATATGATAAATTATTAAAGATGGAAAATAAACTAAAAGATACACAAAAGTAATTGAATTAAATTAAAAACAACTATTCACTAACATTATTCCTAAAGAAAAAAAGAAAAAAAAAAAGCATGAATTCATTATATTGTTGAGGACGGGTTGAGCATCATAAATGCATCAAGTTTGCGCATTAAATTTATCCTTTATTATATTTTTAAAAAGAAAATTTTATCCATTTAAATGATTAAATATAGGAAAATTACTGTAGAAAAAATATCAAATTATTTACAAATATAGAATAATTTCATTGTCTATCAATGATAGACCGTGATAGAATTCTATCGCTTTCTATCGCTCAAGCAAACAATTCTATCACTGGAGCGATAAAAAATGATAGAATTTTATCGCGGTCTATCGCTGATAGACTGTAAAAAAAATTTATATTTGAAAATTGTTTGACCTATTTTTCTATGTTTGAAAAGAAACCTTAAATATATGAGTTGTTTATATCCTCGTAACGGAATAAATCTAAAATCAAGCCAAAATCGAATTAAATTGACTTATTTAAATAAAAGATTATTTTTAAATATAGAAAAATGAATCAAACTATTTATAAATATAAAAAAATTTGATATAAACAAACTAAACCTTAATTAAACAACCAATTTACACCTTTCCAACGATCGAAAAATTAAAGGGGAAAATGTAAAAAGAAATCGTAAGGGTAGAAGAAAGTACAACCCAACTTTGCCCCATTATTCAAATATTTGGAGCCATTTATTAAGGTTAAATTAGTATATACTTTCACGTTTGAATCTATTATGTTTCTGGACTTTCACTTTTGATTCCAAATTTTTAAAGTGATTTTCAAATATATAAAAGTAATTTTGAATTTATCATGTTTGGTTCTAAAAGTAAATTTAAAACTACCAAATTACTAAAAAGGGTATTTTATATTTGGATTTTTGTTTTAAAAATAATTATAAAAATATCTAATTTATTAATTTATTTTTTATTTATTTTAATGTTAAATTATTGTATGCATAATTGATATGTGTAGGTAAGAAAAATACACATAATAAAAACAAAAGAAAATTCAAAACATATATCTCATCCAATCTAGAAATTTTTTTATCATTACAAAATACTTAAACTAGATTTCAACTTGTTATCTTTTTAAATTTTCAATTTTCAATTTAATTGGTCCTTAACACATTTTATTTCAAAATTTATAGATATGTTAGAAGCAAAATATAAATTTTATAGATTTATTACACGTAACATTTAATTTTATATCAAATAGATTAGTTCAATTTTAAAATTTTTGGATATGTTCGGGACCTCTATTAGACATTTATAAAGTTGAGGAAACTATTAGATATAAAATTGAAAGTTCAAAAAACTATTAGGGACTTTTTAAAAAGTTCATAACCTTATTAACCATCGGTGTAATAGATATATTTTTTGGCATGTCCCCTCTAAGATACAAACAACCTAATTGAAACGTTGTGTAGCTCACATCACTTTGCACTAACAGATTGAGCTCATAGCTCTACAATTAAGAACAGTCTTCTTTTGGTCAATTGCTCCTAAAATAGCTCATGAAAGAATAAAAGAGAGAAATATACTTTTGAGTATTAGTTATTGTTGTGATTGAGAGAATAGTAAGAAAGCTATTTATAGTAAAAAAAAATCTATGTAATAGTTGTAAAAAAAATGTAATAAATAATATTTTTTTAATCAAACTTCAAGTACGTCTTTTACATAAAAGGGGAGAAACTCCATAATTAAGAAATGTTATTTAATATTAAAAAAATGCAGCAACAATTTGGTTGTTATATAATCAAATTAATATATGTTGCATTATTGAGAGCTATACTCTATATCGTTTTAGTTAGAAGTCTATTATAGACAGACATCATCCACAACTTATGCTAATTTACTCTGGAGTACGATATGATTAAAAGAAGAAGAAAAAAAAAAGTAAACATGGATTCATTTCCTTTAACTTCAGCAAAACCTTTTGAATATTCAAGGTTGATTCACGTTTGCATCACTTTTTAATGTGAATGTTCTTTTGCCTTCTAAGTTTGTTAATAGCTAACATTAACACCCAATTCCTTATAGACTTTGCTCATAATATCTTTTGAAGTCTAACTATTAATTAGAAGAATTAATTCCAAATTTATTTTTTAAGCAATTGGCCATTAAGAATGGGAATAAACTTGCCTATGAGAAGTCTGAATACTATTCGTAAAACAACATACTTCCCAAGTATCTACAATTTACTGTCCTTAATTGTAACGAGATGTTCTAGTATACTATTAATTTTCAGCCAAGTGAGATATATTGAAATTCAATTGATTTTGATTTGATCTTAAAGTCTTAAATCAAAACAGATTAAACACAAAATCACAAAAATTGAAAATATAAATGTGCAAATCAAAATAGATTGACTTGAAAGCAAGAATGGCGCAATCTCGGTGCTATATTGCAAGAGGTCGGTTGCTCCCCAAGGTTCACACAATACCTGGATTCTGACGTGTGCTTATCGGAGAACGGATTGGAATCAATCGAAAAATGTAGCTCAGAAACGACAAAGAATAGTGAAGAGAAGAATAGGAAGTGAATAGGGTTTTTCTGTGTGCTTTTCAAAAGATACACAAAAACACTTGAAGAAGATAGAAAAACATGAACGGTAACAGTGCATATGTGGAGAAAGATACCCTTCTATCACCACCACATTTGGAAAGCTGACTTGCAAGTATTTATATATATACCCACTTGACAATCTTTAATTTTCCAATATGGGACAACTTTTATTTTTTTTCTTACAAAACTATTTTTTCCTTTTGCTATGGGCCAAAAGCCCAAAATCATTCCCAACAATTTGCATAGAAATAATTGAGAAATCAAAACCAAAGTTACAAAATCGCCATTCATATCCATGGTGCAAATTCTTGAATATAAAAATCACAATGGCTCAAACGTATATAGAGTCACCAAAATCGAAATCAAAATGTGAAAATCACACATATTATAAACCTATGTTCAAATTCTCCCTTTGATTGTAGAAATAAAAAATGTTCTTGGATTTTTTTTCTTGACCTAATTTGGAATACAGTCTTTGTGCAAAACTTTTTTATCTATTAAAATCAATGAGTTCGCGAAGGTTTTTTTTTTTTTAAAAAAAAAAAGAAAAAGAAAAATAAAAGTAGGAGTGAATTGACAAATTTTAAATTAAAGATTAAAAAAAAAATTGTAGTCTAAATGAATAGACCTGACAAATTTGAAAACAAAATTGTTTCCCCTCTCCTCTCGGAAAAAGAAAAGAAAAAAAATACAATTATAAGAAAGCAACAAGACAGTAAAAAAGTTTAAAAATAAAAAAGAAGGGGTATTTTAATTTTAATTTTAATAGAGCATGCATCATGCATGCACACGTGCTACCGCGCGTGAAGAGTGGAAATAGTCAGAAAGAAAGTGCATAAAACAAAGCAATGAAAATTATATATTTCCTCTCTTTAGATTTAGAAGGTCAACTACTGGTCTCACCCTTTTCCATTTTCAGCCCCCTAATTTTCATATAAAAAATACCTGTGTTACACCTCTTTTTTTAATCTGTTTATTATATTATGTAATAAACCTTTTTTAAAAAAATATATATATATATTTAAAAAAAAATTCTATTCTAATATTAAGATGTATCCTATCATGAACTTTCCATAAATCTTATTTTAGTTATTCAAAGTTAACTAAATAATTTGAGAAAAAAGTTAAATTATCAATTTGTACCAATAGTTTAGAAAAAGTTAGAATGTAATTTTTATAGTTTGGTAAAATAAAAAGGATACTGATTTATTTTTTAAAATTTTTTTTATAGAAATTAAAATTAATTATTAAAATACCGAATCTAAAATAGGGGGAAAAGGATTAAATAGATGGAGTAACATTTAATTTTTTTTTTTTTTTTTCCTTACAGTGAAATTCAAACCTCCCATCTTAAATGAAAAAACAATAAAATATTCCAACTTCAGATTCAAATTTTTAAAACTTCACTCCCAATCCCACTGAGCACCATCCTGTAACCTTCTTCATCATCATCATTATCTTCTTCTCTTTCTTCTCCTTCCTCTGTTCTTTTATATATTTAGTTTTGTTCTTCTCTCTTAGATTCAAACCTCCATTTATATCTCTTAATTTAAACAAGGAAAGTGAATTAATGGAAGTTTTGGTTCTTCCTTTTGTATATACCAATTCACCACTCTGCTTTTAATGCTCCACTACTCTCTCTCTCTCTCTCTCATCATTCTTTACAAATTCAAATCCTCTGTTCTGTCGATTCTCACTTCCTCTCTCTAAATTTTGAATTCTCTGTTCTTCGATTATGGCGTCCACTGATTCTTCTAATTGGACTCTTATATCAAAGCCTCCGCCTGAAAAACCAAAGTCCTTCATGCTCAAGGACTATCTTCTTGACGATATGAGCTCTTGCTCCTCCAATGGCTTCCGATCATTTCCACGCCGCCAATGCTGCACCACAACCGTTCGATTTCTCCTCGAAATCGATCTCAAAGTGAAAGATTCTTCCGTAACTAAAAGATTCATTCCTCGAACAACCTCCAGAAAAATCGCTTTCTCCACTATCTCCACTTTGCAAAGAGCCTCCGACGCTGTTCTCAGAGCCTTCAAGCAATTTCCCTTACCTTCTTCACGGAAAACGTTTTTGCCGAGGAGTATTTCACGGAAATTGATTTTGAAAGCGTTCTGGAAGAAATCGGATATCGTCGATCCAAACACTAGGCAGTGGAAATCGTTTCGGGAATTTCTTGATGAGAAAGAACCGCCGTCGTCTGACCAGAATCGCTCCGATTCTGCCGTCTGCACCGTCATTGCCGTCGCTGGAAGAAACTCGATCAGTAGTTGTAGTAATAGTATCAGTTGGACGGAGAGTGAATTTACATCGGAGATGATTCCGTCGTCTTCGAGCGGTAATTCCGAGAGTTGCAGCGAAAACGACGCCGTTAAGGACGATAAGGATTCACCTGGTAATCTCATTGGCAAAAGAGATGGCGTAACGTTCGGAAAAGATTCCATGGAGGAAACAACTACCGCTCCGGCCGCCGCCGCCGCCGCCACCACCGGTTACCGGGAGGATATCGTTAAGGTCAGGATTTGGTTTTCAATCCCATGCTTCGCGTGCATTTGATAACCATCTCTGATTGATTTCTCCATTCCATCTCCACCGTTCATTTTACAAACCGCTTGAGATTAAAAAAAAACCATTAATTTAAAATCTAAAATTGTAAATTAAATTTGTTTTTAAAATTGAATTTCGTGAGGGACAATTTTTTTTTTCTTTCAGAAATAGGGAAGCTATGATTTGAAATATTCGTAGAATTAAATTATAGAGTTTGCGTAGATAAAATAATAGATAGAGAAAATACAGCTGGATTTTGGGAGTGTATTAATTTCACGTGTGGGGTATATCTTGGGAAAAGTTCGAATACAAATAAGGGACACGTAAATTAAATACATTTGAGTTCATCGAGGCCTACGATCTCGCCATGTGTCTCAAAGCAGCGGGATCTACGGCTTTCAAACCTGCGAGACCTTTTGATTTCATGGTACACGCGATACTAGATTGCACCCTCATGTCTTTCTTAACATTTTTGGGATATTTACCATTATGCCATTCCCATGGAAAACTAGTGTTTAATATTATTGGTCTGTCATCTGCTGGCTTTATATGTGTCGGTAAGATTAATCATATAGGGATTCTTTTATTTTTTAAAAAAATATTGAAGATTTTTTTGTTTTGTTTTGGTCTGTTGTTGAGACTTGAGAGCACACATTGAATTAAATTTAATTTACAAATTTTGTCTGTTTTTTGTCATTTGTTATATATAAATGTTATCTATTGTTGCATATGTCAATTAAACTAACACATTTTGATTTTGTTTTTGTTTTTGTGTGTGTTTTAGAAAGGTATATTTTATTACCTTATTATTGTTTTCCTCTTTCAGATATATGAGAATTTGCCATTAAGTCTAAAGTAATGAAAATTAGTAACAAACAACATTACTTTAATGTCAATAATTTTCCTTCTTAAATGTGAAGAAAAATATGGTGAACTTTAATAATATCATCCTAAGTATGCATAGGGGAAATAATTTCATCTAACTTCTTTGTTAATAAATTTACACTTAATGAAATATGACACTATATTTTTTGGTTAATAACATAATAGTTTTTAAATTTTGATTATTAAATTAAACATAATAAGTAGACATTTTATTTTTGAAATTTTTTTATATGACTTCTATCATCATTTCATATCATGACAGCAATGGCAAAATGAAGAAGAAAAGGAACAATTAAGTCCAATTTCAGTGTTGGATTTTCCTTTTGAAGATGAAGATCAAGAGACCTCATCGTCTTTCAACTGTAATCTTCACCTGGTCGAAGGTCTTTCTCCTCTCTCTATTCTCTCTCTTATATATATATATATATATATATATATATATATATATATATATATATATATATATATATATATATATAATAAAGTTTTAATTTAATTCTTACCAAAATGACAAATGAAAAATTCTATATATACATAATACTTAATAAATTGACTAAAATTTATAGGGAAAAAATGCCATATAAGAAAAGAAAACTTAGAAATTCCCCAAGTTTCTTTAAATTTGAAGAAGAAATTAAGAACTTCTATTTATGACATTTTTTCTCCCTCTTAATTTCCATCCATTTCTTAAAATATAATCCGCATTAAGATTTATCATCACCTACATTTTTTTATTTCTATAAAACATTTGATTTTTGTTCCATGATATATACCCTACACTATACAGTTGAATTAGGTTCAATTTAGATTATTATATAAATCAATTTTGATATTTAAAAAAAAAAAGTAAGCAATAAGAAATAAATTAAAAAGATATTCAAATATCATAAAACAAAAAGTTAAACGATAAGTTAAGTTCACGAAGTTTGAAATCTAGTCAAAGTAAGGTTAGCTCGTCTTCCTCTTTAGAAGACCGAAGTTTGATCATTCATCCCCGTAGTTATTATACTACAAAAATGGTATAAAATTTGTAAATTTATTTCTTAAACTTCAATTTTTTAAATATATATATATATATACGAACTTTTTTTATTTCTTACCGTGAAATTCCTATATTTAATAGATCAATTCATTAAAAAAAAATATCAAATTTACACATTTAAACAAAATTGTAAGTTAAAACATAAAAATTTAGACAGTATTAGACATTTGGTTGGGTAAACTTTGTAATATCAAAAAATGAAAAAACAGAGTAATAATGGGCATTGTGATAATGACAGGTAAGAAGCAAAAACATAGAGAGAAGACGAAGCGATTGGAGAAGGGAACCGAATTAGAGCCTGTAGACTTAAAGAAACGATTCAGAGACATAAGTGTTATTGGTCAAGATTTCAGTTTAATAACTAAGAAAGAACACCAAATGGAAGAAAAGGCTTTGGAGTATCTAAAGCTTCTCAAATCCACAACCAAATCAACAGAGAATCTGCTTCTCGATTTCTTCCACCAGAAGCTCGAAGAACACGAAGCAACTCCAACTAATTCAGATTTTGATCAGACACAGCTTTTGAAATTCACCCAAGATTGGATCAATGGGGACGCCGGAGATATTATGGTAATGGGATGGGAGTCGCCGGATGAACGGAATTTTTACATTCAAGATATGGAAGTCGCCGGAAAGTGGAGAAGTTTCGCCGGAGAAAAGGAAGAATTGGTGGCGGAGTTTGAAGATGAGGTTTGGATCTCTCTACTTAATGACCTTTTAATTGACCTCTCCCTATAGCTTCCAAATAATGTTAATTCCAAATCTACTTTGACCTATGACGTGTAGGTCTTAGAAAAACTTCTAGTACTACTGTAGTATCATTTGACTGAATGTCAAATTATGAAAAGAAAAAAAAGCAGTAGATATTATAGTAATATTGGAAATGTTTGGCTGTGACTAGTTTTTAAATCTATAAACTGCATTTCATAAATTTCTATGAAATTGGAGTTCATTTTACATTCCTATTTTGATTTTGTTTCTAAATTTTATTTTATAGATATATTATTATGTTATGCATTGTGTTTTAATATTTTACTCATATATTTGGTTAAAGTATACACGAACGAAAAAGTTAGAACATTTGTTTTATATAATTTAATAACCTTAATATTAGAATGAACCATGGTATTTTATATAATGTTTCCAATAATTTATAACAAGAGTTTGATGGTAACAAATTTTTAGCATTATTTGCTCCATCACATTAAAAAAATAAAAAAATAAATAAAAATAAAACTTGCCATTGAATTATGAAGAAAAATTAACCCACTTCCAACTTTTTAGATATTGTAGAGAAAGAATTCTGCTGATAGTCAAGATACATTCATTTTTATATAACTCATTTGTATCACACATACATAATTTATTATAATATTTTTTAAAAAAGTTAGATAATTTAATGTATGCACCTAAATATTTTTCCTCTCAAATTCAGCACAACTTTACCGGCAATAATGGAAATGGATTTTTATATTTAAAAAAATAAAATAAAATCAAAACTAGAAGTTACGAATTACTACATTTTGTTGGTGGGCCTAAATTGGAGGGCAACCAAAAGCCCATGGGCATCAGGATGCTCATGCCCCTACCCTGTATTTTGTCAAATATGTTATAAATAAGAGATTTTTACATAAATGATCATCTTTGGGCTTTATATTTCAAAAATATTTTTAAATTTGAAAATTTTCAAGAAAGGTTTTAGTGTTTTTTTTAGACAAATTTACCCTTTTTTATTTTTTATATCCGAATTTTATATTTATTGTTCCTATTTTTAAAGTTCTCTTAATGATGGAGAGAGAAAGTAAATTTATGATAAAGAGAGAAAATGCATTTAATATGATTTTCTTCTAATTTTCAATTAGAGAGAAAATCTTTTTAATAATTTTTTTCATTCTAAATTGGGGAGAGAAAATGTATTTAATATTTTTTTTATTTTCTTTTCACCTCTCAATCATTTATTTGATATTGTTTGATATTATTTAACGTTTGTTTTTTGATATTATGTGATATATTCTACCGTTTGTTTGGAGTTCTATTTGTTTTCATATAATATTCCATTGTTTATTTGGTATATATCTGAGGTATTCTGATATGTATGCACCCCTAATTAGGCAACGTTTATGTGTGCTTGTAATATATTCACCAAATATCTGATATATATGTCACTCTAATGCAATTTTTATATGATGGTTTCCCTTATTTGAGTTTTTCTATTATAGTTCCTTATTTATTTTGCGTTATTATCCCATATATACTATAGTTTAGATTCTATTTAGCATGATTTATAAATCTCAAATGAACTTAATGTTCAACATATATTAGTGTATATATCATAAACAGAAAGTCTCAATAAAAAGTTTAAGATATATATCACAGTATATATCAAAAAATCACTCTATATATTGAAAATGATTATATACTTGCAAATATTCTAACTAATATATGGAATATACCAGTAAGATTGACTAAATTCCATTTAAGTAAATTTAACCGAAGCTCCCTAATGATTTTCAAATAAACAAAGCTATCTATCATGATATATAAATCTCAAATGAACTTAATATTCAACATATATTAGTGTATATATCATAAAACAGAAAGTATCAATAAAATATTGAAGATATATATCATAGTATATATCGAAAAATCACCCTATATATAAAAAAATAAATATATATATTTATATATCGAAAAAACATAAAAGTACATATAAATTCACGACGACGGCAGCGATTGGTGACAGGTGCAAGATCTTGGCGGCGCGCAAGTTGGAGTGAGATCGGAGAAGTTTGGCCGAAAAAAATTGAGAAAAAAAACTCACCGTCGGTCGAAACTTGAACGGCGGTCAAAACTTGAACGGCAACCACGATGGCGCCCGAAACTTGAACGGCAACCACGACGACAGCCGAAACTTCAACGTCGGGAACGACAGACGACGTGTTGAACGATGGAAACGGCGTCGTCGACGGTGGTTGGGCGGTCCGAGGGAGGGAGGCGGTGGTCGGAAAGATGAGAGAGAGTCTTGAGAGAGAGATTGAAAAAGATGGAATGACTAGAGTTTTGAGAGAGATTGAAAAGATTGAAGATACACTAATTTCTAGGCTATGCATGAGGGAAGGATACACAAAAACCTAGGTTTGTTTATTTATTTATATATATAAAATGTAAGTGAGGGTTAAATTGTAAATAACCATTGATATTAGTGAAAATATTAAAGCAAGAACGTTTTTTTTTTTGTAAAAAATTGGATGTTTTAAACAACAACTTAAAATGTGTCTTATCTTAAGGCTATTTATGTTAAAAACTCTATAAATAAAAACGAAAATTACGAATACCCACAAAAATTACATGAGAATTACCTAAGTTTTTTTTTTTTTTTTACAAAGAGAATTATCGGTTGGGAGAGAGTGAAGAATTTTCTTTCCATTTATATTCTTCATATATCGGTGTATCTACCTTCAAACTAGCCCAATCGTAAATCACTTTCTTTTCAAAAAGTAAGCATAGGATTTATATTCTCTTATTTCTCATTAACATAATTAGCCAAAATATATATATATATATATATAAATAAAGATAATCATAAGATTCTATCACTTAGGTTTTATTTGTAAATACCGTTAAGAATTTTTTAAAATTATCTTCTATATTTTAGTTGTTTTTAACGAAGTTTAATCGTAAGACAACAATTAGATTATTGTGTTTTTAATATATCACTTATTTTTATTTGTAAATATATTTAATGATTTTTAAATTTAAAAATTATTTTTCTATATTTTAGCAGTATGATTTTTTCGACATTTTCAATTTCAATTTTCTAACCTCTTCCTGAAATTGTAGTTAAACGGGAAACAAAATTTTGTGTTAAAGCTCCTATTTTCATAATTTAAAGTTCATTCAAAATTTAAGCAGCAATTTTTAAAGTATTGATAAACCACATCCTTCAATCAAAGTATTACGAAAATGAACATACTTTTATTTTATGATTTCAGTCGAAGATGTAGATGAAGATAAAGACGGACTTTAAGTGATGAAGATAAAGACGGACTTTAAGTAAGGATGTTGGATGATTTGAACATTTTAGAAAAATAAATAATTTATAGTTAATTTTGTATTTTTTGAAAAAAAAAACGAAATTTAGGTTTTTTGGATACCTAGTAAATATTTTTTTACAATTTGAATGTTTGTTTTCGAGTTAATCAATTTTTTTTATATCTACGGGGTATTTTCATCATTGAATAAATATTAATTAATAATTTTAAAATTCATTTTGCTATTCTTCTAATTTAATTTTTTTTTACCATTTTCATAAATAAAAATTTTAAATTTGTTGTTTCTGTGGTGGCCTAAACTAAACTATTACCAAAAATTTTAAGACTAAATTATTACAAAATTTAAATGTATGCATGACTTTCACATTTGTTTTAAAAAAAACAAATCATTTCTTATTTAAATTCTAAAAACCAAAGCAAGTATTTTGAATTTTTCAATTAATTTTTAAATTTTGATTATGATTTTTTTTTAATATTTATTTAAGCTTATAATTGAACAATAAAATACATGTAACTTCACAATAAAAACAGTTTTTTGAACGTAACGATTAATATATATATATATATATATATATATTATTTTTTTTAAAATTCAAACACTTCCGAAATTGAAATGGATACGTAGTACTTAGGAGTTGATAAAAAAAATTAAATAAGAAAGAAAAGAAGTTTTATAATTTCCTTTTAGGAAATGAAATCGATTATTTTCATTTTTTTCTAACTCTATAAATACAACCCACACACCCACTTAGTCCATACTTCTAACGATCTTTTAATTAGTAATTTCTCAAAGACTTTCGCTTACAACATGGCTAATATGGGGAGTTGGATTCCAATCAAGGTTTTGAGTCGAGGTTCTTATGGTGTAGTATTTTTAGCCAAACAAATTATTGGACCTAGTTATTATTTTGCCATTAAAGTATCTTTTCTTCAATGTCATTATTCATTATTAGGGGAAGAACAACTTTTGAAACGTTTAAGAGAATGTCCTAAAATTGTTCAATATTTAGGAAGTGAGATAACTTTGAAAAAAGATTTTCCTTCTAAAGTTTATTACAAACTTAAGTTAGAGTATGCTACTAGAGGAACTTTATCTGACCTGATTAAACGAAAAAATAAATTGTCTGAATATGAGGTGAAAGACTATCTTAAAATGATACTTAGAGGTCTGTCTTATATTCATCGTGAAGGGTTTGTTCATATAAATCTCAAGCCCGCTAACATTCTTGTATTCCCTCAAAATTGTGATGGCAAGATGAAGCTGAAGATTGCTGACTTTGGGCTTTCCAAGAGATGAGAAAAGGGAGGATGAAGAGGGAGTGTTTTTCGGTCCATCGAAGTTTAAAGGAACCCGAAATACATGTCACATGAATCGATTGTTTTAATTGAGGCCAACAGCTCGTTTGATATTTGGTCATTCGGTTTGATATTTGGTCATTGGGTTGCATTTTGGTTTAAATGGTTTCTAGAAAATCTGTATGGGATGATTGCAAAAGTGAACAACAATTGATCACAAGACATTTGGATGACATGGAAACGCCAACAATACCTAAGGAAATATCTGAACAAGAGAAGAACTTCATTAAAAAATGCTTTGATCGAGACTATAAACGACGATGGACAGCCGATATGCTACTCCAACATCCATATCTCAACAAAGAAAGTGAGAGCATAAACAAAGATATACCTAAACTTACCAAAATAATGTATTTGTCTCGTCAAATATGCAAAAGCAAGACTCAATCGAGTAATATAGGGATATCCAAAATTATTGTTTAATCTTCGATATGTTCAATATAAATTATAAAAGAAGTATAGTGTGTATACATTATTACAACTTCTTTATTAATAGTTTTCCCTTTTTAAAAAAGATGAATATATTGTATATCTTTATTTTCATGTCTATTGTCTATATTTCTATTCTACATTAACTAATTGAGTTACCTACAAGTCAAAAGTTAACTATATTTAATAGTCATTTATATAATTACAATAAAGAGCTTAGAATATTTTTTTTTTTTGAGCAAATATCAATTTATATCCTTGAATTTTAGAATTTGTATCAATTTAAACCTCAAATTAATAATTGTATCAATTTAAACCTTTAACTTTATTTACACATTTCCTTTAAATTTAGTTTGAAAAATATAATGCAAAACATTTAATTTTTTCAATTAAACGTATAAATTGTAATAAGTGAATCGATTTACGTGCGTAGATTTCTACAAATGTCGATTTAACAAAATTAATTATTATAATTTGAATGGACAATTTTCAAAAATCTTAGTTGAGAGTCTAATTAAATTTATTCCGCTTAATTGTAAGTTTAGAGGTTTAATTGATAAAATTACAAGTCTAACACGATGTTTATCTAAATAAAACATAATGAAGGGTTTAAATTGATACAATTATTCGTTTATGATTTAAATTAATACAACTTTAAAGTTCAGAGTTTAAATTGATACAAATATTTGTTTAGAGTTTAAATTGATAAAATCCTCAAAGTTTAGGAGTATAAATTGAGGTTTGCCCAAATTTTTTTTTTTAAAAAATAAAAATCCTTGATTAAACAGGAGTTTAATAAGTGGTGTAAATATTTTTAAATTAACCAACGTGATCAATTATAATAAGTTGATAATATAGAGTAAATTAAGTAATTTTTTGGAAATTACTATAAACATGTAAAAATATCAAACAATTTATAAATATAGAAAAATTTCACTATAATAAGTTGATAATATATAGTAAATAGACTGCGATAGAATTATATCGCTTGAGCAATAGACAATGATAGAAATCTATCGCTCAATTTTTTTTTTCTATATTTATAAATATTTTAGCTCATTTTTTTATACTTGAAAACAACCTTAATTTTTTTTCTTTTTAACTTCAACAATTAAACAAAAAGTTGAAAGAACTCTTACCGTGATAATATATAATATAATGATTGTGCAAAATCATGAAACATAAAAAATAAGCAACAAAATGTTAATAATATAATTTTAAATACTATACATTTTCTATTTTCTATTATTTCTTATCTATACTTTTTGAATTTTTTGTACAAATTGTACAAAAATATTCATCAACATCAATATTTTATTGATATTTCAATTAACCTTGCTTAAAATAGTTTCTCTCTTGTTTTAGCTTATTTCTATTGTCTATGGACTAAAAATAAAATAAATAAAACTTATACAATAAACTATAATTTATTAAATTAGAGTTTGAAACATTTGGGTCTCATTTGATTTTTTATGGTTGAAAATTATACTTATAACTACTTTCACATATGAATTTCTTTATTTTTTATCCACTTTTTAGGAATATGTTTTCATAATCCAAGACAAGATTTGAAAAAATAAAAAGTGGGTCCATTTGGTATTTTTGTTTATGGTTGTTGAAAATTGTGTTTGTTTTCTCGGGCTTCAATTCCTTACCTTTTTTTTCATCTTCTCAAGTAAACATATAAATTCTAAACTAAATTCCACCAACAAAAAGAAGTTTCAAAACCAAATGGTCACTAAATAGGATCCTAGTTTTAAGATTATTTTTTTTGTTTTGGAATTTGGCTATGATTTCAAATATCATTTTAAAGATGAAAACCATGGTTAAAAAAAAAAAAGTACAAAACAAGCACTATTTTCAAAAACTAAAAAAAATTAAAAATTAAATGGTTATCAAATAGGTTAACTGGGTGATTTATCACCATTGTTAAACAATTAATTTACTTAAGTCCTTAATACGCACTTCCACATTTTATTTTTAACTATTTTAGTTTTTATGGTTAAGATATTATGTTGTCGCTATACTTTTTTTTTAAATGCAAGGTGTGAGATTTGAACCTCAAACCTCATAGTCAAAAGTTAATAATTTACTTTAGTTGATCTATGGTCCTGTTGGCAATAATTATTTTAATTGCAATATATAAAATAGAAGAAAATAGACATGTTATGATCAGATTTATCGAGATAGGTCGAGACCAAGAGTCTAGAGAGATAGAAGGCCTATGGATAGAGATAAAGGCCCGAGTTGGTAGACTAAGGTCGATGGGACCTTGTCTGACCAATAACCACTCGTGACTTTAGGAGGCCAGTCGAGTGAATTGGTCGGACCCGTGGGGAGCCTAGAGTGAGCTAAAAGGACCCATGGAGAGCCTTGATGGAGCTTAAAAGATCCATGAGAAAGTCTAGTGGTACTATGGTAGTTGAGGACCTATGGGAAGCTTAATGGTAGCTCATAGGACCTATGGGGAGCTCAGATCAACTTAGAGGGCCTATAGGAGAGCTCAGAGAACTTATGGAGAGCTTAGAGGTAGTTCATGTGACCTAAGGAGCCTAGTAGTAGTTTAAAGGACCCGTGAGGAGTTTAGTGGTAGCTCAGAGGACTCTAAAGGAGCTTAGTAGTAACTTGGAAGACCCATGAAGGATCTAGAAGTCACATGGGGACCCATGAATGACCTCAGTAAGACCCATGGGTAACCTCTACACAATCCATTGAGGCCTTCAAAACGATTAATGTCGAAACTGTCCAGCTTTTCAACAGACGATTCATAAAGGAATCTTTGAGGAATTGAGTGAGTTATGGATTTAAGCATCAGTTACAACCTCAAGTTATGGTAGTGTAACCACTAAATAAGTAATGACTCATTGATTCTAAAAATTTAAGAGGGAGAATTATAAGTCTAAGTTTCAATTATCCATCACTGGCCTATATAAACTACCAAAGATATTGGTCGAATGTATGTAGAAAATCATAAACTATTTTTTAATGTCAAGTTACTCACAAACTCAAAATTGACTTTAGCTTTGGAATGTGTGTGGCTTGACACCATAATGGTGTTCAATTTTCTTTGTCTTACAGGACACTTGGATTATTTTCTTCCAAAATATAAACTTATGGTTGATCCATTTTTTGGCATCAACAAGATAGATTAGAAAATATTGAGTTGTTAAACAAAATTACAATGGTCAATGATATATGAATTATTAAATTATCAATTTAATTCTTATGATTTAGGTTTAATCTCAATTTTATATATATTCCTATGGTT
Source organism: Lagenaria siceraria (assembly GCA_002890555.2). Classification (NCBI taxonomy): domain Eukaryota; kingdom Viridiplantae; phylum Streptophyta; class Magnoliopsida; order Cucurbitales; family Cucurbitaceae; genus Lagenaria; species Lagenaria siceraria. The sequence goes on from CM016488.1 coordinate 3,309,631, forward strand.
AATATACTTATAAACTCTAAATGAATTAATGAATCAATCATAAACTCTAAATGGTCTAAATTAATAAAATGAACTAAATAGAAAATATCAAACTTTGTTGCAATGATAAGTTATGAGATTGATTTATGAGGTTGAGCATACCATAAAAACTAAATTAAATTTTTTTAAATGTATAAAATATATAAGATCAGTTATATTAAACTTAAATTCAAACCAGAGTAATTAATTTACATATTTAAAATCATATAGGCTAAATTGAATTAATCATAAAATCTTGTTTTTAAATATAGAAAACTGAGTTAAACTATTTACAAATATAGAAAAAATTTATTGTCTATAACAATAGATTGCCATAAAAGTCTATCTAGATGTATCACTTATAGACAGTAAAATTTTTTTATATTTATAAATAATTTAATATCTTTTCTATTTAGAGTAATTTCCCTCCCATTTAAATTTCACAATTGATTATATATATTTCCCATTTGGTTAGGTTTGCCAAAACCTAATATTGTGGGCGGACTCGAGAAAGCAAATATTGGAAAGTAAAATGATTGAACCAATCACAAAATAGTTTTACTTTTATTTCTCATTTCCATTATTGATTAATTTTCAACCTAGTACATCCAACTTCTCAAAAGTAACCAACCAAAAACCAGCACTTTGTTTATAATTGTCCTACAATTAATTACTCTTTGAAAATAATTGTTGGATCAATTCACACGTGTTAAATATTTTTTTTTTTTAATTTAAAAGCATACGATTCCAACTTCTAATTTAGAGTTAAAACTCTAATCTCGAAATTGATAGTGTAAATTTTATGTCAATTAAATTAAATCTATTTTAACTATTATAATATAATTATATAACTTTTAAAAATATTTTTAACCATATAGACAATTTTACAAATGTTTTAAAGATTTAAATATTTTCAGGTATAGAATTCATCATATTTTTTATACTATTTTAATCCTTGATGTCATGTATCTCTCCACATTTAATGCGTACTTTTATTGTCAGTCCTTTTCTTAATAAAAATTAGACTTCCACGTTTTTGTAATATGCAAAACTAAAAATATTATATGCAAGAATTTCCAATTGACTGTTTCTCATGTAAAACAATTTAATGTTTTATTTATTTTATTTGTCCATTTTTAATCGTCATACAGAAGTGATGTTCCAACATACAATCCCATTAAACAATATTCTTATATATATATATATATATATATATATATACACGTCATAAACACCCTATATTATTTAGCAACAGTCAAATATTTATTATAAACTACATTATAATGAATATTTGAATTGCTTTATTATGTAGTATTTAATACCACATATGTGCACCTTTTATGAATCCACATTTCTAATTACTTAATTACTTGTTTGCATTGTCATTTACATAGAGGGTGTATGCATTCTTTAAAAAAAATATATATATATATATATATATATATATATATATATTCTCAATACATTATTAACATAGACAAATAATATATTTTTCATAGTATGATTAAAACAAAAATATATATCAATATAGACATAATATATTCTCAAATGTACCCACACATTTTTTAAAGAGTCCATAAACATATTCATTAAAAAACATAAATATTGTATATATACGGACTTATATATATGGATGCAAAAGGAATATATTTTCTCTTGGAAGAAAAATTAAGAAAACCCCCAACCTTCATCCCCTTTCAGTTTCGTCTTCCTCCATGATTGAGAGTGGCAAACCACAAGGCCAATGGACACAATATATATTTTCAGGTGAGAATTTTGGTAACCATTTTCTTTAACTTTAACCAATGGTTTACAAAATTTTCCCATGATTTGATAACTCGTGGTTTTGTTTAGTCTAAGCCTGATTATTCTTGATTCATTCATGTTTCGAGTTTTCATTTTGTTGTCTTATTAGTATATGTTGATGATAATATACTGATTGGGCTTTCTTATGCTAACATATATTGTCTATGGAATAGAATCTCAAGTATTTTTCAATTAAAAGTGTTTGTTGTTGTTGATTGAGATTCTTTCTTGGATATAGATACAATGTTGTGTTACTAGTTTTTGTGTGTTCTTCGGAGATTCTTTGGTCTCCTAGAAATCCAAGGAACAAGCCAATGTCCCTTGCATATCTCAATTGAAGCTAAGTATCCTTGGCTAGTGTTACTATTGAATTGGTTTGGATTTCTCAACTCCTTAGGACCCGATTGAATATGGGTATGCATATATTAAATGTTTTAGATTTAAATATCTAAGTTTTAAATGTTTGGGATAGTTAATGTATGTGTTTGGATATTCAAGATAATTAATATTTAGAAATTAATTTTTTTTGTTTAATTATCAATATTTGTATATAGAAATCAAAGTTATATAATTATTTAATTAGATGCAAGAGAATATTTAATGTAGTCAAAAATTAAATTTAGCATTATTTAATATATTGTTATATTATATTATTTAATCACTTAAAATAAAAATAAATGAATATAATTTTTATATGAAACATTAATTAAACATAATAAAATTATTTAATATAATTACTAAAAATAATTTAATAAATATAAATTAATTACAATATTAACCATTAATAATAAATTTTTATATTAAATAGTTAAACACAATGTATTAATTGACATATATTTAAGTGTAAATGATATATTTATATTTAATAATAAATTAAAACTAAGAGTAATCATTAATTGATATTAATTTATTGATTAAGAAAAAATGTCAAACTATTTTAGAAAAATAGAAAAAAAAAAAACAATGATAGATATTGATAGGCTTCTATAAGCATCTATCAGTGATGAACTTCTATTATTTCTATCGTTGATAGACATTGATAGACTTCTATATAAGCGTCTATCACATCTAAAAAATTTACTATTTTGTGTAAATAATTTTCCTTATTTTTTGATTTTTAGAAATTCCCCTTAGTTCTGCTATACTTTTACTGTTTATCACATGTAAAATTCCACCTGTATAGATGTATTAAAAAAGTCAGGTAGGTTTTTACAATTCCCTAGATAATAATATCATCGGTTTAAAAAAGTCAAATTATGTGAAACCAAATAAGGATATTGAATGTCTGTTTGAAATCTGACAAAACTTATGAAACAAACAGACTCTTAATGATCTTCATGATGATTCATCCCTTCATGTTTTGGTTTATTGTGACAACCAAATAGTTGTATTCATCGCTACAAATCCTATATTTCATGAAAGAACGAAGCACGTTGAGATTGATCGTCATTTTAAACCAAAAAAAGTTACTACTGGATTCTCGAGGTCGTTGTTGCTTCCCATTTGGTTTTCATTTCTGCTCATAGATATGTTCACCAAGCTGAGTGTTTTAAATTTACCCACTCTATCATGAGGGGGAGTTCTAGTTATTCTAGTCAATTTTAGTTTGTCAATAGCACTAAAGTAGTCAATTTTGTTAAGCTATAAAAAGTAGTCAATTTTGTTACCCTATTTTTCAATTAGTCTCACTAGACTTACGGCCGTTTGGATTGATTTTTTCTTTGCACTTATAAATACTTAAAAAGTTAATCCAAAAGAATCTTTAGTTAACATATTTCTCAATAATTTCTCCTGCATACGGTATAAATATGGGTATGAGTTTCTTTGTTATTTAATGAGAAATACAGTAAGATTGTTCTTCCTCAATTGGTTTTGTAATTCTCTCCAAATTTATTTCCTTCCAAAATATTATTGTCCAGCTTTTCTTCCATCATTTTGACACACAAAATGACTCGTCAGTAGCCGAGTCCATTTGCCTACAACTTATGGAAAAAAATTAGAATTTTAGATATTTCTAAATATATGTCAGATGTTACGTTATGTATATAGGTTGATCTATCTGTAAATAAATATATATTTGTGATTACATAATTATCCATCTAAATTACTCATAATAATGTAATATTAATGAGTTAATTATATATACCTAATTTGAGGAGATTGGATACTGGGGAAAAGAGTAGGAGATTTCCTACCTCATTTGGAGAAATTTCATAATGGTAAGAAATCTAATTTGGATGTCTATTATAAACTTAAATTAATTATTATTTTTAACCAACTTAATCAATGCCGTTTATCTTATTCTAAATTCGAAATTTGTCCTAAAAATGCTCAAAGTCCGACTTGAGTGAAATAGTCTTGATTTAGTCAATTGTATTTTTTTGGATTATCCACCATTTTTAATTGGTATTGTTTTCCTTATATGTTTACACATATTATTGTATTTTTTTTTAAAAGAAAATCAACAGTATTATATTAATGATACGAAATAGTGAACTAAAAAATAAAAAATAAATCGTAATGGCTCAACATAAATAATTTGTCGATTCAATCACAATTTAATAAATAAGATAGTCATTGAGCTAACAAAAAAAAAGGATTATTTGTAGAGTAATAATGGTAAGAAAAAAGATTAATTTATGGAGTAATAATTTTTTTTTTTAAAACAATACAAACTCATACTTATTAATTTTTTTAGTACATGTTATTTGTTTTTATTTTAAAAAACCTACAAAATAAATGATGAGTGAAAGTTGGCACGACATTGATGTGTAAAAGTTTAAATGTATATGTCACAATTTCTTTTTAAAACAGTCTCATTTTCTAATTAACCCCATAAATATGGTGTGTAAAAATTAATTTGGTAAATTTTGTAAATATTGCCAAAATTATATTTTGGAGTTGAAATGAATGGTAATAGAGATGTATTTTCTTTTCTTTTCTTTTCTTTTTTAAAAAAAACGATAATATAATATTATTTGAGTTAGTATGGAAAAAGATGTTATCTACACTTTTAAATTTGGGGAAGTTTTAAAAATAGAAAAATAAGGAAAATTATTTACACAAAATAGCAAAATTTTTAAATAGTTTTGATAGATCCTGATAGAAGTCTATCAATGTCTATCAATATTTTTTTTTGCTATTTTATGTAAATAGTTTGACATTTTTTTTTATTTGTGAAAATTTCCCTTTAAATTTTTACAATAAGTTTGCTTGTCAATCTATGTTTTCATTTAAATTGAAAAAAATAAAATAAAACCGAAGAACATAATTGAAATCTAGAAATATTTTAGTATAAGTATAAAAATTCAGAATTATGTAAAATATTGTGGATGATTTTATAAATTAGAAAAACTTATAAATTTATACTCCTAAACTTTGAAGTTGTATCGATAGTTTAAACTTTACACTTTTATAAATGTATCAATTTAACTTTTTAGATAATTTCATTTAAAAAATATCGTGTGAGACTTATAATTGTTGCAATTAAACTTTTAATGTAACAATTTATTAAGATTGCTTTTGAAAATCATAAATGCAACAATTTTTACAAGTGTATAAGCTTTAAAAATATAAACTATAAAGACTAAGTTGTAACGAAATTGACGCTTAATTTTAGTGAAAAATTCCGTAATAGGGACTTAAATTGCTATAAATATAAAAATATAGAAAATAAATTGTTATTTATTAAAGTTTATGAAGTAAATTGCTACAAATTTAAAAGTACAGGGATTAAATCGTTACCAACTAAAATTTAGGAACTATTGTTACTTTGATAAAAGTTCAGGGCCAAAAGTATTTTTTAACTTAAAATTATAGGCTAAATTATATAAAAAAAATGCACTTTTTCTTTGCATTTTGTGTAAAAAATGCACTTTTTCTTTGCATTTTGTGTAAAAAATGCACTTGAACTTTGCATTTTGTATAAAAAATGCACTTGAAATTTGCATTTTGTGTAAAAAATACCCTTGAACTTTCAAAAATTTTAAAAATATTCTTACACTCTAAAAAAGAGTTTAAAAAAAATATCCTTACAATTAGTTTTAGATGGAAACCGTTAATGTTTTGTTTAAAAAATACCCTTAAATTTTCAAAAGTTAAAATACCTTTACTTAAAGAAAAGTTCAAAAATAGTCTTAAAAATTCAAAAATACTCTTACAATTAATATATTGACAGAATTTGTTAATACCTCATTACAATAATACCACTAAACTTTCAAAAGTTGCATTAGTACCCTTAAAAAAATAATAGTTAAAAATATCGTTTATTTACACCTCATTACCTCCGTCTTTCATTTCCTCTTTCTCTTTTACTTCAATCTAACATAAATAATTTTTTTAAACAAGTATTAACAATTTGTTTACATATACTACGAGTAAGGATATTTTTGAAGTTTTTTTTTTTAATTTAAGGATATTTTTTAAATTTTTGAAAGTTCAAAAATATTTTTAAACAAAACATTAACGGTTTACATTCAAAAATCGGTAAAGAGTATTTTTTTTTTTTTTTTGAAGCTTAAGTGTATTCTTAAACATTTTGTATAATTTAGCCAAAAAATTAAATAATTATTAATTTAGAATTTTAATTTATATAAAAGAAAATTGAGAGATATATATGGATATTCATCCAATAAATCAAATCGTAATTTCCAAAGCGACGGTGACTCGGTCATGCAATTTCACAGGCGGCTGCCGAACTATCACCAAAGCAGCCTACTTCATTTTGAAAAATATAATAAAAATAAAATAATATTTTAATAAAATAATCCCAAGACTTTTCTCAGCCGAGCCCATTTCAGTAATTTCAAGCAAAAAACTCGGTGGGCATACAAAGCCAAACCGAAAGACACGGCTTGAAATAAAAACCCATATCCGTAATTTCACAAACCTCTTCCTCTTTCTTTCTTCCTTCCTTCCAGTTGCAGGCACAGCTTTAGAGGAGAAAGCGAGGCCCACCCACAAGTGTCTCGCAATCGTTTCTACTTGTGGTTTAAGCTTCTCTGTTTCTTCTTCTCTTCATTTCAACGTTTTCTTTTTCAAAACTCTCTCTACAGACTTGCACAGAAGAAAAAAAGGATTAAAAAGTCCCTTTGATTCTCTCTCTGTTCCGATTCCTTTCTTCCCAATGTAACTGGTACCCCTTTTTTCCAATTAAACAAATACTACCAGCGAATTAAAGTTGGGTTTGGTTTTTGTTTATTGGGATTTCTGTTTGGATTTTCTTTGTTTTGAGACGTTGACGATTGTGGAAGATGAAAAACGAGGATCAAACGAGGTCCCTGTTTGGGATTTCGCTCACTGATCGACCTAAATGGCAGCAGTTTCTCATTTGCACTTCTGGGTTTTTCTTTGGCTACCTTGTTAATGGTGTTTGTGAGGTTTGTTTCTTTCAATCTCTTTTGGGGTTTCTTTGTTTTGAATCTTTTTGATGATGGGTGTTACTCGGAACGATTCTGATTGATGTTAATGGCTCGTCTCTTAGTTTTATTTGTGTGGTGATTATTCCTGCATGTGTTTGTGTAACTATTTGGTAGCTGAGAAAACGCAAGAGAATTTTCGGAACATGGTAGCGAAAGATAAATTCCTGTATAAAGCAGTAAACGTTCTACTTTATTGTACAATAACTAAGAACGTTTACAATTCTTATTCTAGTCCCTCTTAGTAATGGCTTTTCAAAAGTTAATCCCCTAGACTAAATAGCCATGATTTTCTGTGTTAGCATCGGTTAGTTTAATGTTAATGATTTGGTCAACTTTCTATTGCCAAATTTTATTTGATATTGACACAACATGTTCTTGGTTCGCAGGAATATGTGTATAATCGTCTTAAATTCAGGTATTTGATCTATCTTTTTAGTTTGTGTCGAGTTTGTGTTCGAACTATTCCATCTCTATGGAACTGTGTTTTTATGCTAAATCCCTTTTCTTAACAAATTTTAGTTCTGCAGTTATGGATGGTACTTCACATTTGTGCAAGGATTTGTTTATCTGGCACTTATTTATCTCCAAGGTTTCACCACCAAGCAAATGGTCAACCCATGGAAGACATATGTAAAGCTCTCAGCTGTTCTTATGGGATCTCATGGATTAACCAAGGGCTCCTTGGCTTTTCTGAACTATCCAGCGCAAATTATGTTCAAATCTACCAAGGCATGTTTTCTGATCAGTAACTGTTGAGATTTTCGATTATATGTATAGATATTACCTCTTGATCTGTCTTTGAATCGAGTTCCGGTAGCTTAATTTTGTGATTTTAGATTGACCCTTTTTTTATGTAAATCTTCAGGTGCTTCCTGTTATGATAATGGGAGCCTTCATTCCTGGCTTGAGAAGGAAATACCCTATTCATGAGTATATCTCTGCTCTCCTTTTAGTGATTGGATTGATCCTCTTCACCTTAGCAGATGCACAGACTTCTCCAAATTTTAGTATATTAGGTGTTGTTATGATAAGTGGTGCTCTTGTCATGGACGCCTTTCTCGGAAATTTGCAGGAAGCCATTTTTACTATGAATCCTGATACTACACAGGTAAGCTTTGATCCCCTTCAGTTTTACCCGTTCTGAAATATGCAACAGTGAAGAATATACTTCAGATTATCATTCTGTTATTTCAATTCTTGATATAACCTTTTGATACTCTCTTTGGCAGACCGAAATGTTATTTTGCTCGACCGTAGTTGGCCTCCCATTCTTAGTAGTACCGATGGTGTTAACGGGAGAGCTGTTTCGTGCCTGGACTTCCTGTGCTGAAGTAAATAACTTAATCCAACTCTGATAATTAGCTCCTCTTTATTGCTAGCCTATACTTGTTTTTCTTGTCATTATAAAGAAATCCTTGTCTACAACTTAATGGCAAGTCATGTAGTGGTTAATGTCTGCCTCCATGTTTCTTCTCTCCCTATAAGTCAACTGTTTATATAGTCAACACATCCATTTGATTAGTTCAATATGTGCTAAGAAAATGTCCTGCCTGCAACTTAGTCAACATATGCCCTTTGTTCTATTATAAAACTGGACATTATACTTTCTTAATTTACAATATTATCACTATCATTGAAGAGAAGGTCAACAAAAACAGGATTGCAGAATATTACTCTTGACTTGGCTGTTTAGTTATGATTATACAGCTCATATCTTGACTTTGTACTAAATGTATCACAGCACCCGTATGTCTATGGAGTCTTGGTGTTCGAAGCCATGGCGACATTTGTTGGGCAAGTGTCTGTTCTTTCCCTCATTGCCATTTTCGGCGCTGCCACAACCGCAATGGTATGTTCTTCTTCAAATTCTATCCTTTAGTTCAAGCGAATGATTTTGGGTTTTACCGTTTACCAACCGGGTTTCGGTCTTTACTGATGTGTGCAGATAACAACTGCAAGAAAAGCAGTCACTCTTCTGCTTTCATACCTGATATTTACCAAGCCAATGACAGAACAACATGGAAGTGGGCTGCTTCTTATAGCCATGGGAATTGTACTGAAGATGTTGCCTGACAACAAATTGCCTTCAAGAGCAGCAAAATCATCACATAGAATAGAAGAGAATCAGTTAGACAAGGGAAAAGAAGATGAAGAGAAGAGGCCATTAGTTTAATTATATATCCTTTAATGGAGAGTTCATGTAGTGTGTCTATCAATTAAGAGTTTTCCTAGTTTTTTTTTTTTTTTTTTTAAAATAATTTTTTAAATATAGATTTCCATAAGTGTTTATTTATTTTCCTTTACAAAGTTGTTGCTGAAAATGAATGTAAAGTTAGATAAAGAGAGAATATTTATACCCACAAAGCTTATTTTTCACTTCTCTTCATTTTTGGAAGTACAAATGATTGGTAAAGAAAATCATTTTTTTGTTTAGGTTTCAATTATCAATTAGTTGTATTATATTATATAGCAATCTTAATTCAAACAGATATTTGTATGGTTTTTTTATTACTTAAAAAGGATATTTGTGTGATTAATAACCCATTTGCAATTTGCAATTTTTTATTTAAAAAAGTTAAAAGAAAACTTTTCAAACTCATCTGTCATTCTCAAAGTCACATCAAACTCGCATAGTCCATTCAAATGTTGTCTAAAAAACTATTCAAATACTCAAATGTATCGATATTTTAAAATAATAAATTTATGTACTGTTTTTTTTTATAAAAAAAATAAAGTTATATTATATTATAATGAGTTGTTTTCATATATAGAAAAATGAATAAACTATTTAGAAATATAAAAAAAATTTACTGGCTATTAGCGATGGATTTTTAATAATATGTAAATAATTTGATCTTTTTTCTATTTATAATAATTTTTTATTATATAAAATTTTGGTTAAAATATTATTTCGGATTATATAGTTTAGAGTTTGTTCGATTTAGTCTTTATACTTTTAAATATCTATGAATCCATGTACTTTTAATAATTCTTAAATATAGTCACGGGATGTTATATTTAATCGAAATTGGTTAAATAATAATAATAATTTTCATGCAATAAAAATAGAATATGTAAATAAGTTTTCAAAATTTAGAGTAAAAATGTTAATAGATAATTTTTTTTTTTGTGTGAAAAATCAACAATAAACTAATAGTATGAACTAAATTTAAGATTAATTAAAAATACAGAGATTAAAATTAAAATTTTGAAAGTAGATAGACTAAAATTGAACCAGTCACAAATGAACCAAAATGGTATTTTAACCTACCATTTAAGTTAAATTAGTACAACTAGGATAACTATTAGATTTGATTCTATCTTTTTAATCTATTTTTCTTGAACTTCAAAAGTGTCTAATAAATTTTTAACCCTTTTAAAATTTATATATATTATATATAAGGTGCAGTTGTAAATATAATAATTAGGCCCAAAATATTAACATATACAATACAATATAAATTAATTTACAAATATAAAAAAAAATTGATATCAACAATAGAATGGTTAGATTTTCAATTATTTAAAAATGTTTGTTGTACACTTATTTATTAACTTTAAAAATGCTACTCATCACATAAATAAAAAAAAAATTGAGACTAGAAATTTGGTAGTGGGGAAGGTCGTGGGCTTTAAGGCCCAGTTGGTGGGCCAGTAAGCAAATGGGCTCCACATAAAAAAGAGACAAACAGGATAGCAAAGCCGAAGGCGAAGACCACGTGGTCTCTCTCTTCGCGGCGAACAGATCCAACGGCTCCAATTGAAAATATCGTGCGTTGCTGATCCAACGGCCCAGATTAATGCATTTAATTAATTTGCATAAATCTCAGTTCCCCACTTCCGAAAATGTTCCTTTTCTCCTCTTTTGAGCAAGCTACTCTGAAGCAAAAAAAGTTGTAAAATTTTGGAAAACCCTAAATCTTTCACTGTTTTTCGCTTTTACAAGATTTGTTCAAAATCATGAGAGGAACTAAGCGCTCTGCCTTATCAGACTCGATTCCCGACACTTACGATTCTGTGGTATGTTCCTTTTTCCTGTTCTTTTCTTTCTCCGTAATCCTCTGAAATCTGATTTGTTCTTCCTCATATCCTACTCGTGATTTTTCTATATATTTGACAGCTTCAATGATAATTATGAACTCATTTTTTCGGTATGAATTTGTGTAGAGTGTGCTTTGCCTCGTTGAATTTTGACTTGCTCTGTTTGATGGCTTTCATGAAGAGCGTAGTTAGGATTGACTGATTGAGCATTTGCCCCCAATCTTTGGGTTGTAACAAGTAGAATAGTTCCGTGTATTTGAATTCCGTTGGGTTAATTAGTTTCATTTGGTCGGTGCTTTTTGCCTGCTTATAGTAATCTTAGCTTTTTTTGAGTGTTTGAAAATCTTCCTTTGTGGGGGTTCAAGTTATAAGGTTGACGTGTTCTTACTTTATTGAAACATTCATTCAGTTCTATTGGGTTTCTTTTTTCCAATTTTTCTACAAAAGAACAGGGAGTCAATAAACGACGGGTTTATTGCTAATTGATAAAGCACTTCCTGATTGAATCACATGATGTCTGAAAAGCGTATTGTATTCTTCTTTCTCTCTCCCTCTTTTTCGTAAATTTAATGCAGCTTGGTAACAAAAGAATATTGGCGGGATCCTCATTTGATATTCAGAGGGCAGAACCATCTCAACAACAGAAGACAAAAACACCTACACTTGATGTGCGCCGGGCGGAGTCATCTCAGCAGCATGTGAGAGCACTTAACACTCAATTCGCAAGGTCTAACTGTGAATACCGTAATTCAAAACCGCTGCTTTTATTTCATTATTTGTCACTACATGTTCTTGACACCATATATTAATACATTCAAATGAACCTCTTGGTTATTTGTTATCTTGCACCATTTCTTATACTTATTGAATTTGCTGGTTTTTTTTTAAAGTAGCTAGTTGTACTTGCTACTGTTTATGATTTTAGAATGTTGGAAGTGTTAATATTGAAATTCCATACTCATATGACATTGATTGTATATATACTACATTTTTTTTTGTTTGCATACAGTTGGGTGCAGTCACAATTAGCCAATCATCCAGATGAACTTTGGGAAGATGGTATCCGTGATTACTTGACTCATGCCTCAAGTATTATGGTAAGTGTTCGTAATGTTTTGTTCTGTTTTTATCTAAACTCCAGCTTGGTATTCTATTAGTCCTGTTTTATGACTTTTATCGTGCCCTTCAGATAAATTTGTAGACGTGCAACATCTTTAACACAATTAGAAATCAATTTGACTTGTTTAAGAATTTCTTAACTATTATCAAGCATTCATCTCTCTTTTGATAAGGCAGAATTAAAGGCACCCTGCTTTATATGCTGTAAATTTATTGTATATCATGAATTCATTTGTTTAAAGTGTCTTAAGTTGAACTTCGCACCAAGTGTCAGACTTTGTATCTAAATTATTTGTCAAATCAATATCCACGAGTCATGACTTAATGTTTTTGTCTTCAAAGGAAAAATTTAGTGATATTGTCGAGTGGCTCAAAGCAAATGCTGTTAAAGGAGAAAGTTCACCTTCTACTGGATCTCCTACAGCTGAAAAGAAAACAGAAATTGAACGCAAGAATACTGATGTAAAACTATTTCAAGGACAAACTGGTTTTGCACCTACTAGTGCAACTACGAGCGTTGCAACTTCATGGACCTCTGGAGCATTCTTCAACCATCAAGCCCCTAGCATATTTGGTAAAATTACTTTTCTAGCTCTTAGCATTAATTCTTTCAAGGATTTTGGTGTCTTTATTGAGTATTCCATGTGCTAAGTTTTGGTGTAACATGGAAAACAAAGGGAAAAGAAAGTGGAACCATATTTGTTCATCACTTCTGTTACTTCATTTGAAGTGTTACAGCTAATAAATAGGCTTTATTTTTCATGGGTTGTAAAAAAAAATTTGAAAACTAAAGAAATTGTAATACCAAAGTCGATTTACTTTTTGTATTTTGTATTTTTTATAATATAAATTTTTATTATCTATATTAGATATTATAACAAATTGTAAGAGATTGGATTTGACCATATTTTCAGTAATTTCGTATATGATCTCTTGATGTTTTTAGATACCAAAAACACGATCATCCTGTTGGATTCTTAAAAGGAAATGTCATGAGAATAAAGGGCCTTAGGGCAGCCCACATTGAACTTCAAATATCAATCGAGGCGACTGCCGGGTTATGATCCGATCTCAATGAATAAAGAAGGATAGACATTTTGTTGAAGTACCACCCATCCCAGATGTTTATATTTGGTTAGGCTAGGATTAATTTCTTTTAATGGATATGAATTTTTCATAGTAACAAGGACGACAACCATCTTTTTATTATTTGCTGACTCAAGTTTTTTGCATGTGATTCATGATCTTTTAGAACACTTAGGCCCCATTTGGTAACTATTTGGTTTTTGGTTTTATGTTTTTGAAAATTAAGCCTATAAGTACCACTTTCATATATTGGTTTCTGTGTTTTGTTGTCTGCATTCTAGGAGTGTTTTTAAAATCAAAGCCAAAATTTGAAAACTAAAAAAAGTAGTTTTCAAACCACAGTTTTTGTTTTTAGAAATTGGCTAAGAATTCAAATTTTTACGTCGGAAATATGAAAGCCACGAGTAAGTAATTATGAAACAATAAACATAATTTTCAAAAACTAAAAACCAATTAGTTACCTGACGTGACTTAGTTATTATTGAGTACCGGTACTCTGTTCCTTTGTTGCTATGATTAAGTTGTAGAGAATAAAAGTAGCATGTTTTGCTATGCAACTAGTGTTGAACTATCCCACAATTCCTCCGTTTGGTTCAAAATTGACACTTTTTCTTTTCTTTTCCTTTGGCAAGGATTACAAAATTCAGTTCCTGCCAATGGTTTTTCTGTTGGTCAAACTGCAGTCCCAACTTCAGAGAATGTGGATGACGGTGAGATTCTTGAGATTTTGCACTTTTTTTTAGTTATTTCTTGATTGAGTCTCATCTCTGTACACTACTCTCCTTATATTTATAATTCAATACATCTCTAGATTAATCTTAATGTGAAGGTCGAAACGTTGTTCAATGTTGCACCAATAATGACTTGAGACTTGCTAATTGTAAATGAGTTGGGTTGTCATGTTGATGAAATTTGTTATTGACTGTCGCTGTCCTTTACGCTCAAATTTTGAGTTCAAAAGGTTAAAAGGATTATAGATCATCTGCTGTTAGTTCATTGCAATTTCTTGACTTTTCTTTTTATGGAAAACTTGAACTTAAATTTTATAGAACCCATTTAAATAAATCTCTCTTGTGTACTAGAGTTAGCTAATGTATTTGATGAGTCCTAAATTTTTTGTATAAGTCCTAGGAAAGAGTCAAAGACTCAAACAAACCATTGATGCATCTTATTGATCATAGTTTTCAAGAATCACTTATGGGGGAAGGGAAGGAGTGAAGGGGAATTCTGTTAGGATTGGTTTATTGAGTTAGTGCAAATGCCTAAAAGCATGTAAATTGGGGGAGGGAGGGAGGGAGGGCTGTTTTAAATCCAAAGATGGTTCTGAGGGGACCAAAGATGTTAATTGTGAATTGTAGTAAATGTCTTCTGTTTCCAGCTGATGAGTCTTGTCACTCCATTTCACCGTCCAGCTACGCAAAAAATAAAAAATAAATATAAAAAAATTTGACACTTGTTAGTGTGTGAAAGCTTCACATATGAGATCGACGTTTTCCCTCTTTTGAAAAAATAAAAATAAAAAATAAATTTACCTCAGGATATTTTCCCTGGGCTGGAGCATATTTGAGTATTGCTTTTAATTTTAAACTGCCACTTTCTTAATTTGAGGCGTTGTTTTGATTGTAGAAAATGACTTGGAGCAGCCAAGCAGCCCATCGGTAAAAAAGTCTGAAGAGAAAGGGGTGGTTGTAGTGCATGAAGTTAAGTGCAAGCTTTATGTGAAGGTATTTGTTTCTGAAAAAGTGGAATTTAAATATATTTTTTTTCCGCATAAAGTTAATTGACAGCACAGGTAGTCACTCGATTTTTCTATGAGCACTCTTCAACGTTTGCATTGTGAAATTTTTTTCTAGATTTTCTTTATATTTTTTTGGTTAGATGTGTGTTGACTTGATTTTATGACCTCTTTGCTCTTACTGGGTGGGGATCCATTTTGTTTGATATTACCTTCTGGTACTCTAATGCTCTCAAAGGAAGAAAATAGGTAGATGAGGACCAGCACTTGAAATGCATTGTGCTGTAAGAGTTGAGACTGGAGAGCTTGATTGAGATACTTGTTTCCAAACAAAGATTATAGTTTGTGGTTATTATTGCAATAGTTTTTCTCTTGAAACTTTTATGTACGATACAGCATAAATTGAGTAGGGATATTATTTTATGGTTTCTGCTGTAAGGGAGGAATGGATATTTGGTGCAAAAGTGGTTTAATGTTGCGGGGGATATTAGAATGTATGGGAATGATTGGTGATGAATTCAGTAGTTCACGAGTATGAGTGCGGAGATATCCTAGGCAGTTCAATTATATCTTGTGGCTGGATTGTATCAATTGGAGCATTACTCTTGGGAAATTGAAGAGGGAAAACTGGACGATCAAATTGGTGCAATGGAAAGACCTTTTGGAGGAGTATCCAAGGAGTAGCAAAATCAAATGATGGCAAGTAAGAATTTTGTTTCATCGGTGGGGCGGCCTCTGTGTAAAGATTGTTGTAGCTTGTAGGGCTAACAACAAAATTTCTTTTCAACGAGCAGCTGATGAAGACAGTAAATTAATTAGTGACTAAGAGATATCTTAAGGCTGTGGAGTCTAGAAATCCTCTTTAAATTCTTCAAAACTTGTATCTGCTGATGTTGTTTTTGATAGCCTAACTGGCTGAATATAATTGGTTTATCATGATCCAATAGCCTGTCTTACATCCCTTGCGTACTGATGACTTGAAGTAAAAATGGAAAAACAAAAAGTTATAATAGTTGTTGCATGATGTTATCCATATTGAAAATTTTCTGTTGATGAATATATTGCTTCTGTTTACTGTTATTTTCACTTGCGTTGTGTTTAATCTTAGTTAGGTTTTCATTTTTTTAAGTACCTTTAGAATCTAGATAGATTAATTACTGTAATCTTGACACTACGTTGTGTGCTGTGTACATGTAGTCAACTGATCCAGCAGATAAAGATGCTTGGAAAGACAAAGGCACAGGGCAGCTTTCCTTAAAATGCAAGGAGGGTATCAGCAAGGGTACAAAGGAATCCAAACCAACAATTGTAATCCGAAATGATGTATGGTTTATTATGCTTAATCTTTACTGTTTGATCGTACTTTTTATTTATCCCAGCTCTCTTCCCTCAAGTCTTTATTAACAACCGCGGGTGTCAGTTTGGCTTCTTTTTTTTTCTTTTTTTCTTTTTTTTTATAATTATTTTTCTTTATCTTACAACGTGTTTTTAATATTCTACTTATAGGTGGGGAGACTGCTCCTGAATGCTTTAATCTATCCAGGGATCAAAACAAGTACTCAAAAGAATTCCCTTGTTGCAATATTCCATACTTCGGTAATGTTTATCTTTATTTTCATACTGATTATCAACACATTGAATTATGACTTGGTCAGTTAAATTCTGCTTCATATGCATGATACAAGTAGCGTTTAACTTCCATATAAAGATTGAGAATGTGAAGTTCCACTTGAGAGTTCCAAAAAGATGAAAGTGCAATCCCATGTTCTATTTTTGTTTTGTTTCCTTTTTCCCTAAGTTCAACCTACTTTGGGGTGGGAGATCAAATCATCGACCTTTCGGATGATAATTGGTGTTTTTATCCACTAAGCTATGCTATGAATACGAATCCTCTATTTGGTGTTCTATTTCTCCGTTCATTTAACTGAAATGGAACAATTGCATTTAGAAGAGAAATTGGAGTTGGGTTGGTCCTATTACTCATTGAGCTAATTAATTTGTATTCCAATATTCCTAAAGACATCCGTAGCTAATATGTAAATATTTTCTTTTGTAGAGTGAAGGCGATACAAACGATAATGGCAATAAAGATACAGTCGTGGCACGCACGTACTTGATTCGATTAAAAACAGAGGACGATCGGAATAAGCTTGCGACAGCAATTCAAGAATGCGCTCCCGCTCCTTGATAGTGATTAAAGGTGGCGTCTTTAGAGGCCCTTTCATATGAGAAGAGAATTTTGTCTGTCTATTTTCTTTCCCCCCATTTGTGAAGGGGGGGTTTCTTCGGAAGACAAGATCAATTTAACATTCTAAATTGATCTCTCTACCAAATGAATCTACTTCTTAAGAGAGGCTGAGGCGGTGTACTATAAAGAGAATGAATGCTGTTTTATTTACTGTAGCAATACAATAATGCAAAATTTCTTGGTTTCTCAATTTCATCTTTCTGTTTGTATTGGTAATTTAGTGGATCAGTGTGAACAATCCCTTGCCCTAATTCTTACAAACAAAGATAAGAGACTCTGATTTCTATTAACTTGAAGGTAAGAAAGGCAATTTGATCCTTTATTTTAGAAGAACAACAACGATGTTATATTATATTTTGTTTGCATATTTTCAGCCAGCGTTTGTAGTCCAACGGTTAGGATAATTGCCTTCCAAGCAATAGACCCGGGTTCGACTCCCGGCAAACGCAATTTTTTTAAAATAAATATATGGCATTTTTTCTTCCTCAAAAAACTTGTTTCTGACTCCACTTCAATTGAGTATAATTATAAAAATGCTGATCTTTTATTAGCTCAAGATATTATCTTTAGTTTAAAAATAAATTTCACTCGGAATCTTAAAGTGGTATCAGTTTATCTTAAATTGAGTGTAAAACTCTTGAAGGGTTTATCAATTCAAATATTAAACTAATGTTTCTATCCATTTAAATACCACTTTTGTGAGTATTAATTACTATCCTCCATTGAGTTACGTTTGGAAAAATCTTTGTGTGAAACTTATAATTGTATCAAACAAACTTCTACATTATCACTTATAATTGTATCAAACAAATTTCTACATTTTGATAATGAAACAATTTAGATTTTGAGTCAGAATTTTCTTTGAAAATTATCCATACATTTACTTTAATCTTCCATTTTGTAAAACCAACATTTGAAGAAGTCTACACACACTTGAAAATTAATATAGGAATGATTTTATTGATTGACTTATGAAAATTTAGAAGTTTAATTGAATCAAATTATAAGTTTCACACAATATTTTGGTTGAATGAAATCTGAAAGAGAATGTAAATTGATACACTTTGAAATTTCATAGTTTAAATTAAAATAATTATTAGTTCAGACTTTTAATTAATATATTCCCTTAAAGTTTAGATATATAAATTAGTATTTATCCTATATGTTTTAAAAGAATATTACCTCTATTCAGTTTCCTACTTATTCACTCACTCATTTTAATTTAATAAAAAAAAAAAGAAACTGGAACTCATAATTTAAATAATCAAGTTTTGAATAGTAATAAATTTGATAAATGCAAACAATTGAATAAAAAAATTGGCGAATTACAAATTTTAATTTTAGTTTCAAAATCAAAACTTTCATCATAGATAATTCCAAAACTCCAATGTTTTTAGAATTACATTTAAAACATACAATATTTTAATAATTTTCCCCAAACTTCGCCCTTGGGTGAGATTTAAAAATGCCCACAATTTTTGAGCTCCTCCAGTTTTACAAGCTTGAAACAATGTACACACCTCAAAATATTCATCAATTTCATTGAGCTAATTAAACCTACTTC
Source organism: Lagenaria siceraria (assembly GCA_002890555.2). Taxonomy (NCBI): domain Eukaryota; kingdom Viridiplantae; phylum Streptophyta; class Magnoliopsida; order Cucurbitales; family Cucurbitaceae; genus Lagenaria; species Lagenaria siceraria. Next base: position 3,328,668 of record CM016488.1, read on the forward strand.
CCAACAAAATGACACCTTTACATAAATTTAAAATTACAAAATCTACTAGACATTATCATTAAATAAAAAGCTCATTTCTTTTTTCTCTCCAACTCTAAAATCACACCCAAAAAGGGAAAAGAAATCAACACACTGAAATTGTAATTGTATATTCAGTAAGTAGGCTAGAGAAGTTAGGGGAGTTGTCAAAAAAAGGCCAAGCAAATGCAAAACCTCTCACTTTTTGCTTAGTGACTACTTCCAAACATAACAAAGCATCAGAGTCCCAATAGCACCACATTGAAAATTATAAAACAAAAAAATGCAGCCCAGCCAGACTCTATATAACAGATTTCACTTTTCTGAGACTGAAACGTTAAGAAATCTCGGGATCATCGGCTTTCCACGTTCCTCTGCATGACTTGTCAGTATTTTGGCAAACAATTTTAACAAACTGAAAATTTTAACAGACAAGTGATAGCCTAAGGGATGGAGTTGTTGGGATATGTGTGCACGATGCCCATCGTATAACTGATTCGGTCACAATGAGATTGAGCTGATCGAGCTCGCCAAGTCCGATCGTATGATTCCTTCTGCTGGGAATGTTGGTCCCTCTAGATCCACCTGGTCCTCCCTTTCGAGTTTCTTTCCACTCCATTTCTCCAAACCTGTATTTGGCTGGAATTGTAGGTTCCAGAAGAAGAGAGAGCTTTCTCTTGATTGGTTCTGCATTTAAGATAACATGGTCCATTGTAAAACTAAAGAAATCAACTCCAACTAAATGATATTCAGAGAAAGCCCAATTAGTTGTTGCTTTGTAGAGCTATTGATAGCATTCCAAACTTGAAGGAAAGGTTGCATCTAAAAGTTTTCGTTTTTCTTTCTAGGCTTATTCAGAGCTTTTTTTTTTTCAACATCTCTTTTTCATTATTTTTTAACTATACCACCATCCTAAAACTATAATCAATATAATGAAAAGGACCTGAAAGTGAGAAAAACACACCTTCATGAAGCGCTTCTGACAGTGACAGATTTGCTTTGAATCTCATCGAACTGTTTCCTTGATCAACTGTTGAACATGGACTGAAGAAAGTAAAACTGGGAAGCTTTGGAATTGGGGATGAAAACTCGGTAGCTGCATCTAACTCAACGCAACTGCTGAAAGAAAATCCCCCAGGAACAGAACTAGGCGTGCCACCGTTTTCTAAAAGGAAAGAAGAGAACGATGATTTGCATGTGAATACAGGTGAATGTCCCATTTGGTCCTCACAAATAACAGGAGTTCCATCACTGAAGCTAAAATCCCGATTCCTAACGATGAATGGCGCGGGTGAAGAACTTATGCCCATTTCCACCCATCTGCAATCTCGAGAATCTAGCTTTTCCTGCTCTTGAGATGCTTGGGCAGCATCTTTCATCCATGAATGAGCTACAAGAAATATAAAGTATGTTTTCTTTTCAGAGAAAAATACAGAATAGCGCTTCGTTGGTATGTAATGCATGAGCTTATTCCAAAATTGAAAGCTAACACTAAGCGTAGACATATATCAGCAGGAAAGCTCAAGGACTGTACTAGTCAATAGTCAACAAGTTGAGAATTTCGCATAATCTATCTAGTTCATTTGTCACACCATGCCAGCTTCCCAAGGAAACAAACCGTTCTAAGAGTGTGACACTAAATGATAAAAAGTAAATAAAAATAATGGTCTACGATGTTTCCATTTCCCAGCCCTACAGAAGGACGACATTACAGCTAGTCTAATCTATGACTTTTGGCCAATCTTCCAACATAATGATAGAACCCAAATGTATTTAAATATAAAAGATATCATAAGTACAAGATAAACTAAGTGTTTAGAGGTACTTGGATTCTTTCTTCTTGAGAATGCTAATTCACTCACCATAATAATGTCTATCATCTTCATTCTCCATCATTCTCCACCCTCTCTAATTATAACCAACAAGCAGAACAAACTCACTAACTAATTACTGATATATGTTTAATAGCATTCCTATGCATAATGTTGGGAATGTGGAAGATGCTTTTGAGGCATCCAAGAAACAAATCTATTGACCCTCTTCTCTAAGTTCTTGATTGTTGTTTTGTCTCACATTTTTGCTTGATTATCTAAACAGAAATTCGACCAAAAAAAGTCATAGGATTACCTAGAACCTCCTTAGCAGTGAGCCGCTTTGAAGGATCCATGCAAAGCATCCTGGTGATCAAGTCCTTTGCAGATGTTGACACGTGATCCCAAAGATTAGAAGGAAAACGTAAATCTGCTGCTCTAACAGCTTCAAAAATTCTTGATTTCGTCTTACCCCAAAACGGGGGCATCCCACTGAGAAGGATGTAAAGAATAACTCCAGCACTCCAAACATCAGCAGCTTGGTTATAGCCTCCTGCGAGGACTTCTGGGGCGATGTAAAATGGACTCCCAACAGTACCATGCAAATTCTGACCTGTTGTCAGAGGACAAAAGCTCATAAAACAGAGTTTTGAAGGATGATTTTTTAGTTTATGTTAAATACTAATTGGAGAAGAAATTTTGTAGAAAAGTTACCAGGTTCGATATAGGTTGCAAGACCAAAATCTGCCAACTTAATTGGAGATGAGGAGGAGTTTGTGGCTAATAGAATGTTTTCTGGCTTTAGATCTCTATGAACAACACCATTCTCATGACAATATTTGACCACTTGAATTAGATGCCTGAAAATAACCCGAGCATCAGATTCCGAAAACCTGCCATGCTTTTCGAGCTGGTGGAAAAGCTCCCCACCAGCACATAACTCCATTAATAAGTGCACACATTCTTCCTCCTCGTAGACTGCCTTCAGATTTACAACATTTGGATGCCCAGACAATCTAGACATTATTTCAATCTCAAGCTTAACACTGCGCACATCATCAACTGTCATCAATTTATCCTTGGCAATGGACTTGCAAGCCAACATCTCGCCAGTCAGCCTATCAGAACATGATCGAATCACACCAAATTGTCCCCAACCTAATCGTTCCCCCAAAACGTACCGATCTTTTAAATTTCCAACTTGTGTAGTTTCTAAAATTGTTTCATTGAGGCTTGAAACTTTGAAACAGTTGTAGAATTGTATAGACTGCCCAATCTGGTCACTTTCAGTTTCAGCTAAGTCCATACTAGGGCAACAGAGTTTAATAACAGGACAGCTGAATTAACCTAACTATTATATCCTAACTTATCGAATCGCCCTCAACGACGTTTCAGAGACGATGTTCCTGAAACGTCTTTCCATGAAGAATTAAACAATAAACATAAGAACAATGCAGAGTCATGACCTCATCCTGGACCAACCAGGTTGAGCTGAGACTACCAAGTTAATTTGCCATATGAAATCCAGGTTCAAGCATCAGCTTCCAGATATTACCTAGCAAGTAAGGTGCAAGAATTACTCTTCAGATAGCACAATCAAAATCTAACCAACTTCCCTCCTCTCAATTTCCCCAAAATTTTCAGAATTCAAAACACACCCCATCATCGAAATTCAACAAATTAATTAAACAAAATTATCATTTCATAAAAATACTACAAGAATCACAAGCCACTAAAACGAAATTGAAACTTCGAAAGCTGAAAAAACACCCACCATCACACACACACTTCAACTACAGATGAAAATCGAAACAGACCCAAATGCAAGTAAATCCAAATTCGGATCAAAAGAAGAAACCATAAACAAACCCAGCACGATCATAAGTCCAGTGTGAGGAATAAAAAGAACAGTTCAAACATCAGAAAACCCCCAAAAAAATACAGAAAGCGCGTACCAGAAGAATCATCCGAGCTCGATTCTTTCTCCCTCCCCTTCAATCAAATGACTGAAACACAACAAAAATCGACGATGGAGAGAGGAAACTGAAGAAAAAAAGAGAAAGAACTCTTGAAAATGCCATGGTGGAACAAGTCCAATCCATTAAACCTCCATTGTTCAAACCCAGTCTTCATTTTCACACTATTTCAAAAAAGGCTCTTCTTTTCCTTTGCCTCCTTCTTGACTGGCTACCGGCTAAACCCGACTCCATGTCCTCCCCACTTAAAATTAAGTAATTAATTAATTAATTACAATAACAATAATCATCATTGAGAAAAACACAAGCATCCAAAATAAAGCCATGGAAAAAATCACGCCACAAAAGTTTGACACGTGTCATGAACCGTTCTTTATCCATATAAATAAACTTAAGTGTAATTACGTTTTTCTCCCTCACATGTACATGTGCCCAAATGATGGCCTCGGTTGCAATACAACTGGAAACAGCATTACTTTATTTATTTATTTATTTATGAACATTATCTCTCCTTTAAATTCAACGACACTTTTATGGATATTATTATTTCTCTTTAAAAAATAACTTTTTGCCCATATAATTTGTTGTGTGACTCAATTTTTAATCTAATAATTTTTTATTAAACCGAATTAAATATCTTATGAATTTCTTTGTGTAGGTGCTGGTTTTTTGTTACTATGTTCGAGAATACATTCACCTAAATTTGAACATTCAGATTTTTGGATTATTTTTTTTAACAAAAACAAGAAAAAATTGGCCATTGGACTTTTTATTGTTTTGGATCGTAATTATTTAATCTCCCTGCTTTAAAATTTTTGATGATTTAGTCTCTATCATAATATTATGTCATTAAATTTAATGAGATTTTTTTATGTATACTATAAACTAAGTATATTTATAAATTATAAAGATTAGGTCGTTGCATCATAAAAATTGACATTTAATTTGATAAACTTTTTCCTGATAGAATTAAATTAATACAAATTTTATAGTACAATAACTAAATTATTATATATTAAAGTTGGATAACTAAATTGTTACAAAATTAAAACTTATATATTAAATCATTACCGGATAAAGTTTGGCTATTAAATTTTTACTTTCATCAAATTAGAAAAATAAAAAGTATTTTTTTTAACCATAGTTTATAAGATTTTAGATGATTTTATTTTGAGGCTTATGATTAATTCTCTAAACTTAGTATTTATCAGTTAATACTATTTTATTTTAGTTTGATTGAATTTACTTACATCAAAATAAAAAATTCTAAAATTTAAAGATATATATAAAGAATCTAAAGTGATATATATCTATATATATCTTAAAAGAAAGAAAATAAAAAATATTGATATTTTATACTTAAGCATGACGAAAATTCTCAGTTTGAGGGGAACTTTTAAACTGGGTGGTCACAGTACAGTAGCTATCAGATGACATTGGTTGGTATATCTCTTTCATGTGATTCCGCCACGTGGAAGAATTTCAGTGGCTGTCACAACTTTTGATTGTACCTGAGGGTGAGAATAGTGGTACACGAACCCACTTGAATGGGAAATTATATATGTTTCCAAAAATAATAATAATTATCTTGAAATAGGAAATTCGTAGTAGTACAACATTAAACATTTTCTGGTTTTATTATTGTAAACATTTTAAAAAAGAATATGTTCGGATTTTTTTATTTAAAAAAAAACACAAAATGTAAATTCACTTATGATTGGAGGACCATTTTGTATTAAAATATATATATATATATATATATATATATGCCACATTTCCAAGGATATTTCTAGAAAAAGAGGAACACAAGGAAACATTGTGATGGGAAACACAATAACTTTTCCAAACTCAAATATTTGAAATGGAATCTCTTTCACTATCCATTTAACTATTTAATGATGCAGTGGGTGAAAAATATTAGGTCAAGTCCTTGAGGAAATATTCATTCTTTTCACGGGAGGTTTGGTTTAAAGTTTTATAAATAATGCATAGAAATAAAGGATGCATGAAAATAGGATGTTTGGAAATAAAATGTCTAGAAATTAAAGATGAACGTGTTTGGTTATGCATAGAAAATGCTATTGAAATTTTATGAACAAAAAATTATGTTTGTATTTAATTTATAGGAGAACTTTTTAAATAGAAAAACAGGATAAACTATTTACACAAAATAGTAAAATTTTTAGATAGTTGTGATAAACGGTGATAAAGGTCTATTAGAGTCTATCAGTAATAGAAATGATATAAGTATATCACTAATAGATGCTGATAGAAGTCTATTAATGTCTATCCGAATTTTTTTTTCTATTTTCTGTAAATAGTTTGACATTTTTTCTATATGTAAAAATTTCCCTAAGCGTGACAATCTAATATTATTTTAATAGAATAATAAATATCATTCAATAAATTGATAAAAATTAATTAATTAAGAATCAATAATAATTTTAATTATAAATATTTGATAATTGAGTCCTTTATAATTAAAAGGAAAATTATTATAAACAGAGAAAATATCAAACTATTTACAAATATAGAAAAATTTCACTATCTATCGGTGATAGATCATGATAGACTTCTATGGCGGTCTATCACTCAAGCGATAGAATTCTATTACGGTCTATCGCTGATAGACAGTGAAATTTGTCTATATTTGTAAATAGTTTGGCTCATTTTTCTATATTTGAAAACAACTCTAATTAAAATTGACCGATTAATATATTTAATGAATATCATATTAATTATAAGCTAATGCTTAATCATTTTAATTAATTAAGTTCATTAGTGATTTTAATTTTAATTAAATAACATATAAAATTATATCATATAAAGAGTGAAAAAATGAGATAAAAATATGTTAGGTTAATAAAGAATACTAAAAAAAGTTATATAAATATAATACGAAAAAAAGTTATATAAATATAATACGTCAATAATAAATGAAGTAATAAAAATTAATCACAATAAATAATCAATAATTATCATATGTTCATAATAAATGATCAAATTAAAATTAATCTCAATAAATAATTATTTTATTATAATAAAAAAAAACTATAAGTAATCGATTATTATTATTGAAAAACGAATGTTTGTACTAACTAAATTTAACTAATCCTAATCCTAATTTACTAATTAAATATATTTAAGATATTGTTAGCTAATTAATTAATAATTTATGAAAATAAGTAATTGCATTCATTTAAGACATTTTTATTTATAAAAATAAATTAAGTAAATATTTTAACCGATTATTATTGATTTATTAAAACAAATAATTATATTAATTTTATTAAATTAATATTAATCAATTAACTATATTCCAAATGAAATTATATATAAAATGGAAAACAAAAGAAGAGGGGGAAAAGAGAAAATATACCATTTTGGATGGAAAAAGAAAATTCTTATTTTGATAAATGAAGATGTCTAAAAATAAGTTAACTGTGTGACGAATATGAGTTTTAGATGCATGTGTCAATTTTTATCCAAAAAAATCTTCAAACCAAACAACCCCTATGGTTGAAAGAACTTTTCCTAAAAACAAAAGTTTTATACTGAAATGATTTTAAAGAGTTCCCTAATTAATCCAAGGAAATAATTAAGACAATTAACTAATTGGTTTTAAAATACTAATTAAATACTAATTAATCTAAATTAACTATTAAACAAATATTAAAGTAAAATATACTAATTATCTTATAATTATCTTCATCATTTAAGGTCTCGTTTGATCATATTTAACTTTTTGTTTTTGAAACTTATGCTTGTTTATTCCAAATGTCTTTATAAATTACTATATTTTTTCATCTTCTATGTAATATTTGAATTATTAGTCAAATTTCATAAGCAAAACCAAATTTATTTAAAACTTTTTTAAAAGATTTTTTCAAAAACTAAAAAAGTGGATAACAAAATTAGAAAACCACTGAGTGGAAGTAATATTAATAAGGTTTACTACTTACTTTTTGAAAACGGTTTTAAAAAATAAGCCAAAATTTTGAAACTAAATATAACTGTTTTCAAGAAAAATTGTACTTTTAAGATGTGAAAGAGCATACCAAAGAAATTGTGAAACGTGTACAATTTTTAAAAATAAAATATTTATATAACAAGACCTTTTAACTATTCAACTTGATTTATTATAGATTGCATCAGTAGTTTTGACAATTTTGCATTCATTAAAGATCAAAGTAATGTGACAAATTCAAATTGACCTACACCTTCAAGACATAATTGACTTATAGGTTGATTTCACATTAACAATATGTCAATTTGGACTTTTAAATTTAATAATGATTTATCTCGATATCAAAATAAGAGAGATCCAATATTCATTTCTCCCTTCTAATTAATAATGTTAGGAAAAAAAATCTAACATAACTTATCACCTTACATTTTTAAGTTTTAAAGGCGATTAAAAAGTTTATAAACAATTAAAATTATAAAGTATGATTCTACATATAATATGAATATTATTTATGTATTTTCAAATTCTATGAGCTCTTTGCGAAATTCAAACCTCTTAGAACTCAATTTTTAAAACTTTGTTCGATAATGATTACATATTTAGTTTTTTTATTTTGAAAAACTAAGTTTATAAATATTATTTCCATTTATATATTCCTTTGTTTTATTATCTTAATTTGTGTTTATATTCCAAAATCTAAGTCAAATTTAGAAATATATAATATATCATAGTCTTTAAAACTTGGTTTTATTTTTAAAATTTAATTAAGATATCAAATAATTTTATAAAAAATATGAAAATAGAAGGAGACAAGTGTAAATTGAAAAAGTAAAACCAAAAAAACGAATAACAAAATTGTTATAGGTCTAAGTTGTTACTAACGAATTACAGAGTAAATAAGTTCATATTTATGTATAAATTTAATAATTTGTACACAACATAATTCAGTATAAATTACACAAATTCAAAAATTTTAAAGTACAAACTTATTAAAACCATGAGTAATTGACATGGGTCCTGATTTTCATTTGGAAATGCATGAGGACTTAAATGAAAAAATTAAGAAGTTTTGAGGACTTAGTAAGGTCAAGGAATTTTTTATTGAAAAAAAAAAAGGGGGTCAAAGGGCTTTAAAGAAAATATGAGAGTTTTGACCAATTTTAAAGATTGTCTGAGAGGGAGAGACAAAAGAATAAAACAAAGAAAGTGTGTGGGGTTCATAGGCAGACTTGGGTTTGGTTTCTATATATGTTTGATTTTGTTCCCTTTTGTCAATGGGGCATACATTTACTATCTTTTTCAACTTCCAATTCAAACCCTTTTATTTCAAATCTTTTTTCAGGTGGGTATGCCAACCAAAATCGTAAATTTAGTCCTTAAATTTTAAAGTTTATGTTAATGTAGTTTTTAAACTTTAAAAAATGTCTAATAAGTTCAACTTTCAATCACGTATCTAATAAGTTTATAATGAACTTTCATACTTATACTAAAATAACATACATATCAAATATAAACTATTCTAACTTATTGATTATAATAACCAATTCAGTGCTTCAAACGTTTTTGCAAAATACATTTTTTTTCTTTTTTACTAAATCCAAATGTATTAACTCACACTTAACTACTAGCGTACAACCTTGTTAAAAAATTCAAGTTCATAAAGTCTCTTAGTGGTTTCATTATTCTCTTTTCTTCCTGCTATAGTCGATATATATACTTTGATCGAAATGGTAGTTTTCATAAATTAGGGAATGGAAGAAGGGAAGTAAGGGGGTGAAGAGGAGAGGAAAAATTGAAAAGTGTTAAAAGGAGAAATGGAAGAGGAAGGTGAAATGAAATGAAGATAAAACGGTTTCCGTCCATATACCAATGGTCATGGTAAAGGCTTTTTTTTTTTTTTTTTTTTTTTTTTTTTTTTTTTTTAAAGGTTAACGATATTAATGTAACTTTTGAAAGTTCAACATATTTTTTAAACAAGGTACACTAGTTTCTGTCCATATACTCACAGCAAGAGTGTTTCTTTATATATATATATATATTTTAAATTTAAGGATATTAATGAAACATTTAAGGGGTATTCGGGATACTGAGTTGATTATTATAGTCAGTGGGTCATTATAGTCAGTGAGTTATAATAGTTTGCAGGTTATAGTAGCCTGTGCGAACTATTTTAGTTTACAATAGTATGAGTTTGAGGTGGAGACTATTTTAGTCTGGGTAAGAAATAGTAAACACGGTAACAAAGAGAGTTTGAAATAGTTATTTTTAAACTTAGTAATATTGTAATTAGTTGTATGTTATAATAGTTGAAAACACCAACTATTATAATGGAAGCCCCAAACATAGAGTACTAATTGTTTTTGTCAACATCTAATGGTAAAATTATTTTTGAACATTTTGTAAATGTTTAAAAATAATAATTAAACTTTTAAAAGTTTAGGTATATTTTTTAAATAAAAGAAAAAGTTAGGAGTATTTTTTATAATTTAGCATATGGTTATATATATGTGAAATGATATTGCGATTATAAACAAGAGACTAAAGAAGGCCCAATATGTAGTTTTAAAGACGGCCCAATATACTAAAATCGAAGAAGTTAGGTTGGGCCCATAATGTCGAAAATCTTTTACGGCCCAGAAAGCTGGAGGGCTTGAAGCCCTCAACAGCAGCAGCCATTCCTATAATTTTTCAGTTTTTCTCGTTGGCTTTCCGTTATAGCTAAAACGCTTTGGGCCTACCGCATAACAAACAGAAATATTCCACTAGTTTGATTCAATTTCTAGGATTTCTTTCAAAGATTTGTTTGATTAATATTGTATTTTCTTTTAGAACTTATTAGAAATATAGGTTTGTTTTGAAATTTAATATTAAAATATTGTAATTTTATTTATTAGATATAACTTTCCACCCATGAATGATTAAATTTATTTTAAAAAATAAACATTATAATTTTATTCATCCTCGTCAATTTTTGGAGTATATGTTCAAATAATTAATTAAATGGTTAGATTAAAATTTCAGTTCATGAACTTTAAGTCTATATGTATTTGGTCCAAAATATGGACAATCCTGAACGTTGGTAAATTACACTTTTGATTTCAGTATGTTGTGTCAAATTAGTCCATATATTTCAAAATCAAATAAAAAGTCTCCAACATTTAAGAGGTGCTCAATATATGCCCCTTAATTAATAGAAACCATGAATTAATAATGGAGGTGTTGTTGTGGAATTCTTTTAAATAAAATAAAATAAAATAATAATTATAATAATTATTGTTGTTGTTGTTATTAAAAAAAGATGCACCCAAACCCACCCATTAATAATGTAAACATATAACAAAAATTGATTAAAAAAAAGAAGCTAAAAACTTCAAATTGAAATATGAGGGATCAAGGCTCCTTTCGGGATTGCGTTACAATAGTAGAAAGTGATTGTGGGAAAGTCTTAACCGGCTTCAATGTTTGGTAAATGAAATTATTGATTAATTTACGAGAGTCATTTTTTAAATTCTAACTAATGTGTAAAAGCTCATAGTAATGGCTTTTGGATTAAGCTTTTCTAAAAATCTGCTACTTTATAAACATTTAAATAAATATATTACAATAGTATCTTTTCATATTAATATATTCTACTGCGATCATTCGCTAATAGACAGTGAAATTTTTCTATATTTGTAAATAGTTTGACTATTTTTCTGTATTTGAAAACTTAGAAGAGATATTTTTATGCATTTGCATCCCTTTTTAATTTTTAAAATAAATATAATCATTCTTTTCTTAACGTCAAATTGGAAGAGATCTCTTGTAGAGACCGAGATAGATGAAAGTTATAACGGTCTCATCAAGAGATGAAGATGAATAAAACTACAATATTTCAATAATAAATTTCAAGACAACCCTAAATTTCTACTTCAAGAAACGAGAATGAATAAAACTCCAATATTTCAATAATAAATTGTAAACAATCCTATATTTATAATAAGTTTTTAAAAAGCAACATTTATAAATAAAAAAACCCCAATTTCTATATTGGTTTTGTTTTTTATATTTATTTTATATTAATATTTACATTAGAAAATATTTTTAATCCATCTATTTTAATTTATTAAAAATTTATATTGAGTAAATGTTATATTTTGTATTTAATAGAAATCTTATATAGCAATACACTAAATTTAAAATGAGGGACACAAAATTTCTACTAAAGTTGGGTTTACTAACATAAAATGAGAATCAAAGAATGAGAATAAAAAATGTAGACCCACTTTAAGTCATGAATGAGGATAAAATATTGGGCACACCCCAAATTTGAGATTTGCATTCGATTCTTGATTCTCCTTAAAATGGTGACCAATCTAATTTTTTTTTTTTTTTTAATTGTGAGACCTACAATTTTTTTTTTTTTTGGTATAATTTACAACATTTGTCATTTATCTGTCTTTTCACATTTGTTAAACTTTTTCTTTTTATCAAATAAACAACTTACCAGTAGTAACGAAAAACGAAACTCCAACCTCTTGATCAAAAGTATAAATTTTAATAAATGATTGAGAAACAAAACTCAAAATTTTCTATCTTATGTTTTTTTAAGTTCGTTTTGATATGTTTTCATCACCTTTTTGGTTATATTTTAAAATTTCTTTTAATGAACTTAACTTTTCAATTAGCTTTAGCCTTTTAACTAGAGTAATAAAGTTTAAAAAATAAAACTAACAAAAATTAACTATATTGACAATAAAAGTATCTATATATATCCTTTATATATGTTAAAAGTTTGAATGTCTCTTCTCATGCCAACAATAACATACTTTTTTTTTTTTTTGAAGAAAAAAAAAAAGTAAAAAAATAGTAATTAGACAACAAATTTGTTCTCTTAAAAATAGTTTCAAAACATGAGACTTAAATTCACCTAATTTTATTCCATTATAATGAGAATGAAATGTGGTGCATCATAAATTTAAGAACACACCCAAATTCTTGATTTTATTAAAAACAATGATAAATCAATCTCATTCTTATTTTCTTATTTCGTGGGTCTACACCTTTTATATCAAACGAACAATTTAAAGAATAACAAGTGATGCGAAACGAACTTATGACCTCTCGATTGAAAACATACGCCTTAACTAGTGATGAAAAATGAACCTCATATTTTGTAATCTAATGTTTTTTTTAGTTCATTTTGATGTCGTTTGACTACTTTTTGAGTATATTTGAAAAACATTAGTTCTAATCTTTAAAGTAAAGTTGACAATAGAACTTAAAAAAAAAAAAGTGACTATATCAACAAGAGTTATTTTGGAACATAGCCTTTTTTTTCCTTATAAAAACATCTGTACATCCTTTTATATGTTGGAAGTTTAAATGTCTTTGAACAATAACATTTTTCTTTTAATAAAAAAAAACAATAATTAGACAAAAATAAATTGTTTTCTTAAAAAGAGCTTAAAAAACATGGGACTGAGATTCACCTAATTTTATTTCATTGTATGAAAATGGATGTTACAAAATTGTGTTGTCTATATGAATATTAAAGTTTAGATGTTGAGTTACATTGGTATTTATTATAATTTTAAGCAAAGGAGAAAAAATTGTTTCATTAATCATAAAATGATTGATTAATATATATTGGTGGGGTATAGGTGGGCAGGTACAAATCTTTGGTATCCACATGTAGAAATTGGCCCACACATCCTTACAAGTTATTTTTTCCTTCTTATTTACAACTATCTCTTCTATTTGTTTCCTTTCTTTTTCATATTCACCTTTATTTTTTAATATATATATATATATATATAATTCTTCATAAGTTGTGTCATAATTAATAGACGTGTACGTTAATGGAACCTCTTTTGTCTCTCAAAAAATAGTAAGAATGAATGAATCCATGTGGCCAAGAAAATGTCATCTAAACTTTAAATCACAATTAAAAGTTCTAAAGGGCTCAAAAATAATATATGAAAGTAGATGGAAACGTGTTAGAAATGTCATTTTTTTGTTCATTTATTTTTAATTTTATTTCGTTTTAATAAATCTTAAATATAGTATTTTTAAAAGTTTTCTTTTATTGAAATTAGTTAAATGACGATAATGATTTTTATGCGAGAAAAGATACTATATGAATATATTTTTAAATTTTACGTGGAGCTGCTAAAAGAAAATAATCTTATTTTGAAAAGACAATAACAAATTATATATTGTTTTTTAGATCTATTGAACATATAATATAAGAACTAAAATTGAGTATTTGAAAGTACTCAGAATCAAAATAAAACCAAACTGAAAGTCAATCCTAACTAAAAATATTATTGGTGGAAAAAATAGCAACGCGTAATTAATTATAATTCTTTTAAATAATTAATAGATATGAATACTAAATGTTTAAAATTAGTATTTTAGTGAAAAATCAAGGTTAAAAAGTGTAAATCGTGATGCATTTTTTATGTGGTTATGTCAGTCGAGTTAAACTCACTTTGACACAAACAAATTACTTTAATTATCATTCAATTGTATCTTATGTGATTATATCAGTTGAGTTAAATTCACTTTGACACAACCAAATTTGATCGTACAATTGTATCTTAAAAATTAATTATTTAGGGGTCATGGTAACAAATAATTTTTTTTTTCTAAAAAAAAACTAGTTTTTTAAACCTTGTGATGAATGTGACGTAGGGTTTAGGGTTTAATATGAGATTATTAATAATTACAATTAAGTATTCATTGATTAATTATTTTGATTGTTTAACTAATTCATTAATTTTTGGATATCTATAAAACTTAAATCAAATTGCAGCTTACTAATTTATTTATTTATTTATTTATTTATTTTAGGTTACTATAATGTATAATCTCCTCTTTTGAGTCTAGGGCGATGTCGTTATTCTTATAAATTCCTCACTGGCAAGGAAATTAATTAACCTTCTTTTTTAGTTTGTCAGACAGACAGAAAAAACAAATAATTCTTTTAGATACATTAATCTCTTTTAGCAAAGTAGTTAAGGGATTTTTCTAATAAAAGAAAACAGACATTTAAAAAATAATTAGGAAGAAGATCGGAGCAAAAAGTGGATCAGTATTTAGTACATGTTCTTTTATTCTCATTGTTGTGATTGCATAGTTTTTTTTTTTTTTTTTTCTTAATACTCTTTTTGTCCCCAGATTTAGGTTTTTTATCGGATTGTGAAGTTGATTTTAATTTAATTCATATAAACTTTAAAAATGTTACAATTCTACTTTTTAAGATTTGAATTTGATCTTAATTTAATATCTAAATTTTGATATTATACTTTTAACATTAATTTTTGTATTAAATACTCGCATTCGATTTTTAATATTAATGCATAATAATTAATTTAAAAAATTATACTTAATTAAATTATAGTAAAATTACTATAAACAAAAAGAAAATATAAACTTTTTACAAATATAGAAATATTTCATTATTTATCTGTAATTGACAGTAAAATTTTTATAAATTTGTAAATAGTTTGACTCATTTTTTATATTTGAAAACATTCATAAATTATACTATTTTCTCATCACTATTAATTTATTTAGTGAAAAGTTTATTTTAAACGTGTAAATGTTAGGATAAAAATCAAATTAAAACAAAATTTGAACTTTAAAGATAAAATTATATCATTTTAAAATTTTAACCTTAAATTAAAATTAAACTCAAAACTTAAAAATTAAAAAATTATATTTACCATTTAATCTTTACTTTTTAATGGACAATAGATTGTGGTTGGATTTTTTTTATTTTATTTTTCTCCCGAATCTTAATATTAAATAAATAAAAGTTAGTGCGGCAGTCCCGCGTGGCGTATTGCCATACGGCGTGTTGGAACTTGGAATAAAGACCCACTCTTTCTGTGACAGGTGTTATACGCGGGTCCCATCAAGACAGACTGACAGCTTTTTCGGTGGCTTCAACTGGTCAACTTCGAGCGGCCACCTGTCTTCCACGTATGATTCTACGAACTCGTTTATATTTGTCGCCTCTTGAGGTTCTTTAGATGCACTTTTTTTTCGACAATGTCACATTTCTGTATCTATTTTTATACTTCCGATTCAACCTACCCTTAAAATATAGGGTAATTATCTTAAATGATAAAATTACTGATTTTTTTTATAAATATAATAAAAAAGTCATTATCTATCAAAGATATCAATGATAAATAATGATATTTATTTATATCCATAAATATTTTTTTTCTCATTTTGCTATATTTAAAAAACAACCTTAAATTATATGAATGGAATTATATTTTTGTCGACCTTCCGACATTTTTATTAATATTTTTATATTTTTATAGATTCAATATCAATATAGGAATGAATCGACAAATCTTTATTTTACTATAAAAAAACATTATGAAAAATAAACAATAAAATATCACTAATACGTATACATTTATTTGTTTAAAAAGCACAAAAAAATTATATATTAATTTAAATAAATAAAATTATTTTAAATATACTGAAAATATTTACAAATATAGTAAAATTTCACTCGCGATAAACTACTATTTGTGTCTATATGTAGTCTATCGTAATACAAATAGTAGTTTATCGCAGTCTATCGCATATAGACAATAAAAGTTTATTACATTTGTAAGTATTTTGGTTCATTTTTCTATATCTAAAAACAACAATTTAAATAATTTATATAAATTTGTATGTTTATATTTTTTAAAAAAATATTATTGATATTGACATTTTATTGACATTTCCGAAAAAGTGAGATTTCACCCTTTCATTATATATAGAAAAAATAATCAAATATAAAAAAAATATATCATATACTGAAAAAATTGGAGAAGGAAACAATTGAAGTTGATAGCATTCTTTAAGTCGGTTGGTAGCAATTTTATGGACCTAGTTTTTATGTGAATTATTATATGAGAAAAAAAAGTTAGCTACCCAATCATGCAAATTTGATATTATTTGACCCAATTGCAAATAGTAGTGCTTAATGATATTTACTCATATTGGTTCATCATTGAAACCAATTAAAATAATGAGTAGATTCATTATAAAACTACACGTTTAACACGAGAACACTTTAACATCAACTAATATTCATGCATATTGAAATTATTTTAATAAAAAAAATTAATAAAAATTATACATAATTTGATTGAAATTGCTTTCTTTTTAATTTCATTCATATCTCATGCGATCTAATATTTTGAGTTTGTTATACTTGTGAACCTTACGCTAATAAAATTAGACTTTAATATTCATAAATAATACATAAAGCATGACTTTTGATATTTTAATAAAATAAAAATAAAGTTGAAGTTATTCAATAAAAATAAAATTAGTTGGGGTGGATTGCTAGTTGACAAAAAATAAAAAATAAATTTGTGATATCGATTTACATCTCATATTTAATGCAACAAAATAATGCAAAAAGTCATAAAGATGGGGTGCTTTTCATTGACATAATATATATATATATATATATATATATATAGAACCACCTAGCATGCATTTCACTTATCCTCAAATTGAATTTCAATTTAAAAATAAAATTTTAAGTTTTAACTTACTCGAATGATTAAACTATAAGCTTGGAGTAAATAATAGAAATTTGTAAACTTTTATTGTTTGGTATAATATTATATTTTTTAGACTTGTGGTTCTTTTTAAGATTTCCAACTATAGATCTTTCGGTTGTTAATATATATTTAAAAAAAAAATACATTTTTAATTCTTATGTTGTGGGTCTAATTTTCATTTGGTACCTAAATTTCAAAATATTATATTCTTTTTAGTCAATTAAGTTTTGAGTTTGATTTCAATTAATCCCTAGGTTTCAAAATGTTACAATTTTATCTTTTGAAGTTTGGTTTTTGTTTCAATTCAGTCTCTATGTTTCAAGATTTATATTTTTACGTCAATTTTTCACTAAATACTTATTTTCAGTATTTAATGTTAATGTCTATGCATTAATTTAAAATAATTATGAAGAATTTGAAAATTATTTTTAATAATGATAAAAATTAGTAACTTTTTTATAAGAATATTAGATAAATAAGCAATTACAAAGGTGTCGAGGCTGAATCTGCCTCAATCAACAGATTAAGCCAAATAGGAAAATTATCCCACCAATAATGGGAATCAACTCCATCCATAGCCCAACAAGCTTACAATGTGCCACTAAATTATGTGATCGTGTCCATAATATTTTTCACCACTTATTTCATCGAGGTTAACACATCCTCCTCTCCTATGAATAATCGTGTTGCTATCATACTATCCTACTCCACCACCAAAGGCAAATGCACAACAGTTACCACCTCTCAAGACCAACTGCTATCACTCGCACCTCTACAAACAACACATCAAAAGATCCTCGAACCATTCTTCTGCCTGCTGTAATAAACGAGTCCCCGTGATCCCAAACACCCATCCAATATTGCCTATGTACTCACATGTGTCCCAAGCATCATCACGTGATAACGCTAACCATCAGTCCGGAGGACAAACCCACTCAATCTGAGCATCGTCACCTTGCACCCCTCTCCATCAAATTCTACTTTCCATCAACCTAACCCGCCTTCACACTTATCTTTTTGCCAAATCTATATTAGGAACCCTTGAATTGAGGTAATCAAGAATCCCACTGAACCGTCTCCCCAACAAAAAACCACTCGTTTACAAACTTCCCAAATGTGCCACAAGACTATGACGAATATAATATCTCCATCTCATTCTGCTTGTCACGCTCCCGTTCCCACACAAAGTGATCTAGTCCTATCCACCCGTACCTACCACCCATAAACGAGACAACATTAGGTGATAAAAAATGACAGCTAAAATTAATAAAACTTACTTAATTATAATTTTTAAAATTAATTACTATACATTAACACGACTGAAAGTGAGCATTTAATAGAAAAATAAGGTTGAAAATATAAATCTTAAAATATAGAAAAGAAATTAAAACAAAACTCAAACTTTAACCATTTTTCAAACTAGATCCCCCTTTTTAATTAGAAAATAATACTAACAAAATAGCTAGAAAATACCTGTTGTACTTTTTAAAATGGTTATGAAATTAAGTTTTGAAAAATTTTGAAAAATAGAAAATAAGTGAAATTATTTACACAAAATAATAAAATTTTTAGAAAGCTGTGATAGATGTTGATAGAAGTCTATCAATATCTATAAATATATATATTTTTTTTTTGCTATTTTATATAAATAGATTGACATTTTTTCTATCTATCAAAAATTTCTTAAGTTGTTATTTAAGGAAATCTATTATTTTTTACATCCAATATTTACATTACAGGCGGCTCAATTTTTAGCAGTTTCCGGTGGTAGGTGGGATTTGGCAATGGAAATGGATAAAATACACGTATAAAAATGGGTTTCTTTTGTGTTTAGATATTCTAATTTTTAATTTAATCAAAGTTAATTAATAAAATTTCCAAGAAACGTGGTAATAAAATTACAATTAATAAAGAAAGTGAATTGACTCACTGTTCTATTATCAGCCAGCAAAAGATATGGTCACCAAATCGATCCGTCCATAGTGGTAGCTTCCTATTAATTATTTGTAGGGCCAATGTTTTTCAATTTTACATTTTAAAAAATGGGGGAAAAACTCAAATTGTTAGGAAAATATTATCAAATAAGAAAAAAAAAAAAACATATTGATAGTGACCGTCAAATATCAAACCATGTGATTTTTCATAATCTTTTTAATGGTCTAAATTCCATCATATAAGTATATTTATTCATATATGCACCATTCTCAACTCATGATCATTAAAATAGTCATTGAAGAATTTTATTAATTATTTTAATTAGTTGTATCTTATTCGAGATGATACTATTTTTTTTCAAAAAAAAATATTTCAATGGTCTCAATTCCATAAGATAATCGTTGAGACATGTTAATTGTTTTTTAAATTAGTTGTATTTTATTGAACTGATTAGATTTAGTCAATAATTAGCTGACTTGGTTACAATTTGTATTAAGTTGATTAGCACCCCCCCTTTTTTTTTTTTTTTTTTTTTTTTTTTTTTTTAATTTGACTATTTATGCAAAAGTCGTTCAATTTTTTATTGAATATTTTAAGTTAAAATTATAAAAAGTACTTGAACTATGGGTTTCAATTAAACTTTTGAAGAACTTTGAAAACTTTTATATGAAGTTCGTTTTTTTTCTTTTTTTCTTTCAAAATAATCCTTAAGAGCTTTTTATCATGAGATTAATGGGAAAAAGTTCATATTTAATGTTTATGTGTTACTACTTAGGTGAACGAATCTAAATACATATGAAAAATAAATTTAGAGATTAAGGTTATTAAAAGTAACATAAATGAATGACATAATAATACGGTCATCGAATTAAAAAGAGAAAGAACAGAACAAGTATGATTCATAAATACAATAAGTAGCTCAATTTTTATTATTTTTATTATTTTTTTTTATGTATGTGTTTAGATTTGTTTACATAAGTAAATACAAACTTTTTCGTCTATGAATTTAACAACAAAAGTTTATAAAAATTTTGAAACAAATTTTAAACTTTAATATTTTTAAAGTTGATGATACAATTAAACTTACCAACTATATAATTAATGGGTATTTTTGATAAATTAACTTTTTTTTTTTTTTTTTTACATATTTATTGTTGAATTATGTGGGGATTTCTTTTGGAGGGGTCACTTGACAAAAGAAAAAATAAAAATAAAAAAAAGTTATCTTTCTTTTAAGAATAAAATAATAATAAGAAAAAGATAAGAAAAACATTTTCTGGATTATGAATTATGATGCATCTGGAAAGTTGAGTAAAGAATTATAAAAAAGGAATGGATGAAAATGATTACAGCGATGGAAAGCATGTCATAGTTAGAATTTTGGAAATGCCAATTTCCTCAATATTATAAAATAAGATAAAGATAGTGATAGAGACTTCTTGCAAGTTGTGGAATTGGATTTATTATTTCCTTTTTTTTTTCAGCCAAATTACCTAACAGATCATTCATCTCAAAAGTCCTTTCCTTTCTTCATTATTTTAAATTCATTATAATATATTAAAAGAATATTAATTTATGCTCTAAAATTTGAGTTATATTAATTGAAATTTTAAACAGATAATTGTATCAATTTAATTCCTAAATTTTTATAAGTACATCAGTCTAGATCCTTAATTACATTTTTTTTCCGATAAATATTGTGTGAGACTTATTATTCCTTAATTATTAGGGGCTATGTCGACCCATTAGCTTTTCTACTCTCTAGGCATATTTTACACCATCCACAAGTATTAATTAAATGATCTATTAGGAGCTGTTTGAGGGCTAGGTTTGGTATGAGATTGAGTTGTAATATAATAAAAAAACTCATGTTTGGATTATGCGTTTTGGGCTCCAATTTGTAATACCAAACTCATTCCGTTCTCATAGTTTTTAACTCAACTCTCTTTTCTACCGTTTTCATGCTTCACGATCTCATTTCCATTCCACAATTTCTTACAGATTCCAACACTCCTATGGTTTTTAATAATCCTGATTACATTCCAACTTTCCAAACAATCCCTTAATGTCTTATTTATTAGGTGGTTAATTATAATGATGCATGCATAGTGCTTAAAGTGATAAAAATACTCAAACCTACAACTCAAAAGGAAAAAAAAAAACATATGATCTAGTAACTTACAAAAAAGTTGAAATTTGTAACTAGAGGCTCAACTACCAATGGATCAAACTAACTTTAAAGTTTTCTTAAAGAGATTACAGTATATAAGTCAATTTCGAGTATAGTTTAAGATAATTTGATACTAATTACTATTCTAAAGGTCGAAGATTCGATTCTCATTCTTGAAGTAAACTTTAAAAAAGAATATTATATTATATCTATAATTCATGAATACTCGAATCTATAACTTTTTAGAACATTTAAAAAAAAAAAAAAACTCTTTAGAACACGTAGAGATATTCCAATTATTAAATTATATTTAGGTTAACCCTAACTCTAATATTTACCCACACAATTTTTTTAAAGCAATATTTACGCACACCATTGATAACATAACTATGAAAAATGACATATAAAAGTAGAAACCAACAAAACTGAATTCATGTATTAGAGTCAAAAGAAGTTGCTTGTAGCAAAAGCAAAACAATATTTCATTTATGTTAGGACAATAGAAATCTTTATACTTTAGATACTAAATTATAGAAAATAGTTAGGAAATTTATCAAATGTATTCATATATTTTTAAAAATTATAATATTACTCGTGAACTTTCATAAATGTTTCAAAATTACTTTTGAAAGTATAAATTTTTTAGAATTTCAAACCTAAATTAGAACCGGAACCTGAATCAATTTTTACTCCAAAAAATAGTTTTGAAACATTTATGAAATTCAACTTAAAATAAAAAGAGAGATTTTCTATAATTTAGTCTTAAAAAAAATTGTTGTCCTTTCTTTATAGACATAAAAATGACATTTCCTTTTAAGCTCTGTTAAAAAGTCCCCTAATCATTGAAAAATTACTCACATTTATAATGTGCCGACTTGATGTACTGCAGGAAATGCAGCCATGTCCTACCCATAATGCATAATGTGAATGCTATGTTTAAAATATATTTTTAGTGAGACTTTTGCAACAGTAAGTTTGTTAGGTTTAAAAATATCCTTTGACCTAATTTTTTATGAAATTAAAAAAATTAGTTTATAGTATGTTTGACTTTCCAATTTGTTACAATATATAATTTCCATATTTATAACTTTGTATTAATTTATAATTTTTTTAATCTTTTATATATTCCATTATATCTTAACAATATTTTTCAAGTTGTTTTCTATAATTATTTGAATTTTTTTTTTTATGATTTTCTATTTTTTTTTTACAATTTATTGACACAAACTTCATATTTCTTAACACAACATTGGAATTTTTAATCATATTCTAGAAAAAAAAACTTCATTTTTTTTAATTAGTTTTCATAAATTTGAGTTGAAAAAAATATATAAAAAACGAATAGTAAACAAAGAAATTCACAGGTGGACGTAATGTTTATAATCTTAACTTTTAAAAATAAATTGAAAGTATAAATCATTATAAACTAAAATTCTTGAATTAAATTGTGACTCAAATGAAGTAATATGTTTTAATAATGAAAATGAAAAGAGATATATCTATATATATATATATTATCAAGTATAAAAAGATGTATATAGATGAAATTAATTTAAATTCTATACTTTTTTTAGTTCAACCATTATAATTTGGTAGAATTAAACCAATTTTATTAGTGTCTGATATACCCAACTATATTTGGAATGGACAATTTTAATTTTATACTAATCATCCACAATTGTTCTCTAATGATTCATGGAATCATAATTTAGAAGCAATACTCGTGCACGTTTAATGATTAATAAAAATTAATTAATCTCATGATTTACAGATGGATAAGTAAATTATATTACTGTCGTCTGATTATCTATTTATTTATTACGAAAAGTCATATAAATCCAAGCCCTGGAGCACATCGCGGTGACAACATAACATATCATACATCCCCATTCCGGTGGCTTTTTTTTTTCCTCCCCTTTTTCCCCAATATTTTCTCCTCTTGATTCGCCATTTTTTCAAAATCGCTGGAAGAAAAGCGTATCAAAACAAAATCAAATTATTCGAAAAGGATTCTGTGTGCGGTTTTCGGGCTGTCTTGATCCATTCTTCAGGTATGCGTTTTCGTTCTTTGCTGCCATTTCCTCGTTTTGCATGCTTCTGAAGATTGTTTTCTCTCTTGCAGAAAACGCTTCTTGCTTCCTTTCACCTTTTACTTGATTACGTTTTGTTTCCATTTGTAGAAGTTCGTTGACGGTCATCTAAGCTTTCGTTTGCAGCTGTTTCTAAATCCGAGTTTCGAGATTTTTCTTATTTATTTAAGCTCTATTCGGTAAGGTGCTTCTCTCGCTTTCTCTCTTTTGTTTAATTTTGATTTATCTCGTTGGAGTTCGTGTAATGTTTGATTGCTGATAATTCCGAAGGCGAAAGGAGAAAACGAATTTTTCTGTAGGTGTGGATTTTACCTTTTTTTTTTTTTTTTTTTCTTTTTCCTCCGTTTCGTCTGTTTCAGTACTCTGTTATTGTCGTGTATGAATTAGCCTGCTTCTCTTTGTTTAAGCAACGAAACAGAGGATATGTTTGGAGAGATTAGGTAAACTTCAAATTCATGAGTAATTCACTCAGCTATGGCGTTGGATATTTAAGCATTGAGTCAACTATAGCTTATTATATTATCCTGACTTCGCACAAGTTTTTGTTCATTGGTGCCTGGCGTATGAGGTCGTTTGTCAAGATGTCGATCTAATCTTGAAATTGTGAGATACTGCGATCTAAGGAAATAACAATTTCTTAAACCTTTATTTTTATTTTGGCAAAGGTTTCTCTTTCAAAATTATAATTAATTATAAAATGGATTGCTTACTATCAATTGAAATGAACTGGAACTCCTTTAGAAGCTCTTTCTATGAATATGAACTGGAGTAGTAAGTATAAGCATTTACTGTCTCTGTCCTGCTTTTCCAACTTCTTCCTACTTGACAATTATTTTTTGTATTTTCTGTAATTATTGGATGGGGAGTATTTGATGTATCTTTTGAACTGACTAGTTCTGCTCACGTATCTATTTTTTTTCTTTTTTTCTTTTTGTAAATATATGATATATGATGTAGTATTGGATGTATCTTTAGAATTGACTAGTTAGGCTCATATATCTAAAAAAGATGTCCATTGTTTTTCAAATTGTATATTAATTTCTGTGAGTGAATTAAACTATATTAATTTGTATGCTCTATATATTCAATGTTTTCACACAAGGATGCAGATAATTTGTCACTTTGTAATAGGAAAAAGGTGCTAGCCTCATCTATTTTTGGGACAATGAAATCTCACCTAACTACTTGGGTCACTCTATGTTATGAATTGCTGTGAAGAGTTCAAGAAACTGATCCTAGTAAAAAAGGCATTTCACCGTGTGATGGTATCAATAACTTCTTGCTCTCCTTGCAGACTGTATCTCTGTGTATTCTTGGCCTGGTTTGAGTACTGAAATTTAGAAAGCAAAAGATGGTTGCCTTCGGAAAGAAGTTAAAGGAAAGACAGATTGAAGAATGGCAAGGGTGAGTGTGAGTGTGATACACCAATATTTATTTTGCATTATTTCAGTTATCTTGTTTGGTGGAGTGTGCTAGTAACCAGTGGAATATATATATATTATTGTCCTTGCATTTTAGAAGGGAAGAAAAAAGACACTAAATATTAATTTCCAAATATGATTTGGGATTGTTAATTATGCTATTGCTATTGTTATTCTGATTCACAATTTTGTTTCTGTGCAGATATTACATCAACTACAAGCTTATGAAGAAGAAGGTAAAACAATATGCTCAACAAATGGAAGTTGGAACACAAGATCGTCGGCACGTTCTCAAGGATTTTTCAAGAATGCTGGACAACCAGGTGTACATTGCATATCCCTTTTATGTAGAAGAGTTAATTAAGGCTTTGATAAGTGATGATGCATGTAATCTCTTTGTCATGCTCTGTCACCTGAAAAATTGTTAGTAATTTATTGTATTGCTTAATAGATGATAGTTCATTGTTATAAATCCCGAATCTCTGATCCTGAATCTCTGATTTAATAGATGATAGTTCATTGTTATTGTCCTTTATGCTGTAAGCTCATAAGAACTGAATGTGGCATCATGCCATCAATTTTAGCAGTCACACACACATGTAGATAAACCTTATGTATATGACAGGAAGCAAAACGCAACAAATTGTGTGGCAATTGCATAGGAGGCTCAGGAAATGCTCCCCATCTCTCTTTGGAATTGTGTGTTTGTATAGCATGCTGTATGTACTCAACCATGTACAATCCCTTTCCTTCTAATTGAAGTGGTGGAATACTTTTATGACTACAAATCATGAATTTAGGTTTTGGCATTATTTTCTGAGCTGAAAATCACTTTTTACTATTTCTTTGCTGCTTTGGAACTGCATATTTTCTATATTATGAAGTTGTGTAATATAAGTTATGCTCGCATCTGTTAACACCTTTAATGTGCATTTTCTGACAAATCAGATCGAGAAAATCGTACTTTTTCTGCTGGAGCAACAAGGCCTTCTTGCAAGCCGTATAGCCAAACTTGATGAGCGGCTTGATATTCTTCAAGAAGAACCTGAAATATCCCAGATAACCGAATTGAGAGAAGCTTACAGAGTAGCTGGCCAAGATCTTTTAAAGCTTCTATATTTTGTTGAGATAAATGCAATTGGCCTGCGTAAAATTTTGAAAAAGTTTGACAAGCGGTTTGGCTATAAATTTACCGACTACTATGTCAAAACACGTGCCAACCATCCTTACTCCCAGCTGCAGCAAGTTTTCAAACATGTGGTAATATGTCATTGTCCTATTTTTATTTTTGTATTCTTCTTGTCTCATAATACTTCAAGGGACTTCAGATATGACGTCTTGGAATTCTCAATATTGTTCTACATCCTTAGTTGCATGTCTGATTTTTGTCATGAGTGTAGTGGTTACATGTAGAACAACTTGTAGGCTTAATTTTCATGAATTTTGATCAGCTAAAACTGAACTTGTAGGGAATAGGAGCTGTTGTTGGAGCCATATCACGGAACTTGCATGAACTCCAGGACCGTCAAGGAAGAAGCTATCTATCAATATATGATCAACCTGTTCTTCCCCTCCAGGTTGGTAGGAGTTCACTCATTTTGTTGCTACTTGGTTTAGTTGTTAACACTTCCCATAGACTTCCTAACAAATCTAGCAGTACCCAAAAAGTTACTTCAGCTATGTTATTTATTCCAATTCCCATATGCAGGACCCTGTAATCGATTCAATTAAAGCTGCTGTGGACAGGTTAGGTAACTCAACAAACTTCCTAAACTTTTTGGCACAACATGCCCTCATTATGCGAGAAGAACTGCCTGCTCCCATTGAAGAACAAGTCGATGATAGCAATTATCACTCCATGTCTCTTTATTTGAACCTAGCAAATACCTTCCTATACATGGTCAATACATATATTGTGGTCCCAACAGCGGATGACTACTCCATGAGCCTTGGAGCTGCAGCAACTGTATGTGGTGTTGTAATTGGAGCAATGGCAGTTGCACAGGTGTTCTCATCAGTTTACTTTAGTGCATGGTCAAATAGATCTTACTTCAGACCTCTAATATTTAGCAGTGTAGCTCTCTTTCTCGGGAACATGTTATATGCTCTTGCTTATGATCTTCAATCACTCTGGGTTCTTCTGATTGGACGCCTTTGCTGTGGGTAGGGAATCTCTTTTATCTTTTTAATTTATTATTATAATTTTTTTCTTTACTGAATAGTTAATTAGAATACAGTCTCTTATGATGTTCGTATTTTTATCTTTTGTCATGTTCAACGTGTTCTAGAATTCCATATAAATTTTCTTTTGGGAGCGTCCTTTTCTTTTGCATTCAGAACCTCATGACCATGGACACCATGCATCTGCACGTCCATAAATTTCTTCCAGGCACGTCACTAACTGCCAACTGGAGCCAATAGGAAAATGATTGCACAGAATTGTCATAAATTGTTTGTTATTTCATATATGGTTTGTTCCACTGTGGCATCTGACTACCCATAATCTAAGGATGCTTATGTCTCTAAGCTGATGTGCTGTTTCTGATGTTAGTTTTTGGTGTAGGGAATAAATAATTATACCTTTGCTTATTTTTGTTATGTTAATCATTTTAGTCAGGTTTAGTTAATTTGATAATTAGTGCTTTAAAATTTTTAAGTTTCATTTTCTTGCAAGGTCTAAATAGCCAAGCCTTGAATTGTGTTTATGAGCTTTTAAACTTAATATCTTTGAAGAATTAGAGCTATTTCTCTCCTTTTGGAGATTCCTTCATGTTTAACCGTGGATTTGGCCCAATCATGAAAACTTACTTCGTCGGTCTTATCTACCTTTACTTCGTCACTCTTACATAAAATAAGAAATAGTCTTTTTGGGAATGATTGACAGTATTTTGTTATATTGTGTGGAACAAATATCCAGAGGAGACTCTAAAATCTAGAATGATTTTGAACTCTCTCTGTTGTCTTTAGTGGGGACACTATGGAAGTGAGTTGAGAAATGTTAATACGTACTTATGATGTTTGACAGAACTGTACTTTTCTAATACAGATTGGGTTCTGCTCGGGCTGTTAATAGGCGTTATATCAGTGATTGTGTGCCACTAAAAATTCGCATGCAAGCATCAGCAGGCTTTGTTAGTGCCAGTGCTCTAGGAATGGCTTGTGGTCCAGCTCTGGCTGGATTTCTTCAAACGAAGTTTAAGATTTACAAGCTCACTTTTAATCAAAACACTTTGCCTGGTTGGGTTATGGCTGTGGCGTGGCTATTATATCTAATATGGTTGTGTATCTCATTTCGTGAACCTTCACGGGAAAATGAAGAGCATACACCACAGGAATCACATCAAGGTAATTCTATTTGGTAATTCTTCAATCTTGTAAATGTTCACATGAATGCCATTACATTTTAATTTATCATTCTATTATTCTGGTGGGCACGCGCACATCCATACGGTTAGGTCAAGTGCGTGTTTGGTATTATGTCCACCAATTACCTAGATGTGTTTATAGAAAATAACGAGTAAACTTTATCTGGTCCAATTGTAACTTTTCTTTTTAGACAAAGAGATTAATGAAATAGGGGAGTAAAACTCCAAACACCTTATTGATGAGTTGCAACAAAACTGGTCCAGTTGCAACTTTTCACTGCTCTGAATACTTTTGGTATCAAGTTAGAGACGTCTCTAGGACATCTAATTGCATATTTCTTCCAGAGATTAGCAATTTTATTTTAGCTTATATTACAAGCTTAGCCCTGAACAATTCAAGTTTGTGTTTTATAGTTCTTTGAACTTCAAAAAGTACCTTGTAGGTCCCTAAAACTTAATTTTGTTCTATTAGGTCTCTGAACTTGAAAAGTGCCTCAATCTTTGAACTTTTAGTTTTGTTCAAATTTGTGTCTAATAGGTCTCAAACATATTGGACATTTTTAAAAAATCAACGGATCTATTAGGCATGAAATTTAATATTGTGTCTAATAAAATCTTAAACTTTCAATTGTGTTTAATAGGTTAGTGAATTTTAAAATATGTTAAATAGGTCAAGTATATGAACCTTAACATTTATTTAGAGTCAGTTATTCCACATATCATAAAAAACATACTAAATTTAAATATCATGTCAATGTCAATGTACAGTTCAAAATGACACACTCGAGAAAGGTCTTCACCAACCATTGCTTATTACTTCACTGGAGAAGCCATCAGATGAAGATGGTGACCCAGAAGTTGATGACAGTGAAGAAGCTCCTGAGGAATCTCGCCTACCAGTGACCTCTATTGGCTCAGCTTATAGACTACTCACTCCTTCTGTTAAGGTACCTGCTATAGTCTAGAAAGTACTTGGGGAGGGGGGGTCTCACATCATTCATTATCATTAGATTGACTGATTGAGATATCTGGTGTCTTCATGGTTAAATTTTAGCCTTGGAGGATTCAAATCACGTACTGAAAATTGGATGGCTAAAGTGCCGTCTTTCCCATACCAACAATTGTTTTCCATGAGTTTTGTTTGTGGTTTAATTTCTTTTATGACACTATAAGTTTTGTTTATGGTCATGAA
Organism: Lagenaria siceraria; assembly: GCA_002890555.2. Classification (NCBI taxonomy): domain Eukaryota; kingdom Viridiplantae; phylum Streptophyta; class Magnoliopsida; order Cucurbitales; family Cucurbitaceae; genus Lagenaria; species Lagenaria siceraria. The sequence continues at coordinate 3,358,179 of CM016488.1, forward strand.
ATTTAAGTGTTGCAATTTGTCTGAGTATTTTGAAATGCTCTCGAACAAATTGCCACATTCCATTCATAATAGGTACGGTTAAAACCAAGACTGGAACTGTTAATAAATCCCGTGGATTGTACAACTGAACAGTGTGGTTCACATCGTAAGTACATATAACAAACTAGTTACTATTTTTGTGAATGGCACCATTTTGTTCTTTTTTCTTTTTTAATATATTTTTTAAGATAATCTTTCTATCTAGCTAGCTACTGTTGTTTTAAAATGATCCTTTTGTTTTTCTTTACACAACTTTTTCTTTTGAGTTTTCCTGTCATCATATTTTAACTGAGCATTTGACGTCAACAGGTTCAATTATTGATATATTTCATGCTCAAATATGCAATGGAAGTTCTGCTTTCGGAGTCTAGTGTTGTTACCACTTACTACTTCGGTTGGACCACGAGCAATGTGGCAATTTTTCTGGCATGCCTTGGCCTGACAGTTCTCCCAGTGAATATCTTTGTTGGTAATTACATTAGCAACATGTTTGAAGATAGGTAATTACTTCAATGGGATGATGGGAAAATATTTTGTTGATTTAAAATTTTTCTTCCCTTGAACTACTGTGTCATCTCTCTCTTGGAACTTCTCTCACGTATTTCATTTTAATATCTTCCTCGCAGGCAAATACTGTTGGCATCTGAAATTCTCGTCTTGATAGGCATCCTCTTAAGCTTCAATATAATAATTCCATACTCTGTGGTTCAATATGTGGGCTCTGGACTTATCATGTTTGTGTCGGCAGAAGTGCTTGAGGGTGAGGAATTTAGTCAAAATTGTTCAAGTCTTTATAGAACTTCTTATTAATTCTAAACAATTTTCAACTTCTAATGATGTTTGACTGTGCTATAAAAGTTGCTGGGTAACATATTAAAGCATTTTAGAAAGAAAAAGTACATGGGTGCACTTTGGACCGCACCTATTATTTTTGCAGCCTATCACAAATTTGCTAGGTGGCAAACTCTTCTTCTTTCTTCTTTTTCTTTTTATGAAGTATTTTTGAATTATTTCTACTATGTGGTTAAAGTGGGCTATAAAAAGATAGGTGTAGCTCAAGATGCTCCAAATATTTCTCTTTTATTAGAAAACACTTGTCCTGTATTCTTTCCCTCTCCAAAAATGCTAGTGAGGAAAATCTTTATACAAGGAAACTTGAAGTTCTCAAACTCACCCTTGCAATTTAAATTTGAAAAAGAAAAAATCTGGGAATTTTTTTCACTTGGTGAAAAAATATTTACTGGAGTCTTTTTACTTAACAACTGCTAAAAAATAGAACATGCAAGGGATTGGCGTCCAATAATAAGAGAACACAATGAACATGGCACAACGTGTCAAAAAAAGGTCTTATTAACCGATTTCTGCCTGGAAAGTGGAAACTCATGTATCTTATTTTGGATTATGGTACTCTTTTGGTTTAGGATTTTGCTATTAACACAAAAGTTTTATCATCAAGGATGAGTTTTTGTTTTTTATTTTTGTTTTTTTTTTTCCATTTGAGAGTGACACATTTTCTTTTGATCATGTCTTACACAGGTGTGAACCTCGCACTTCTCTCACGAGTCATGTCATCTCGACTCTCTCGTGGTACATACAATGGTGGATTGTTATCGACAGAAGCCGGGACTATTGCACGAGTGATTGCAGATGGAACGATAACCCTTGCTGGTTACTTGGGCCGAAGTAGGCTCTTGAATGTTACACTCATTCCCTCCCTCCTCATTTGTGTAGTCTCCATTATTTCCACCTTCTACACCTTCAACTCTCTATACTGATAGTCATAGCTCGTTTCTTTTCTTCTATCCGTCAAAATCCTCAATTCTTTTCCCTATGTCCATTCCTCCATTTTTTTTTGCGCTTGCTTGCTAGTGCTATGTGTTGCAGGAAATCTCTCACTTGTTTAGATCATCTATTCGATTCTAAATTTATTCCCTCCCTGGTACGTAATAGGTCTTGCACGTGGGATAGGGAGGTTCTCGTTTTAGAAGAAGTAGAGATTATTTATCTGCATGTCTATGTTGGCAGATTTGAGAGATTTTGTTTAAAGTTTATTGTTCTTCCTCCAACCATATGCCTTATGCCCTGCTTATTGGAAAAACACCCTGAAAGATTATGGACCACTCATTTACGTTTTAGAAATTAGTAAATAGAAAATGCATATGAATGGTCCAAATTTAGCTGGAGGCTGCCATTATTGAAGGGATTCCAAACTGTAATCTCATGCTAATAAAGTTTATTTTGGGTCTTACGATGGAGGAACCGTCTTTTCTTTGTACTGCTGACTACATTGATGGAGCGTAGTTGGTATTGAAAAAAATAAAAAGTTTTACTTGTTATAATTTGAGAATTAATGCGACATCGTACAATTGGGTCTTTGGATGAATGAAGAATTATATGATTGTGATCAATTTTGTTGATCGCTTGTATATTTCCGTCCAATATGTTTAAGTGATAATTCATAGAAAATGTTGATTATTCTTGAGATGATAATATTTCAACCGACTAAAATCGAAGTAATTTTTCTGTTTTTTTTTTTTTTTTTCCATATTGATGTATAAATATATGGTACTTGGAAACGAAAAAATTAGCAGGTGTACTTCAACAGATTTTTACTACCATTTATTGTTTCTTGGAATTAGAAATTAATGTTAAGGGGATGGAAGGCTAGTTCAGCCTCCAGTCCCGCCCAGTTACAAGAAAAGAAGTGAAATTGACGAGACATTTAAATGAAGTTGAGCTACTTTCTAATGGGTTGTTGATTTCAATTAAAGCCTCCGTTTATGGTACTCTACACAATTGTTTGTTTTCTTGATAATTGCTTTTGGTCTCTTAGAAGAAGATAAATATATAACAATGGGGTGTTTGGCTCGTCAACTACATAAGTTTGTGTTAAACAAATCAATTTTAATACTAAACACTATTAAAATTTGCATATTTATCGTGAAACTATATTTTCCTTTCTTTCTCTATTTCACCGTAAACATAGACTTTCTAATTCCAACATATGAACTCCTTTCATTACTCAACTAAATGCCCTACACATGCTTTAAGTTTTTTTTTTATTCAACAATTGCATGGTAGAGATTTAATTATCAACTTTTAAGATGATAATGTCTTTATTCACTGAACTATGCTCAAATTGTCACACTATTAAATTCTTTCTTTTAAACAACTTATTATTGAATTCTTAAAACATAGTACTTTGTAGTGTCAACATCTTCTGTAACTCTCCATGAACTTGTACTATACTAGAGAATCGAAGTATGTATTTGAAATTCAATAAAAGCTACCTAATAGTAACTATTATGGCTCACTTCCATCGCAAACAATAATTTAAATGTTTTAATATGCATGATAATTGATGTTTGAGATTTTAATGGTTTTGTTTATTATGCAAGTTTAGTTCATGGGATTTAAATAATATGTTTATGAACTAACTAAAAGTTTAGAAAATGACTAGAAATTTGTCAAAATTTTTATTGGAGTGAATCATTTTTTCTTATAATTAAATAAGAGAAAATTTGTACAATTATTATATGCGTTGTATATAAAATAAAATCATGTCTATAGTTTTTAAAAAAATAAACATGTTTAAAAAATAAAAAATTTAACCACTAATTATTTTCTTCCTTTTTATCTTTACCTTTCAACTTTTATCAATGAGCATAGCTCAAGTGACATGAAGTTATTTTATTGATCGGGAGGTTAGATGTTTGATTCTCTCACCCTACATTTTGAAATAAAAAAAAAGCATTAAATTTCAATTTAAAATCAACATATAAATCTTACTTATTGTACTCACTTTTTAACTCTCTCTCTATAAAAATAATATAAATTAAATTCTTATATATCCTTTTCTTATGAAAAATTAATTTTACTCATTAGATTTAATTAAAAATATTTTAACTAATTGAAGCATTTTTATTTAAAAATCAACTAATTATTATAACTAATAAATTAAAGTAACTAATGCCATTATTTCTCTTTCCTCTCTCTTATTCAACTAGCAAGGAAAAATGTCCATTTAAAAACGTCCTATCTTTAAGAAGATGATAAAACAACCAATTTAGTAGTAATGGACATGCACTCTCCCTCTTGAAGTCAAATGTTCGACCCCCATCCTCTTATTGGCATGCTAACTTTCACTCGGTCTCCACATTTTTCATGCCAATTATTTGCCTATTTAAGCTTATTTGGCCTTATAATAGCATACTACCCTACTTCAACCTTTATCCTAATTAGCAATGCATTAGGTGGGATAAATTTATTACACTTTATATCACTTTTTTTCAATAATAATAATAATAATAATTTAAAAAAAGAAAGAAACAATCTAGAAGAAAAAAAGATGAAATTAATTTGGTCAAAAAAAAAAAAAAAAAGAGATTATTTGCCTATTTTTATTATTTTATTATTTATGAAAAAACCCCATAGTAAAATCGTATTCATCCAATTCATTGCGTTGACATATTATATGAATCCAAATCAGTGTCCCCAATAATCAAAAAACATTTGCCATCTCACATTTATAAGTTATAACTCGCAATTACTACAATCAACTCTTTATTTCTATGAAGCTTTCAATTTCAGAGAAAATCAATCTGCCATTGCCAAAACCCATTCTCACAGCGAAGCCATCGGCGTATTTGAGAGTTTCACATTGTCTGCATTTTCTTGAAATCTCTCTGTTTTTTCTCTCATCTCTCTCTCTCTTTGATTTCTCCGATGATAAGGAAATCTTTGTACTCTCTGCAATTTCTCTCCATTGCTGTCGGACTTTATAGCTAAGTTATTATATATATCAATAAATTTGGGATTCACCTGAATTCATACTGTTTGTTTCGGGAAACAGAGACAAGAAATGGGTTTTGTTTGGGGCAGATTTTTCACTTCTGCTCTTACTGCAATTCTTCTCTTCCATGGCCTTTCTTCTTCTCAAAAAGGTACTATCTTTTTCTTCTTTCTTCCATGAAAATTCAAATTTCTAAGCTTTTGATCGATCATGGATATAATTTTTTAATCCATCGAGTTTATAGGCTAAATCCACAGGTTGAAGTAACTTTAAATTTAAATATTTATTTTCGCGTCTGTATTTTCATTTTCTTGGTTGATTTTAGTTTCTCTAAATATTCATTCCGAATCTTGTACTCTTAAATTTTTTTTTATTCTTATACTCTCAATTTTGATTCATTTTATTACTTTTACTTTTAAAAAAATAACCATTTTGGTTTTTTAAAAATGAAATAAATATAAAAATAAGGGGTCTTTTCACAAATAGAAAAAAAAACAAAATTAATTACACATATAGAAAAAAAAGTGAGAAATACAAAAGCATGGAGTGCACTTTTTTCTATATGTGTAATTACTTTTGTTTTTTTTTCTTTACATAACAATTTCCCTAAAAATAAAGGGACCAAAATGACCACCTTTTAAAATATAGGGACGATATACGATAATGAATATTTTGAAAATATAAGTATCAAAACGAATGGATGTTGAAAATATAAGAACAAAAAAGTATATAGACAAAAATGAAACAAAGTTAAAAGTAAATAAGGTAGTATTTAAACCAATTTAATTTTATAACCCGTGTAATATCATCTAATTAAATTCACTCAAAGTAGTTGTTCTCACCTATCAACTTAAAGTTTTGGACATTTTGACTAAATTATATATTAATTTTTTTTTATTATTTTAAAAGTTACAATATTATCTCTGATCTTTATAAACAAATCAAAACTACCTTTATCAAATGTTAATACGGGAAACATGTGTTGTGGTAATCTAAAACGTTGCGATGGTGTCCTGATCTCAACATCAATTATAAATCGTTGTCACATCATTTTAAGTTCCAACTTTTATTCTTTAATGGATTTGAAGGTTAATTGTGGGCAAAATTCAAGAGTAACATTTCAAATATTTTTTAAACAAAAAACTATTCCTTTTTCTTGGGTATTTTTCATAATTTAGCCCTTGCTTTATTATATAGGAATGCATTTAATAGTTCCTCTGCTTTTACAGTTCCAAAATTCCGCTTCTTGCGAAATGCAACCGACGCTCCGGCGGTATCATACTACGATTACATAATCGTCGGAGGTGGAACGGCAGGATGTCCTTTGGCGGCGACTCTATCGGAAAAGTTTAAGGTATTGGTGATAGAACGCGGTGGTTCTCCGTACGGAAACCCCAATATCACCAACTTATCGGCGTTCGGGGCTGCCCTTTCTGACTTGTCGGCTTCTTCGCCGTCGCAACGTTTTGTGTCGGAGGACGGCGTTATCAACTCACGCGCCCGTGTCCTCGGCGGCGGCAGCTGCCTCAATGCAGGATTTTACACACGCGCCTCACCTGATTACGTCAGGTTCTCATCTCACTACTAAATCACACAAGAATTTAAACAATTATTCAAAATACCTTCAACTTTAATGTAAATTTCAATTTTGCCCATCAATTCTGTCAATAGATGATCAACGCTACAACTAAAGTGTACAAATTAAAATAGTTAACAATAACGGTTAAACTTATTAATATAATTAAATTTACCGTAATTTATAAGTTTAAACTTTTGGGTCAATCAACGATCTAACGACAACATCTTTATCATTTACTCTTATAAATTGTCGTGACAGCTAAAATTTAGAAAGAAATATTGTCAATGATGTTAGTGATATCTTTTAAGTCGATGAGCTAATAAAATAAGTTAATATATTCTAAATGAAAAAATAATAATTGATAGGTTAATATTTTCAAAATGACAAAACACATTTATTTGTTAGGTACAAAATCTATGTTTTAATATATTTTGTCACTTAGGATATATTTGCTCATTAGATAAAGTATCGATTATTATTTTAGAGTGATAATTCAATCTAACTATTTTTGTTGATGTAAAAGAAAAAAGTTTTAGTTTTTATCTATATAACATTTTTATCTATATAACATTTTAAAGATGTTTACTTCTTGAAGTAAAAAAAATAGTTTATCTAATACTCAATCAACAACGAAAGTATAGAGATTAAGATTAACCAAATCTAATGATCCATTAAATAAAAGTCAACATTAAAATAGTTTAACGATTTTTTTTTTTTAAATTTTATCAACATAAGTATAACTCAATTGGCATAAAATATGAACTATGGATTAAAAAGTATGATTGAATCTCCGATCAAACCTTTTTAATTGTATATATACTAAATAATATAAATATATTATGAACATTTTGAAACTAAGAAATATATAAAAATTGTGATTTGTCTTATAGGAAAGCAGGATGGGAGGGAAAGTTAGTGAATGAGTCATACGAGTGGGTGGAGCGAGTGGTGGCATTCGAACCGCCGATGGGAGAGTGGCAGTCGGCGGTGAAGGGCGGTTTGATTGAAGCTGGTGTGATTCCTGATAATGGGTTCACCTACGATCACTTATACGGTACTAAACTGGGTGGTACAATCTTCGATCATCAAGGTCATAGACACACGGCTGCTGATCTTTTGACCTATGCCAACCCTTCAAATTTAACTGTCTTACTCTACGCCTCCGCACACACGATCATTTTCCGAACTCGAGGTATCTAAATTTATCCTTTGGTTACATTATTCAAATTACAAAATAAAGTCTTTATGCATATGATATGATCATTTTTACTCTTTTATCTTTTATCTTTGTAACTAGTGTGCAAATGTTAAAAGGCATATATGATATCATATAGAAGATTAAGATCATTGTTATTATTATTTATTTCATCTGAAAAGTTATCTCTAAAATAATTTACACAATCAAGTTTTATATGACTTGTGCTAAAAAATCAATTTATATGAATGATGTTGTAAATGATGTCACGTATGCCTTCTAATTTTTACACATTAGCTATTGCGTCAAATTCTATCTTATTTTAAAAAAAAACTTTTTTTAATAGGCTGAACATAAACTTTGCTCGGCGTATGTACTAGAAAAGGAAAAAAAAATTAAGATATTTTTAGAACAAATTTTGATGTTCAAAGGTAAAAAAATGAAGCTTTTCAAATTTTAGAGGCATAATTAAAACTTAACCCAAAATTTGAGGATATTATGTATAATTTAACCTTGAGACTTCAATTTTCTTGTGGTGTTAATTCAACTTTAATAGATATTTATTATGGTTTTTAAACTTAAGACACTATTGTCATAATTTTCTTTAAAAACTTTCTTTTAGCCCTTTTTTTAAATAAAAAAACTAATTGATTCAGCTAAAATTTCATCACTCTCATTATTAACACATTAATATACATATTTATTTATTATCGACAATAAATTAGATAAGAGAATCGAATTAACCTTGAGTCTTTATTCCAATTGAATTATTCTCATTTTTTTTTATACTAAAGTTATTCTCATCATATTTAAAACATTATTATTAATATATTAAATAATTAAAAAAATAATGAATAAGAATTAAGTCTTATAATTGGCCTAACACAGTTTAGTTATTTTAGAGATTTAATCTTTATAATTTAGTTAAATCTCAAAAATTGTCTTTATCATCACATGTAGTTTCTTATTTATATGCTTCTGATGATGAGGTAGTGTTTCCTATTTGACTTACCATGTTAACTTATTTTATAGTTTACACAGATTATCGTGTTAGCTTAAGTCAAATAGAAAATATTAACTCGTCATGTAGATAAAGAACATAGACCAAAGTAAGCTTAGATCAATGTTAATTGACATACATTCCATCCTTTAAGGTCAAAAGCTCGATCCATCATCTTCACAATAATTTTGTAATTGAAAAAAACATATGAATAAGAAAATAATTTTACGTCATTTATGGGTAATATTTTCGGTCAATTTCATTAATATCGTATCTCGTTTTACCTATTTATCAATAGGTAAACAAAGGCCCAAGGCCCACGTAGTGGTCTTTGAAGACTCGAAGGGAATAAAACACAGAGCCTACCTAAAGAATGGGCCGAAGAATGAAATAATCGTATCAGCGGGCTGTCTTGGAAGCCCACAACTTCTGATGCTAAGTGGGCTGGGCCCGACCCAACATCTTAAGGCCCATAACATAACGGTGATTTTGGACCAGCCCATGATAGGGCAGAGGGTGTCTGATAACCCAATGAACGCCATTTTCGTTCCTTCCCCCATTCCGGTGGAGGTGTCACTGATTGAGGTCGTCGGAATTACCCAAAACGGAACGTACATTGAAGCCGCCAGTGGTGAGAACTTCGCTGGCGGCCCTTCTACTAGAGACTTCGGCATGTTCTCTCCTAAGGTACACATTCTTGGTTACATTTGTAAATTTTTTTACTCTTAGTCTTTGAACTCGATTAGAAGATTCGAATCACAGACAGACATTTTGATTGTTAACACATCCATTTGTTAGTTTTAATTTTGTATTGATGATGGTGAATTAGTAAGAAAGTAATTACTTCACTTGGTGGTGGTAAAAACATTGGGCAGATCGGGCAGCTATCGACAGTGCCACCGAAGCAAAGAACGGCGGAAGCCATAGCCAAAGCCATAGAGGCAATGAAGACGCTGGACCAAGCCGCATTCAGAGGCGGCTTCATCCTCGAAAAGATAATGGGCCCAATTTCCTCGGGTCATTTGGAGCTCCGAACCCGAGACCCGAACGACAACCCTTCCGTCACATTCAACTATTTCAAAGAACCCACCGACCTCCACCGCTGCGTCGCCGGCATAAACCTCATCCGCCGCATAATCGAATCAAAATCCTTCGCCAGGTTCCGATACGACAACGTTTCGGTGGCGACGCTTCTGAACATGACGGCGAGTGCACCGATCAACCTTCTGCCGAAGCACGAGAACTTGTCAAGGTCGCCGGAGCAGTACTGCAGGGACACGGTGATGACGATCTGGCATTACCACGGCGGTTGCCAGACGGGGGCGGTGGTGGATTCCGATTACAGGGTTTACGGAGTGGATGCGTTACGGGTTGTTGATGGCTCAACTTTTCATGATTCGCCTGGAACTAACCCTCAGGCTACTGTCATGATGCTTGGCAGGTACCCTTTTTCTCCCTGTGGGTTAATTTTAAATCTATCATAGTAATAGTATACTAGATATATCAAATTGAAATTAAAGGGTCAAAATCCTTATTAATTTTTTTTTTTTTTTTTTTTGTCAATGTTGCAGGTACATGGGAGTTAGAATATTAAGGGAAAGGCTTGAAATCAGCCACCAAAAATAAGATGAGAGAAAATATTATATTTATCAACGTTATATATATATATATATATATATATATATATATATATATATATATATATATATATTATATTGTTCTTTTTGGGGTTAATTTTATGTAACTTTGTTGCACATTTGAAACATTATACAAGTTTATGAAATTATTAAGATCAAGTTGAGAAGACAGTTCTATTTGTTTTTTTTCTTACGAGAATAAAATTTAGATGTATATGTGTAACATAAAAGTTAGTTTATAACCTATTAATTTACAAGTTTTAAAAAATGTCCAATAGTACCTATTAGATAAAAAGCTAAATTTAATATAAAATTTAGTTTTTAACCTTCACAAGTATGTTATATAAATTTGTATTTCGTGACATAAAGTTTTGGATTCGTCATTGTTTATAAAGATAATTAAAAAATATATGACATTCCGACTTTAAAAATTCTAATTTAATAAATGAAATGAGAAAAAAAATGACATTTCGGCTTTCCTCTAAACGTCGATGGATTGCAAACCACTCCCTCTTCATCATTGCTTTTCTCATATCTCTCAAAAAGTAAGTAATCGTCAACTTCATCTTCCCATCACGTTGAAGGATTATGAGAATGTTATCTGGCTTGAGATCACCATACACAAGATGAATTCAAAAGAGGCCTCTAAGTATCATTTTAAGATAGTCTTTTTATAAGGAGTAAATCTAACTTCCAAAGCATTGAACAATTTGTAGACATCATGTGAAATGTTTCAAAATTTGTTCTTCCCATAACAATGAAGCATGACGTTGAAGTGAAGATACTTTAATGGAAAAATAATAAAGATGTTCAATAATTTGTTTTGCTAAGAACACTACACCATAAGAATCTTACCTAAAACTTTGATTGGAATCTAATTGGCCATGTTGTTTATAACATAAAGTTTTGAAAGAAAAAAAATTACAAACTTGAGAAAGATCGATGGTAATTATGAACTAAGTGGGAGGGAAAATTTCTTTTTTCTTATTTTATTTGAATTGTTATTTTCATCTATTGGTATCGTATCCTGTTATAATTTTCGGAGGAAGTGTTCGAATTTAAAAATAAAACTAATAATATAATCGTGGAGTTTAATCTTGTATGGTGTTTGCCTAATTTTTTAATTAAATCCAATCACACACTACCACCAAAACAAATCGAGCCAAAGTCAAGTTAAATGTATTTTTATTGTACGTTTTGTGCTCGAATTATAAATTTAAATAACAATTAATACTACGATTAATTATAAAATTATAGTCGAACTCAATCGTAATTGACATAATATTTAACTCTATAAGTCGAAGATTTCAATTTTCATTCCCGTTGTTGTACTAAAAAAATAACAATTAATTATATCTAATTTAATAATTATTTAATTTTTAAAAATTAAGTTTATAAACCCTATTTAAGTTTGGAGTTGGGAAATTTTCATGTTTTACGTCTAAAAAAATACAATATATATTTTCAGGTTTACAAATACAATATATACTTTTATGTTTACAAATATATATTTTCATGTTTTGTAAAAAAATACAATACAATTAATATTTCATGTTTTAGTCTTAAAATACTATAAGTTTGGATTTTGATTCTCTCTATTTTTTACAAATATTTCTTAACATACCATATATATTTAAATTAAAAATTTCAAAATATTATACTTCAATCCTTAAATTTAAAGTTTGGTTTCAATTCAATCTCTAGGTTTTAAAATGCTATGATTATACCTTTGAAATTTGAGTTTTATTTCAGTTTGGTCTCTAGGTTTCAAGATTTATAGTTTTAACCTTGATTTTTTGCTAAATATTTACTTTTTATCTTTAATGTTATTGTTTATTAATTAATTTAAAAGAATAAAAAATATAATTTGATTAAGTTTCATTATTTTTCTATCACTATTAAATTAAATTTAAATTTTCACTTCATAATTATTTTAAATTAATTAATAGACATTAACTCACAAAGATGGAAAATAAGTATCTAGTGAAAAATTGAAGTTATTAAAAGTGTAAATCTTAAAAGACTAAATAGACAAAAAGATGTCCAATAGTATCGGTATTAGACAAAAAAAAAGTTAAACTTAATGTCTAATATAACATTCATTTTTCAATATTTTCAAATATGTAAGAGATCTAATTGGTGCAAAATTGATATTTTAGGAATCTATTAGATAAAAAAATGAGAATCGAAGGACCTATAGATCATTTTTAAAGTTTAGAGACTATATATAGACATAAATTTAGAAGTTCGTGTTTTATATTCTAACTTTATATAAACTACATGAAAATTTGAATCTACCACTAGATATACATTATTATAAGCTTATACTATTTTCAATTAAATAAGTGAACCATACTAGCTAGCTAATATCCATATTATCTCCTCCCAACCAACGATAATCAAAGTAAAAAATAGAGAGAAATTCCAACTTACTTACATGAAGGTAAAACGAAAACATATCCCTTATGTGTATCTATGAGTAGTCTAAAATAAAATATAGTAAAATACTCTCTAATTTTAGTTCAATAATTGCAAGGTAGGATCAAACTATATCGACTTTTGAGATGGTAATAAACGTTGAACTAATGATATGTTAAATTTGTAGTTATTAACAAATCACCAAGATGATAGTCAAAGGACTCGAGCCTAGAAACATTTTACAAGATTTCAAGAACCATTTGGAGAGTTAGCTTTAAAAAATAAGATAATCTTGAGTGGAAGACGGAAAGGTGAAAAAGGGGAGGGAAGGAAAAGGAATATTCGAGGTTAGTAGAGGTAAAGAAAAGCATATATCTTCTTTCCATAACTTTTTTTTTTTTGGCAGTTGTCCATTTTAGCTCCTTCATTTTCACAAAGAAGATAAATAAGAATGATGATAAGTAAAAATCGATATGAGAAGAAAGAATCTATAAGAAAAATTAGGAAAAAGGGAATAATAAGGGTGGGATAGAAAAGGATATCCAATGGCATATGCTTATGATCCAATATTCTTTCTTCCTACAAAATTTGAGTTCCCTATAAAGCTCTCTCAATCGTGGCGCTGCATAAAAGTATGAGCTCCAAATTCCCCAATCTTCATATATATATATATATAAATATATATACTCAAAACTATACATAATTTTACTGATTAAGCCAACTAGTAGAAGGGCTTCTCTCCATTGGCAGGCAAATTATGGCTTAGCTTTCATGTCCTGCCAAAGGAGAGTTGCCCTTCATCTAGTTTTGCTTTACCTTCAAACTCCTAAAAAAAAAAAAAAAAAAAAAAAAAAAAAAAAAAAAAAAAAAAAAAAAACATTTTCTTGTTAATAAATGCAAGGTGGGTTCGCTCTTAAAATGTAAAACTCCAGGCTCAGGATTTGGATCATGGAAATGTTGGGACGGTATGTTCCTAGACCCGGAGCGATACACTCAAAGGCTTTAATTAGCTTTCAGATCTTTGTTGGATTGAGAAGTACTAGCAGGTACAATGAGACTACTTTTCTTTTTGTTTTCTGATTTTATGTTGGATTCAACAATATTTTTTTTTCTGTTTCCTGCAGAAAGTTTTTTGATTGCCAAGCTTTCTTGGACATCTAAAGCTTTGAAGATCATAAACTTCTTGGACTGAGGAGAAAAGATTGAGACACAGTAACTAAACTGAGTTAGATTTTTTGGGGTTGGTTCCTTTCCTTGATCAAGGATGAAGGCAATGAGTCATGTGTAAAATTATTTTCAAACATATTTTTAATTACTCAAAATTATTTTATTGTTTTATTTTACACTTTTCGTCGCATTTTTCGTACTATTCAAATTGATTTTGAATGATTAAAAGCATTTTTCGAGTGATGTTGTAAGTGACAAAAGTGATTTTAATCATTTTAGAATCACACTCAAACATACCATAAGTTATTGCTTAGATGACGCCTCTATCTTTTGGGAATGAACATGCAACCTTATTGGATTGAAACCCACCATTCACATAATTTTTTAACAGTAATGAATATAAAGTATATGATATTGTTCACTTTGAGCCTAAGTACTCTGAATTTGTTTTTGTTTTACTTAAACCACTTATATACCCAAGATCTTTTCCTTTGTTAATCAAGGTAAAACTTTAAAAACAATACTTAGGTGCATCTTATGTATTCCACTTCATCGTACACATTAAAAAAAAAAAAGAATAAAATATTTATAAAAAAAAAAAAAGATAGAAGAAGAATTTGCCACGTATCAAACTATGATTGGATAATTTGATGGGATATACAAAATTGATGTAGCAGGAGATGCACATAAATATTTTTCAAAATTTTAATTGTATTTCCAAATGTATTCAACTTAATATTATTTGAACGAGTTTTACATCTTATCTTATTATACTCCAAAGCCATCTTTCTTTATAATGGTTTTTTAGTTTTAGTTTCGAAACTTCCGTTAAAATTTATAAGATGTTGGTATGTTCATATGTTTTTAAAAAAATTATAGTGTATAAATATATTTTTTTTGGGTGGAAAAAATGACTCTAAAAGAATATTTCTTGAAATGTAGAATTTCAAAGCAATAAAGCTTTAAAGTTGAAATGAAATAAAGTAATTGACTTGAAAATTTAAAATCAATTCTAAAAATGGCATGTTCTTCCTTGAAGAGATAAAGATTAATATCTTTTTCTAACCCTATCTCTGTAAGATCATCAATCAAGAAACACTTGATGATAAAAGATAGCTACCTATATATATAAATTCCAAAGTTTATTTTCAAGGTTTTGTCTATGCAATTTGTTGCTAATTAAAGAATTAATTATGCTAGTTTAAGTCTCATAAAATCCCAATTTTGTACTATAATTTAATAAGATGGAGCTATTTTTACCACATTACAATACATTTACTAAGCTTAGGGTTGCTTCAACTTGACCTAGCTCACTTGAAAATTTCTAACAAATTGGACATAAGAAGCACAATAATATCCAGAAATATAAATTAAAACGTCAAGACAATTATTATTTGAAATCTGTGGATCGAGAGAAACAACTATACTTTAAAGATCATGTATCAAGTAGAGTTCAAATTTGGAATGATCGACATTGTTTTAGTTGCTTTTTGGTCTACTAGAATGAAACTATTTCCATATTATTTACATATTTGAAAGTGATTTTAGAAATAACGATTTTAACAAAAATTGATTTATTAACAAGTGATTTTCGTATACAATTATTAGAAGTTGTTTTCAATGATTTAAGGGAAAATGTTTGGTATTGACTTTTAAAATAAGTATATAAGCTAAATTATTTAATTATAATTAGTTTTATAAAAACATTATAAATCATATCAATATAATTGATTTCATACTTGTGCAAGTGGTTTAATTTAATTAAGAGTATATTTAAATTATTAATATTTGTTTTTAAAGGTACTTTTCATTTTAGAATCATCAAGTTACTAAAACAATATTACATTTGAGATTGAAAAATTAAAGGGTGGTAGATAGATATTATACATAGAGAAATAAGAAATTAACAGAAAAATATATCGAGGTAGAGAAAACGTTCAAAAAGAAAAAATGTTATAAAAGAGAAATTTATAAAGAGACTATTAGATAAAGAAATCTAATAGAACCAGCGAGAATTCAAAGATAGAGAAATAAGGTTACACAAATATTATATATATATATATATATATATATATATATATATATATATATATATATATATATTTTTGGAGAGAATGATTTATAGAGAATAACTTTAGAGGGAGAAAAAAAAGTTAAAAGTGAGGAACAATGAATAAAAGAAATAGGTTAAAAACAAATATTACAAATAAACATTAAAATACTTAGGGGAGGGGTGGGGGGAATTAAGGAGGGTAAAATTTAGAGAGAAAAAAGTTTAAAATAGTAAAAGAAATTCATTATAAATTCACGATCACCTAACAAAAACATCAAAGTTTTAGAATGAAAATAAATTTTGACAAGTCACAAGTGATTTTAATCATTCCAAATATGTCTTATAACCATAATAAAAAAATTTGATCGACGAACACTTTCAATTGACCCTATTATTTTCTTTCATTAATTAATATACATCATGGTTTCATTTTTTACTCCTCTTTTCTTCCAACTTTTCTTATGTTTGATTCTTCATGGTGAAAGAGGTTGTTGATTTTTACTCAAACACAACATTTTTACAATGGGGCTTTCTCTCATCATTTCAAATTATAACACTACTTTCCAATTTTGTTTTCTTTCTAAGACACCATTTTATTTCACATTTTGATAATTAAACCTCTCCAAAAAAAATTTGTAGCTCATGGCTAAGAAGTATGTCCACATGGAAAGTTTTATTTTTCAATTAATTACCACACTATTTTTCATCTTCATTTATGAATTATTTTTTTAATAATTTTAAAGAGTAAGAGTTAAATGAAACTTTAAAACAATTGGTAAGAGTTATGAAGTTCAATATCTATTAGATGATATGATATCAAATTTGTCTTCACTCATCGCCTTAAGCTTTTGAATCAATAGGTGATTTAAGATGGCATCAGAGAAGGGATAAGACTACAAAAATGTATTATAATTTATAAGTTTAATTGGTCAATCAATAGTAATTAAAAAAAAATGTCAAACATGAACATAAGGTCAACATAAAGTCACCATCCAATTTGAATTTTGATCCGTGTGAGGGAGTGTTTAGGGTGAGGGTATGAGTAGTTATGAGTTGAGTTAAACTCAACCCAGTGTTTGAGAAGCCAATTTTGTATGTCACCGATATTTTATACACACGTCCACCACCAGTGCACTAAGCCTTCATCACCATTGATGTTCCGGTTGTCACTCCAACCACCACCTCTGGCAATCTTCGGCAACGACCACCTCCACCTACTATGATGACTATTATTTTACATTAGTAGTACATAGCGTTTAATAGTCGTTATTTATAGTAGTTTGACATCAATAAAAATACTTTTAGCATATAAAAAATCAAACAAACTTTTATATAAAAACACCTTTGAAAAGAGTTGACTAAACACAAGAGTGTTTCTATTTTAAATCATTTTTTATCAAAAATGTATAAATGAAAATGACTTTTTGAAAAGCGTTTTTTTTCAAGTTACATGGTATATGTATAACATAAACTAATGCACAGTTTATAATTTCCTTCAATAATATTTTATTATTCCAAATTTGAAAGTAGGTTGAAATTTGTAGAAAGGCAATTATTGCAGAAAAATATCTAAAAGTGTTTTCATGGGTCAAAAAGCTTCAGGATTTATCATCATATTTTCCAAGTCAAGAAACTGTAATTGTCTCTCACAATGCTTTATTATTCTTCCAATGCTTGTGAAAACTGAAAAGGCAACGCAAATAATCAAACAACTTAACGAATACGACACGTCGTTTTGTGAACGCATTAACAAAGAAAGATGTTGAAATTGACCATTCTTGTTCTCTGATATTTTCCATGAAAGAGCCATCCACCCCCCAAGCTTTCCAATTTGCCATTTTCTATTTGTTAGTTTCCTTTTGAAGAAGATCCCATTTGCTTATACACCGATGTCGAAAGGCACTGCAACGACAACCGCAGCCACAAATCGAATGAATTTTTGTTTGTCTGGTTTGAAATTTCACCTTCTATATTAATGAGGGATGTAATTTGGTCTCCATCAGAAGGTGGTTGTGACAATTAAACTATTGACCAAAAAGGTTGCTTCTTCTTATCAATGTTCCACACAGATCAAACTTCAGAATTATGCAGTCTCCTTGTATTAGAGAGGCTTCACAGGCCTGCCTTCGAGGCTGCTGTCGAACCCCGTTTCTTGGTCTTACTGATTCTTCACAGACTGCATTTTACAGGTCTTCTGCAGCTTCAACTCCTGCATACAATTTTCATGGAGCAACAGAGATGTCTCTTCATCCGAATGCTCAATTCTCCAACCATGAATCCATCCCTTCTCTAAAGGATGCGTTTACTTACTTTGTTAGAGCATACCCTCTGTACCCTGACACACAACAGATCGATGGAATCCGAGCTGATGAATATAATCATCTTGATCTCTCCAAACACGTTTGTCTTGATTACAATGGTCAGTGTCTCTTTTCCTATGCTCAACAGCAGAGTTCTCCATTGGCTCCAGCTGCTTCTTCTTCTTCTCCATCAGGTTCCCCTCCTCTAATTATGCATTCCCCGGGATCACCATTCTTCAACATTTCCCATAAAGCAGTCAAACCAAATCCCCAGGTGAATGGTGGTCAAGAATCAGAATTTGAGTCCAAAATCAGAAGTAGAATTATGAAGTTTATGAACTTATCAGAAGATGATTATGTTATGGTGTTCACAGCCAATCAATCATCAGCCTTCAAACTTCTAGCAGACACTTACCCTTTTCAGCACAACAGAAATTTGGTCACAGTTTATGATCACAAGAGTGAAGCAGTTGAATTGATGGTTGAAAGCTCCAAGCGGAAAGGAGCAAGAATCAGCTCCGCTGAGTTCTTATGGCCAAACCTAAACATCTCCACTGGAAAATTAAGAAGACTAATCGTCAGTAAACAAAAGAGGAAGAAGAAGATGAAGATGAAGAAAAGGGGGCTATTTGTTTTCCCACTTCAGTCAAGATTAACAGGAACTCCATATTCATATCAATGGCTGAACATAGCTCGGGAAAATGAGTGGGATGTCTGCCTAGATACATGTGCATTGGGGCCAAAAGACATGGAAACTTTAGGCCTCTCTCTCTTCAAGCCTGAATTTCTAATTTCTTCTTTCTACAAAGTTTTTGGCGAAAACCCATCAGGGTTTGGCTGTTTGTTCATCAAGAAATCCAATGTTTCATTCCTGGAGAGTTTAATCACCTCACCTGCAAACATTGGCGTTATAAGCCTTATCTCAACATCACCATCATTTCCATTTTCAGAAGAACCAGAAACTCAACAGATTTCAAAACCCAGCCTAGGAATTCGAAATCTAGCTATACCAGAGTCGCGAAATTCACCTGAAATCATGGAAGCCACAGAAATCGAAGAGGAAGAACTCTCATTCACAGGAATCGTCGAATTGAGTACACCCTTTGAATCCACTCGATCAACAAACACAGAAATGAACTCAAAGCTGGATTGCAGAGGCTTAGATCACGCAGATTCAGTAGGTCTAAGACTGATAAGCATTAGAGGAAGATACCTGATCAATTGGCTCACAAATGCATTGATGAATCTTCAACACCCAAATCCAGAAGGAGGAATTGCTAAAGCCCTAGTGAGAATCTACGGCCCCAAAATCGAAATTAATCGAGGACCCGCCGTGGCATTCAACGTATTCGACTGGAAAGGGGAAAAAGTAGACCCAGCAATGGTTCAGAAGCTCGCCGATCGGAGCAATATCTCGTTCAGCAATGGAATTTTGAAGGAGGTAAGTTTCTCGGACAAGAACGAAGAGGAAAATGAGATGAGAAAGGAGAGAGCGGCGGAGGAAGGAGAAAGAATGGATAGAAGTGAGAAACGGCATTGTTGGATATCGGTGGTGAGTGCAGGGATTGGATTTTTGACAAATTTTGAAGATGTTTATAGGGTTTGGGCGTTTGTTTCCAGGTTTTTGGATGCAGATTTTGTGGAGAAAGAGAGATGGAGATATATGGCTCTTAATCAAAAGACCATTGTAGTTTGAAAAACTCCTACCATTTTCTTTTCTTCTTTTCATTTTTATTAACCAAAATTTCACAATCTCACATTCATGATTTTAAGTTTTTTCTTTATTTTTTAATTTTTCATTTTAAATTAACTTAAATTGAATTGGATTGAAATGAGCTTATAAGCTAATCTTGTTTAGTGTAATTTTTCATTTTTGCATTTCAATTTTGTGGGTAATTTTAAATTCAAGGGACAAAATTAAGATTGGACTAATCTTAAAGACGTCTAGAGAGAAAATAGACAAAACTCAAGCTCGAACTACACCCCAAGACCTAATCAAGCTGAGAAAGAAACTCAAATCTTCATCTCGACCTCGCCTAAGTCTAGCCTTGTGCCAAATGGGGCATGCCAAATGAATGCCCTTTGGCCCAATGATAGCTCTAGAAAAGAAGGATTTGGGCCAAGGCCCAAACCACTAGTTGAGGCAAACCTAATTGTAATTCATGTAAATGCGTGCACTTACTCAAAGAATCTCGAGATTAGTCCAATTCAACTCTCTAATTTTGGATTCGAGAAGGATTGTAGAATCCTAGATCAACTTTCGTATAAATACAACATTTTGTAACTTTCTTGCACTCTTTAACTTAAACATCAAAGTGTGTAGAATGAACATCACACTAACGTACAATTTTTCTTTTGCATGTTGTCTCTTTTTCCTTAACTACAAATTCACTATTGAAGACGTGAAAATTAGTTGCATTTTTCCTTCTCTTGATTTTTCCATCAACATCCAACAATTGTGGAATAAGAGATTAAACTGTCGACTTTTGAAATAGTAATTTATGCTTTTATCAATTGTGTTATGCTCAATTCTCATTTTCATGTGTTCTTATTAAAACTTGAAAAAAAAATTATATATTAGAAGTTACAACGATCTTTGAAAGAAAAACAAGCATATGATGTAAGAGAGAGTCTCTAGCTACCGCCAGCATGAGTATAGCTCAAGTTGCATAAACTTGGTACAAAATGTTAAAAGAAATCCTAAAGTTGACAAAATAGAAAAATTGCTAATAAACATAACTATTTTTCTAATAAATTTGAATTAAAATATTAAATTAAAACAAGCATAATCACTCAAACTCTAAAATCACAATTTTTAAAAAGAATTCTAAATCTTTTCTAGAAAATAATGCATTCATTCACAAAATCGATAACGCCACATGCTCATAAGCTACACGCTACAGAATTCGAAAGCGTCTAACGTGGCCAAGCTGGAAAAGTAAACTATTTTCATTTTTACTTCGTTGACACTAATTAAAAAAAAAATACTATAAATAAAAAAAAAATCAAACTATTTATAAATATAGAAAAATTTCACTCACAGTATATCGCTTACAATAAAAAAAAATTATATTTGTAAATAGTTTAGCTTATTTAAAAATAACCTTTAAAATGGTTATTTAGTTATAGCTTTTATATTTGTATTTATTTGATCATTAAAATCTCATTTGTTAATTATTTAGTAATCTTATCATGGTTGAATTAAAACTACAAACAGAAAAAGTTTTCAAAAATGATTTTTTTTTTCTTTTCAAAATTTAGTTTGGTTTTTGAAAATATTGGTAAAAATTAGACTATATAACATAGAAATTTATTGGTAAAAAAATTAAAAGAAAAATGGTTACCAAATAGAACCTAAGCTTTTGAATTCTAAATTCAAGATTTAAACTTTCAAAGTTTCTAAAACTCACTGGTTTATTAGACACAATATTATGTTAGATGATATGATATTAAATTTGTCTTCGATGATTTAAAAAATTAGTTTTTTTTGTTATTTAAGATTATACATTTTTTTACCACCTCTTGTACATGATTTTTATATTTCTAATATTTAAACTCCAAAAAGAAAAAAAGAAAAAAAAAAGGAAATAACACAATA
Organism: Lagenaria siceraria; assembly: GCA_002890555.2. Classification (NCBI taxonomy): domain Eukaryota; kingdom Viridiplantae; phylum Streptophyta; class Magnoliopsida; order Cucurbitales; family Cucurbitaceae; genus Lagenaria; species Lagenaria siceraria. The sequence continues at coordinate 3,379,957 of CM016488.1, forward strand.
AGGAAATCAATAAGTGAATATATTGCTCATAAACTTAATTTTTAAAAATTAAAAAAAATGTAAAAATGGTCATGAAGTCGAGTCTTAATAACGAGGAAAAAAAATATTGTAGATTAGTTGGTGTAATTATTAAGATTTGCCGAATATTCCTTTCTTATGTTGTTGGCAACAGCAAAGTCTACAATAAAGACAGCGACAATTTGTATGTACTGACAAACAGTATTTGGCAAAACACCGACATAATACTATTTCCTCTTTCTAAAAATTTCAACGTTAAATTATACCAAATAACCTAGACTTTAATTATGTTACTGAATTTTAAATTTTTTCAACTTTACTCTAAACTTTGAAATAAGATAAAAGTTAAGGTGGTAACTAATGTATGTAAATTGAAATGTGTATGTAACATTATTTACATTTATACAAAAAAAATTAAAATCAAGTGAATATTGCTAAAATCATTTAACTAATCAAATTTTAAGAGGTATTAGTTTCTATTTCGTATAATTTAACCAAATTTAAAAATAGCTGAGATCACAATATGCCATCCAAATTATTTTCTTTTTTTAAAAAAATCAGAAAATTTGAATTAGAAACACCTAAGATTTTTTCCTTCACACCAAATGTTACTAGCTCAGATAGGTTCTCTTATGAGATTATTGGAATGCGTGTAAATGGTATGAAGGTGAACACTCACGTATCTCAAAAAATAATAATCATAAATAAGAAAATATTTTATTTTCATGAGAGAGTGTGTGTTTATGAGTCTTGAGATGCACTTGCCATAGATTTAAAAAAAAAAAAAAAAAAAAAAAAAAAAAAAAATATTTAAAGATGGAAAAAATGTCAAACTATTTATAAAAAATAGAAAAAAAAAATACGGATAGATATTGATAGACTTCTATCATTTCTATTACTGATAGACTTTTATCACAACAATCTAAAAATTTCGCTATTTTGTATAAATAGTTTTTCTTATTTTTTTATTTTTAAAAATTTTCCAAAAAAAATTTCATTGGGTGCTGAGCTGGATCCACAAGAGGTGTGTGCACCCGGCTACACCTAAGTTTTTTCTCTTATAACACTTGGGAAACATCTGATAACTACATTAAAGATTTTTTTTTTTTTTTTTTTTTTTGATAACTACATTAAAGATCATTTTCAACCTACAAAATAGAAACCATTACTGAATCACTGATAAAGCACAGAAGTTCTCAGTAATATCTTATACCCAAAATCAGCAAAGTTACAAATACCAAAATGCTACATCTTGTTCTCCTCCTAACACAGCCTAAGTTGAGAACTCCACAGATCATTTCAAGCTACTTTTATTCAATAATGATTGGAACAAAATAATAGATATGATATTCAAATATGGATCATAATCAAGCTTCTATGTCCTATGGTAAAAGGGAAAAGATTTGATATTCCAGAACTCAGCGCCAAAGACTCGAATCAAAGGAAATGGCAAAAGACAAAAATACAAAGAAGAGGAAATATGGAACAGAAATACCATTGGATTTTAAGCTGCAGAAGTTTTCTGATTTGGCTTGAACACATACTTGATGAGCGAGTCCTTGATGGACAAGAGTTCAGGGAATTCGTTCTTCAACTTGTTCGCATCGAGCTCGTTGTTGCTCCTCGGGGCGACGATCACTTTGGCTTGCTCCTCAAGAGTGAAGTTCTTCCATGTGAAATTGGGGTCAATGAATTGCTTGTACATCTCTAAGATCTCATTATGGCTCACCACTCCCGGGTTGGTGAAGTTCCATATTCCAGTGAGGTTTCTTTTCGCCATTTCGATCGAGATCGGGAGGAGTTCGTCCAAGATCGTCATTGAGTTCGGGATGTCGACAACCTTCTCATATCTGGTAATCTTCGTAATGAAGTTGCGAGGGTTCGATAAGTCTGAGGATATAGGCATCCGAACGCGCAAGGTACACACATTCTCATAGTTCTTCAGCAGATCCTCCACCTTTAACACCCAAAATGTGAAAGTGACATAAAAATGGGATCAGCCCATCAAGTTCAAAGAACACATTTGATACATTTTCATTAAAAAAAAAAAAAAAAAAGCAATCAATTATCAGAATATTGAGGTCAACCAAGTACAATGCTGCCTGGATTGAACCCATCCTTACTAATGAATGTACTAGCATTCCAGATCTAAAGAACATTCAAAAGCTCCACCAAGCAAAAATCCAATATCAAAATGACCTGTTTGGCTTGAAAATAATCCCCAATATCAATCACAATAATGGCTGATTTCAATTGCTAAACAAAACTATTCACTCTGGTCTTATAGATCTGAACAAAAAATTTCACAATGCAACTAAAATACATACAACTCCAAGATTCCAGAATCAAAATCAAGCAATAATCAAAATAAGGGAAAACAACAATGAAGAAGTGAAAATCAGTAGCTCACCATGGCTTTCGTCTTGGAATAGAAGGATCCAATAAAATTAGGGATGTCATCCTCCTTGAACCCAATCCCCGAATTAAGAGGATGAACCGAATCGTACTCGAAAATGCAGCCAGTGGCGTAATTAATCAAGATCAACCCTCTCTCACGGCACACATCGGCCAAGCTCAAGGTTCCGACCACATTGGTTCTAATGGTCTCGACCTTATGTGATTCGCACCAGTCGACGTTCGGGCGGCCGGTGACTCCAGCGGCGTTGAAGACATGAGTGGGCTTGACAGCGGCGATATCAGCCTCGAGGGAGGCGCGGTTCTCTAGACGGCCAGAGCCATAAGTGAAATCAATACCCTGTTGTTGACAGAGCTGGCCAAGCAAACCGCCAATCCAGCCGGTCCGGCCGTAAATCAAGAACTTGAGAGAAGACCCTGACCCACTGTCAGCGAGAATCCCCATGGCTGATGGCAGAAGGAAGAGGATTGATTGAGGATTGAAGGAGAAGAGATTCAGAGGAAATGGGAGGAGATGTATATTTTGGATCCAAGGAATTGAACCATTTCTTCAATCTGAATCCTAAGGATTTATATATACTACACACACTAAAAAATATATTATATGTGAATTAAATTAAATACTAATATATCGCTTTCAGTTTCGGGATGAATTAATGTGGTGTATGAATTTTGGGAATTATCATTATTAATAAATATTCCAAATCCAAAATTTAACTTTAATATCAAAATTCAAAAACAAGCTATCTTCCTCATGAAAGTTATATAAGGCTATTTCTATATATTCATAAAACTTAAAACAATTCTAAACATCAAGAGCTTTTTTTTTCTTTTTTTAAAACTCAAAACAAGTTTTTTCTTTTTCTTTTTCTTTTTTTCTTTTTTCAAGAAGAAGAAATCACAATAGTATGTAAGTGGAAGGTTTGGATTCTTTCACTAAAAATTTGCAAATAAATTAAGACTATATATAGGACAGAGTTTTTTATTTTTTATTTTTTAATAGATAAAAATGCCATTAAACGCAAATTTTATTTATTTTTTAAAAGATTTCTCCAGAAAATATATGTTTTAATCAATTGAATTATATTTATATATGTTTTAAAATAACTTAAATTTAATCTCTAAAGCCTAGTTTAATAACTATTTTATTTTATAATTTTGATTTTAAAAATTAAGTCTATAAACACATCTTCTATCTATTGACTTGTATGTGTTGTTGTTTACCTTTTAATAGTGTTTTTAAAATTTAAGCTAAATTTTAAAAACTAAAAAAAATTTAAAAACGTTTTTGTTTGAAGCTTGGCCAAAAATTTATATATATATATATAAATTTTTTTTTTTTAGAAAATATGAAAACCATGATTTAAAAAAAGGTGTGAAACAAACACAATTTTTTAGGAAAAAAAAAAACTTAAATGGTTACCAAATATGGCTTAAACTTTTAAGTTTGTGTTTAGTAGGTTTTTAAAATTTTAAAACATTTTAACATGTTTTTATCATTTGCAATTTTGTGTCTCATAGTTTCTTAAACTTTCAATGTAATCTTTAATTGATCTTAGACTTTTGGCTTAGTGTCTAATACGTCTTTGACCTCTTCATAATTATCTAAAATTTACAAATTTATTTTTATATGAAGTTAAAAGTTTATGGTAGTTTTATTAGATAGAATTTAATTTGAAGTCTAATGAATATATTAGTTTTCTTATATTGGTTATTTACACTTTTAAAGTTAACTTATTAGGTACAAAATTAAAAATCAACGTACTTTAATTTGTATTAAATATAATTTAGGGACCATTTGATTATCAATTGTTTCTTGGTTCTAGTTTTTTAAAAAATAGGTATGTTTGATTTATCATTCAATTTCTGTTTTTTCAAAATGTGTGCACACAAGTTCAAAATGTGATGATTTTTTTTTTAATATAATGTCTATGGTCTAGCGGCTTTGGCGTGTGTAGCATATTTGTATGCATGGGTTTGAATCTCACTAGTAACAATATCTATACTAAGAGATGTAACTGTTTGAAATGCCACAAATAGTGTATAGAAAACATACAGAATTATTTCCTCATATTCCAATCTCTTTTATATACAATTATTCAGATATTGTGTAAGAAACAAAATTGTAAAACATTGCAAATAGATTTGGTCAAATTAATTGTTTTCTTTGTTTTTTTTATTCTCCTATCATTTTTGTTTACAAATATGAAATTATTTTATTGTCTTGTTTTATCAAGATGAAATTTAAAAAGAAGTTAAAAATAAATATATAATTATGAAAATATATTGCAATAAGCTTGATTTTATTTGTATAAAAAATATATAAAACTAAAAAAATGGTAAAAACTTATTTTGAATTTTTAAAAATAAAAAACAAAAACACAATTATGCTGATAGTTTTTCAATTTCAAAAACCAAAAATGGAACTCTTAAAATTTATTTATTTATTTATTATTTTGAATTACCTATCAACCTATTTGGAGATGGGTCTTATCTTCTTTTTTTAAAAAAAGATGGGGCTTATCCAGTATCCACTAGATTGATATAAAGAATATTAGTAATGTTGACTCGAGCACATTGAACAATTCTTTGCATTTTATTTAATAAGTTTAAAGTTTTAAATACTGTCTAATGACACCGCGCGTTTTGCAATTTCAGATTTAATATAAACTGCGTCAAATTTTCTTCTTCAAATAAATAAATACATTAAAATGAACTCTCTCATACTGTCTTAAAAAAAAATTATCATTTTAATTAGTGACATAGTTCAATTTACATGATTCTTTCGTCTCAAATATTGTAGAAAACAAATCTTCTCTCTTCTTCTTTTAACTCACTCCTTTCTCTGCTCTAAGAAAGTGAAAGTTAAAATATTTTTTTTGTCTCTATATTTTCAAGTATCTAATTTTAATACTTCTATTTTCAAAAAATCTTAAATTTAGTGCTTCTTTATAGTTAGTTTTTTCTTAAAAAAATTTATTATTTATTAACATTTTTAATATAAACTTTAAAAACATATACACATATTATATTTATTTACATGAAAATTATTGTTACTATTTAGTCAATTTTAATAAAAAAAAATTTAATTTTAAAAGATTAAATTTTAAATTTATTAAAAATACATAGATTAAAATTAGATATTTAAAAGTATAAAAACTGAAATGGAATAAATTTTAAAATGTATGGAGCAAAATGATATATTAACTCTTTTATTTATTTTATTTTTTTTACTTCAATGACTTTTAAAAGTATGTATTTTGAAAATTCATGAACACATATTTCCCAGTTTTGAGTGCTAAAAATGTAATTTCGTCATAAATAAATATAAAAAAAAGGTGGTGAGTAACTGGTTTGGGCTTTGGGTTCAGGTTGAGAGAGTTGTCGGTGTTGGTGACGTTTAGTACAACGAGACATTGATGACGTTTCCCACTTCATGACGTGTTGACTAATGATTGGATATTTTTTCCAATCAATTGAGACAGCTGGCACAAGCAAAACGCACCCTTACACAAAAATCAAATTCTAATCGAAAAATAATAATAAATTATACTCGCAAAGTAATTTTTTTTTATATCCGTGAGTGTCCGGGCCAACTTACACGCACTTCGACTAATCTTACCGGACAACCCGTCTAAACACTATAAATTGAATCCATGACCTCTTAGTCATTTATTGAGACTTTGTCTCATTTTTTACCACTAAGTCAACCCATGATAGTTAATAATTTAACCATCACGAACTAATAATTTAAAATAATGGTCGTCGGAGTTCGTTGTATAGGGATGTCGTCGAAGTTGGCCGCTGGTGATGGTAGCCGAAGTTGACCGATGGTGGTTGCTGGTAAATGGCTATCAATAATGGTCGCAGGAATTGGTCTCCAGTAATAATTATCAAAGTAGGTTGTCAGTCATAGTCGCTAAAAGTGGCTGGCGGAGGGCAGTGCCGCAGTGATAATTACGGCAACATAGTTGTGTTTTAATAGTGGTTTCTAATTGTATTTGTTTGCTTTTAGTTAACCCATAAATGAAGATTCAATTGTTTTGTTGTTGTTGTTTTTAATTACTCCATAATTTTGGGGTTAGTTAGTAGTTTATACGCTAGAAAATGGTATTTTGTTCTATTTTATTATCTAAACTAATACCAGTTAGTCTTTTTTTTGGGGGGGGGGGGGGGGGTAAATTTTGCAACAAAAAAAAAAGGTTTTTTTTTTAATATCAAAATTGCTATTTAAATTTAGACATTTATCTAATTATCCCAAGAATTTATGAGGAATGGACATGCTTGGGCCATTTTCTGAATTTGAGGCCCATGCAACCTCGGGAGCCCATCATTGGGCCCTCACAGCCCACACTAAAAAAAAAAAAAGTAGTGTCGGTTTAAACTTTGAAGATCTCGTTTCATTGCAACACTAGTGTCATAAAATTTTCTATTTTAGGATTCGTTCAAAATTTCTAGTGTCATAATTACTTAGCGATAATATAAACATTTAAATTTTATGTACAACTACTGACAATAACATAGAGTGTGTACTTTTAAATCGAGAGGTCAGAAGTTAAAATTTCAAATTTTACATATTGTTAAACGCAAAATTTAGAATATAAAATCACGAATAGCAATTCTATTGATGACAAAATTTGAGTAGGAAAAAATACACAAACCTTTACGTGCAACGGTGAAATTGTAATGTAGAAGAGACGTGACCTGTAAAATAAGAAAAATTAAATAATCGGTATAATACTTGCCACAACACCTTTGATACTTAAGTTAGTAAGGGGGTGTTTAGAGAGCTAGAAAGCGTAGGTAATTGAAGACGGAATGAAAATGAGATTGTGATGCATGAACACGATGAGAAAGATGGTTTGATAGAAAACTATCGGAATGATATGAGTTTTGTATTACAAATCGGACTGAAACGCACAATCAAAACATGGATTTTCACTTACATCACATTACATTCTCATCCATTACAGGCCACCAAACACCCTCTAAGAGGCTTTAGGTTGTAGAAAGTAGTTTTTAGGATGAGAATCAACTTACTTCTTCTAAAATCGTAACAATAATGTTTATAGGCCAAATTGATCTAGAGTTTTCCTCACCAATTTAGATCTAGACTATGGGTGTGCGGATTACCAACTCTCGGGTCGAACAGGCCACGCTCACCCTCATCCTAGGCCAAAGTTGAGGATAGCTCCTCATAGGCCTTCAGCTTGGGTCGGATATTTTGATCTAAAGTCTTACCTTTCTTCTCATTCGAGCCCGATTCTTCTAGAGTCTAAACCTACCCATAACAGGTTCCAAAGATTTCAACCTACTCATCTCTTTGAACAGATAAATATACCTCTTTATTATTTTTGTTAACATGGTATCAGAACAAAAGTCTTCAGTATGAAACTCCGTAAAGTTATTTTCTTCGCCAATTAACATTGAATTATACTTATTGAACATGTAAGTTACTCTTTATAATCCTGATTTACTTCTTAATATATTCTAGTTCTATTCTTGTTTGTTAAACAATATTCTAGTTCTTTTTTTTTTTTCCCTAAAGATACAACATTCTAGTTCTATTCTAACTATAAGTGACAAAAATAATTAATGCATCAATTATGAATCTACAGATCAAGACCATATGCTAAAAATATAAATTCATCCCACAAAAATATCAATATCTAACCACAAGTCTCTGAAAAAGTTCAATTGAAAAGGCATTAAATTTATCTCATTAAAAGTTTATATTTAATTTGATTTTAATGATATAATTGTAAAGAACAAAATATTTTCTCAAAAAAAAAAAAAAAAATCTTAAATCAATTGTATTTTGAAATTTCTTTTTTCTTAGATCGATTATATTTTGTTATGGATTTTTTTTGTCAAAAAATATTACATTTAATATCAGGGCTGTACTTGTAGCTCATGCAATGCAACCAACAAAACCTTTGAAGAGCTAATTTCCAAAATATATATATATATATATATATATATATATTATTAATTCTTAATCCACCTTTATCCAATTAATTAATCGACCAAAACAACCATGAATTAAATTATGTATCTCTTTAACTCAATACATCGCCATGCATAGAAGAAGGAAAAATGCATACAATGTTAATTCTTTTTGGTTTTGCATTGAATTCGTAAACTATTAATATATTTTCTCAATTGAAATAAAAATAATATCAGAGGTTTGAATTTTGAATACAAGTACTTTTCTTTTTCTTTTTGTGATATTAGAGTATATTATACTTCAAAAATCCGTTTAATAAATTTTTAAACTTTTATGTTTAATAAATCACAACAATATATTTCTCATATATTCAAAAGTTTTAAAAATTAATTGATCTATAGATATAATTTTAAATTTTATATTAATTGAACCATAAATTTTCAATTTTGTATTTGATAAATTTGTGACTTTCAAAAGATATTCAACACTTTAAGAATCTACTACACACAAATTTAAAAGTTTTAGTATCTATTAGATACCTTTAAAACTTTACACGTAAATTTGACACATTGTTCATAGATTTAATAAACATGTTTGAAAATTCAAAACTAAATAACTTTAAAATTTGAAAACTAAACATGTAATTTATTTGATCTTTTAACCTCAGAATTAATGAAATGGATATACTTAACAATTATCACACATGAGAATGAGAATAAGAACAATAGCTCTCTTCATAAACTTATGGATAATAATGGGAGAAAAATATCCAAAAAGAAAGAAAAGAACAAATGAAAAGCCAAGAAATGTAGAATATGATGTATAAAAAAGACAACAATTTACAACCTTAAAGAAAAGACATGTTAATCAAATCTCTGTTACAATATCCTTAATTCTCTAACCTCATTTTACAGTAAGCTTAATCCCATGTTTCTGTTACTCTCTTTGTCAGAACCTTTTACCAAAGCTATAGCATATTTCATATATTATAATTTGATGAAAAACTTTCTGTCTCTTCTTTTATCTCTTGCGCTTGGACTTCAAGGATGTCACTGACTGAGAGTTGCTGTGCCAGTTTCTCTTCCTTTGGTTGATGAACCAATTGTTTATTTGTTTCAGCTGCAACCCTGTCTCCTCCACCAGCTTCGCCTTATCGTCTTCCTGAAACAGGAAACACGAGATATTATAGAGGTTCGAACTTAGAATTATTCATCGTTTCGATTCGATTTGTTCGAAACGAAAGAAAAGATGGGAGTTTTGTTTGTTTGTGTTTTTCTTTACTTACAGTTGGGTAAGGCCACTTAGAATGTTGTTGCCACCAGTTTTTCAAAACTGTAGTTGTATCCCCAGGCAACTTCCCTGCCCTTCTTTTTCTCAATATTTCCTCTCTCACATCTTCAATTCTTGACTTGAAACCCTGCAAAACAACACCACATTGTAAACTGAAAATCAGGTTCACCCCAATACCACAAGTTTGTTCACATAAACAGGAACAAGATCCTCTATTAGTTCTTTGTTTTTCCCTCTTAATCTGCAGTAATGTAATGGGAAAACCTATTTTTTAACAATGAAAAGGGAACCTGTTTCAGCTCAATCTTTAGTTCCTGCCGGACCCTCTCCATCAATGACCTTTCAGATTCGGTTGGGAGCAGCGGCCCAAACCCCATCATGTCGTGTGCATCGGTGCCGGATTGATCGAGCGAAAAGTCCATCGGAATGTCGTCCTCGTCGTCCGACATTGTTGCACCGGTGCCTTCACCAAGGCTCACTCCTGAGGAACATGATAAATAGCATACAAAGTTGGTAAAGGACACGTCAACCTTTAATGTCTCTCCATGTTTGGTAATGAGAAATGCTTCAAATTTTCAAGAGTCCAAACTTTGATCAGAGCTCACATCATCAACAACAAAAGCAAGCTCTAAACTACTTTGGCGGTGTCAATAATTGGGGCAATCATATTTTTCCATTAGAAAATAACAATGAGGGGTTCCATCATACAACCAACTGTACTTAAAATCTCATTATATTTTAACAACCTCTTCTCCTACACAACTTGATATGACATTAAACCCACATGTTATTTGTCATTTCAACTTATCTTTGACTTTCTTTCCTACCAAAACAATAAATAAAATTAAGGGTCTGACAATTCAAAACCACTCTAGAATAAGATGACAATTTTAGATTCATATGCATATGTTATTACTACAAGCAACATTGTTGAATCAAAAACCATGTTTTTAGCAACTAGCCCTTGTAAAAAGTTCATAGTAGACCAAAAAAAAAAAAAACCATCTGAATTTAATTTAAACAAAGCACTTTTAACTTTCTTGCATAGTAGATTCATTAAGGGAGATAGAATTTGAGTCTCCAGCTCAAAAAGAAGGCATTAATGTCTTAAACATTTTAAATGATAATAATAAATAGTTTGACTAGTTTACCAAATCTTGGGATCTCATTTAGTTTAAACATATCCAAATTTAGCAGACCAAAAAAGCTGCATAAAGTGCAGCCATTTAGTTAAATACTGTCAGGGATGAGCCTCCAATGGCCTTTAGGCGGCCTAGGGTCTTTAATATAAAAGCTTGTATTGGTACTTAAGACCCTACACCACAGCCCTTAGGTCCTCAGCAGCACCCATTGGCAGGCGCAGTAATGAATAGTTTCTATGCATTCTACAAATGCTAGGGTTCAAAAGAGAGACTCAAAAAGTAGAATAACTGATCATGAGCTCCATGGAGGTAAAGAAATTGATAACAGGGACCATTGTAGTTGTAGGTGGGCAGGTCTAAAACTGGCAAACCAATCAATAAGCAACAGATTACTTTATGAATTATATGTCTAGTTTCTTTAACCCCTCCACCAATCAACTTCTTGAATGACAACCCTTCCATTCAACATATTATTTTTTAAATCATATAGCTAAAAAGGACACTCTCACTGATGAAGATTTTTTTAAAAAATATAATAAAACTTTGTTCTTGGGTATATCCATATCCTCAAAAATATTATGTCGCTTTGAATGATTAAAAATGATCAGTTGGTGATTAATGTAATCATATAAGATAAGTGTAGCTTTTATGGTCTATTTTTATACATATACATATAAAGAGAGAGGGGAAAAGAAAAAAGAGAAGAAAAGAAGTAGCTAGCTAGGTTCATGTACTATCTTTACAAAGCAAAAAGATGAACAAATATAATAATAGAGAGAATATTATTATTGTTTACAGTGGAACAAGTATTGCCCGGGCAAGCAATCTTATCGGTTGGTGTCCCCTATTGGTGGTACCCTCACCGAACCCAACAGACCAATCCTTTTCCCAACTACAATCTTCGTATTCACAAGTAGGGACCTCTTTTTGCACCCACTTCCATGCCTGCTTTCACCATAATCCTCATCTCTCAACCCACAAAACAAAACCCCCTTTTCAAATTCCTCCTCTCTTTATTTTGTTTCCTTTATTTGGATCCAAACTCAAAGCAAAACTAAAACCCCTCTGGTTTTAACATCTCAATATACTCATAAAACAAAGAAACCATGTATTATGTAGAATAGAGAGCAACATGCAGATATAGATACTGTAACATTTGAAGGTTTGTGCACATTCAAAACTAAAGACAAATCATGGGTTTCTCTTTGTTTTTCTTGTTTTGGTGGAATTGACATGAGATATTACCTGTAAGAGCTTGTAGAGTGTTTTCAATTTCACGGCAGGCCATAACAGCTTCCACTGCGTGGACTCTCACATGTTGTTGAAGCTGCTCTTTGAAAGAGCACAAAACGATCATATACTGTGCCTGAAAAAAAAAAAAAAAAACCAAAACCCATCATAAAATAAAACCAAATTCCACCCACTTCCCAAAAAGAAAACAACACTCAACTAAATCTTTCTTAAAAAGAAAATCACCAGAAAATTGTCAAGCTCTTGGCGCTCATGAGGCGTTAAGGAATGAGCATTTTGGTGATGCTGCTGAGAAGAAGCATAAGAGCGCAAAACATGGTGCGATTGAGAAAGCTGAGCGTCGATCATCGGAAGTTGATCAATCGGAGTAGCAACACGAAGACAAGCAACATGCGCTGAAAGAAGCTGCTCATAAAGTGGATGAGTAGCAATCTCCGCCTTCAGTTGACCGTTATGAACTCCCTCGCCGGAAACCGAAACGTCGCCGCTTAAGGCACCACTAGACCCACCGGCAGCAGTCATCATTCCCAACCCAGGTTCTTGCATTTCAAATAACCCCTCCAAAAACCCAAGTAAAATTAGCCCAAAAAAGCAAAAGGGGTTGTGTAAAAAAGCTTAATTAGAAAGAAAACAAGCAAAGAACAAGAATTGAGTGAGTCCTTGATAGTGAAATTGGTGATTGAAGAAGGAAAAGTAAAGAGGGTTTGTTGGGATTTAGTTTTGAATGAATATGGTGATAGAGAAGAGTCAGTTTTCTCGTTAATGGTGTGAAAGGAAGAAGAGAGAGAGAGAGAGAGAAGAGTATATAGGGATCCGAGACACAAAACTTTCTGCACCAGGTCTGAGAATTTCAGAAAATTTTACAAACAGAGAAAAGGAAGAAGAAGAAGAAGAAAGAAAGAAAGAAAGAAAGAATAGAGAGAGAGAATTTGTTTTGTATTAAGGCTAAAGGAGCATTGATAAAAGAGAGCTACGGAATCATTACTAGGAAAGGGAGATAAAGCTGCTCTTCTATGCCCGCACCCTGACACATTTCAATTCCTTTTTTTCTTTTTTCTTTTTTTTTTTTTTTTTTTCTTTATTTCTTTTGGATATTTTGATTAATTGATTAGGTTAGGTTTAGGGAGGATGAGATGTCCAAAAGAAAGACCAATTGCATGACATAATCACTAACAACATGTTTCTTTACGAGTGATAGTCGTAGTAGTGATTTAAACAAAATAAAAATTCAAGTACCATTATTTTCACATAAAAAATATTTTTTAAAAAAAATAAGAAGAATTTTTCAAAATAACAAATTATGATTGGACAATTTAATGGGGTATGTTGTTTATGATGCACCTAATTATTTTCCTTTCTTCTTTGTCAAACCAATGACATAATTTTTTTTAATAAAGGAATAAAATGAGAAAAGAATAAATTCTTTTCGGTAATTCCCATCAATTATCCCACCAAGAATCACTTCCCAACTAATTATTGAAAAATCAATTTTAAATAACTTTACATTTTTCTATGATCAATTTCAATATTTGGAAAAGGGAAGTGATTTTTTTACAACGGACAAAAGGATTTTGGTCATGCCAAAATCACTTTGAAACATACCTTAATTTAGGTCTTCCTATAACAATAATATTTTATTTGCTTGGTATTTTTATTTTTATTTTTTGATATCCATGTCCATCTATGAATAATTGGTATGTATTTTTTTAAAATATAATTTGTTGGTTGGGTAAAGATATAGTTGGTCTCTCATGTCTTTGTTCAACCGATCTTTGATCATTAAGTCGTCTTTAAGAAAACTACTTATATTTTTACTATTAATATATTTCGAACTAACTATAAAAAAAAAACTACATATTTTCTTATTTGAATTCCAAAATTAAATTACAAAAAAAGCAACAGGGAAATAAATAGTCAAATTATATTAAGGTAGTGTCTCATCTAAAAAAAAATATCTTTGATTTTGACATCATGTTCTCCAAGCTTGAGATTTTTTTAAATTAAAATAGAAAATAAATATAATTCATGTACTTTTAGTTTATAGTGCACATGCATTTTTTTTGTTCATGTACTTGTATTAAATCCCACCCCCATATTATTATTATATTATTATGCAAACTAGTCGTAATCAATTGAAATAATAATCTTAATATTAATGGAGCTAAAAATAAAAAATGAGAACATTAGGAGATTAGGAGATTATTCAAACAAAAACCCTTATACTAAGTTCTTTACATAAATACGTGTATATTTTCTTAATTACAACAAAACCTAAAATTATCGAAATTAAAGCTTGAAATTAGGTCAAAACCCATATAATTGGTAAAGAAAATTGAATATTTAAATAAAAACTATAAATTAATATTTGATTTTGATAGATAAATAGAAGTTTAATTAATATTTAAGAAAACTGGTTGAGGGTTGAGCTGTCACGGTTGTGCATGGTTGAAGCTGTTGACTAAAAAGGTAATTTTCCCTATTTTTTTTAATTTTTTTTAAAAAATAATTAATGAAAATATTTATTAATTTTATTAATTGATTTTTGTAAAATTAAGAATTAAGGAAACGGTTGGTTAGACACAAAATGACTCCGCACCAACTCCTATTGGAGCGTTTACGCGCCAAGTTGGTATGGCGAGTGGGTCCCGCTTCCATCAACTACCGGCTAATCAGGTTTCTTCATTTGATGGGATGATCCTAGCCGTTGGATCAGCCCCCTCCATTTTTTTTTTTAAAAAAATATTATTATTATATATATTTTCTTTTTTTTCCCATTTTTTTTGGTGATGTTGTGAATGGAGTATTAATTGGGCAAATCGGATGGGATATGTTAGTTGTGATGTTTTTTATTAAACAATACAAACAATTATTTATATATAAAATCACAGTGCGAATTCAATTTTGTTTATATTCTTTTCAAGTTCAAATACAATAATAACAACAATAAAATAAGTTTAACTCAACGGTAATTAACATGATTTTATTACTTAAAAGTCGAAAGTTCGATTCTCTATCCCGTAATTATTATGTTAAAAAAATGTTCATATATTTATCCAAATCATAGGACCTAAAATACTATATATTTTTTAATCAATCTTTAAATTTAAGCGTTGGTTTATTATTAATTTTTTTAAAAATGTTTTAATTATTTATTATCATTCTTTACCATAAAATTTGAAGATCTTACTAAAGAATTATTAATAATTATTATTGAAAGTCTGAAAACACTAAAATTGAATAATTATAGAAACTTAAATTGAATAGAGTCTAAAATATAAAAATGAAAATAGTATTTTTTAACATTATTTTCTCTTGAAATTCAAAAGTTTCAGCTATTAACTGTAGTTTTGTAAATGATTAATAGCAAAAAGACTGAGAATGGAAACAAAAAAAGTAGGCGAAATATAATTGGCTGGAGGATTGACTAGTTTTTGTAAATATATATTATATATCACATCATTCTCTAATCTTTTGAATATATATATATATATATATATATATATCTTTCTGTTTTGGTTCTTAATAATTTTTAAAATTTTCAGTTTTGTCCTCAAGATTTAAACTATTTTTCTACCAAGTCCTTACATAAAATATGGCTGATATAAAATTTGTGTATTGTAAATGTAATAAAAGTTTTGACTTTTCTTATGAAAATTTATGGCTCTGCCTTTGTATTTGGGCATATATGAGTATGCCAACTATAGAGATAAATTATTAATGGGTAGGTTGAATTTTGTTCATTGATAGATGTTTTAAATAGCATTCTATACTAGGTATCTGTCTACATATATAAAAATAGGGCTGGTTTAATAATTATCTTATTTTTTCTTTTTAGAAATAAAATTACAAACACTACTTCTACTTATCTATAGATTTTTAATTTTTTTTTAATCTTTTAACAATGTTTTAAAAAATTAAGCTAAAATTCAAACTAAAACTAAATAATGATGAAATGGAGTCGTAGTATCTTAAGTTTTAAATGTATTTCTAAAAATGTGAAAGTTAGATAACTTAAAATAAAATAGTTATCAAACCGAACTTTAAATGTTAATTTTAATTTTGTTATCAATTTCAACATTTATTCTCGACAAGAGTATCTAATCAAAGAATTTGATAAGATAATTTCAAAAGGTTAAAATGAAATAGAGAATTACCTAAAATTAAGAACTATAGGCGATAAACAATGGATACTAGACATTTTTTCGTGTCGACACATGCAATGTTGTAGCTAACATGTTAAGTATTCTATCGGAAGAGTACATTTACAATAATGAAAAAGAATATGTTATATATTTCGTGCTTTCTTTTATTACTCTCTTTATCTTCAGAAATTTGAGGTTCATTTGCATTGGGAAAAAAGAAAATATAACTTCTAAAATATTCAATATAAATTAAAACAAATTATTAATATGACAAATTTATACGGATCTAAAGTTTAAAAATTGATTAAATACAATATAATATTTCACAAATCCAAAGATTTCTAAATCTAGAGCATGTTTGAGCTTCCTAAATTTGCACTTCAAACTCATTTTTTTCAACTCAGGTTACCTAAGCCTCTAGCTTAATTCCCTAAATTTAACATTTCCGCACATAAAATTTCAAACATGTTTGTCAAACGCCCAAAAATATTGTTTAAATTTTGAAAAATGAACTTTTTGAAAAAAAAAATTATTTTTAAATTTTGAACTAGAATTCATGACAACAAAATTCAAAACTTACAACTCAAAAATAAACAAAATCTATATATTAGTGAACATAATATTTTTTAAAACAAAAGGCAAAAATAAAATCATTGGATGTGCCTTAATTAAATTTAATATCCTACTTTTGTTTTTGAGCAAAAAAATATTTTCCTATTTTCATTGTATTTATTTGTTTTTTTTTTCTTTTGAGATATTTATTTAGTTGTTTGATACATCAAGTTTTCCCATAAAAAATATGTGTTCGGAAAATATTTCATCTCAATTATATTTACATCATTCTCCATTTTTCTTCTTTGTTGTCTCATTTTTCTTCTCAATCGATAGTAATAAATAAAATGATGTAAAAAATTTACATTTCAAATGGATGAAAACTTGATCTTTATCATTTTTTTTATTTTTTTATTTTTTTTGAGATAAAGCATAAAAATTAAAGAGATTCTCAAATAAGAAAAATGATTCACTTCAAAGATGCAAATAAGTGATAAAATAAGTAGACATTCAATATCAAATATCTAATACTAAAGAGCATAAAGCTTCAAGTTCACATCCATTCTTTCAATTTTCAATAATCTAACAATGAATCATTACTTATCACCTTTTGATTAAAAGCATGACACTTCACTAAAACCATCATCAACAAATTATTTTCCTAACATATCATAATATTTCTTTTTTAGATTGTTTTCAAATATAGCAAAATAAGTCAACTTATTTACAAATAGAGCAAAATGTCATTGTCTGTCACTGATAGATGATAACATTTTACTATATTTGAAAATATTTTCAGCAATTCTACCATTTAAAATAATTATCCTTCTTTTTTTTTTTCAATTGAGTTTCCTACAAAGAAATTAACAGTTTAATAGGGAGAGAACCAATTATTTTTCTATTATTAAATAGATCTAATGAGCTTGTTGCTGCTTTGTGTATATTTTCTGTTAACAAATGTCACATATTGATTAATCGCTTTGCCTATCACCTAGCGCGAGCGGGTTGCGGGTATGGCAACTTTGTTTATTTTTATATTTAAATTTTTTTTTTTTTTAAAAAAAGAAGACTTGTTGGATAAGATCAATATCATCGGTTGATTTTTTAGATTGTTGTATGAGGATGTTTGTACTATTTTTATCTCTAAACTTTTAAGGGTAAAGATAATTTTAACATCATTGAGTTAATTGAGTTATGCTCGACCGATGATTAAAAGTTTATATTAGTAATATATGATATAAAATGATACTACTATTATCATTATATATGTTATATATAAAACTTATTAACTTGATTGAGAGTGAAAATTTGTAATTCTCATTGGAATGTCATTAATAAAATTAGATCGAAGGGAAAAAAAAACTAAATGGTCCAAGGATAAATTCTTAAAGGGATTAAATTAACACAAAGTATTCTTACTTAATTTGTGACATATTTATACAATTTTGAAAATAATAATCTGATCATTAGCATATTCTATATGCTCTATTTAAAAAAAAAAAAAAAAGTAGAATATTCTCTATTCTCTTAATTTCTCATCACATACATATGGAAAGAGAGGCTGGCTCTTATATTTTAGAAT
Source organism: Lagenaria siceraria (assembly GCA_002890555.2). Lineage (NCBI taxonomy): Eukaryota > Viridiplantae > Streptophyta > Magnoliopsida > Cucurbitales > Cucurbitaceae > Lagenaria > Lagenaria siceraria. The sequence continues at coordinate 3,398,296 of CM016488.1, forward strand.
TATAATAAATTTAGTCCGCTGGCTCTTATATTTTAGAATTATAATAAATTTAGTCCCAAACTAATTTGGTTTGGTTTATTTTCCTACCATTAGATTATATTACTTATTTTATTAAAAAAGAAAAGAAAAAACAACAATTGTTTATCAAATAACTCGAGCCCGTTAATACTAATTTGATATATATATATATATATAGGAAAATTATTATAAATAAAAAATTATCAAATTATTTATAAATACGATAGACTTCTATCACGGTCTATCACGAATAGACAGTGAAGTTTTTCTATATTTATAAATAGTTTTACTCATTTTTCTATAGGATGGTTTCCACACAATTAATTTATAAATTTTAGTTAGAAAAGAAAACACATTTGAAATGTAAGTTAAATTTCAAAAACAAAATCTTTCAAACACTATTTAAAAAAAAATATCAGCTTGGCCCTAGTTTGGCTTTAGCTTTTATGAATCTGTTTCTTTTAAAAAATAAAAAATAAAAATAAAAACCAAATGTGATGGGGCCTTAGTTTTTAAAATTCAGGTTGGCAGGTTTAAAAAGTAGGTAATGATTCTAAATATAATTTTCAAAAACAAAATCCTTAACATTTTTTTTTTCTTTCAAATTACTTCTCATAGCTAAATTCACATTTAATTTCTCTCACATAATTTTATATATATATTGATTTTCTCTGGATGATTTTTCCCTTAGGTCATCAACTCGCTTTCATTTTGATTATTGATTATTTCTCTTTCTTGAATTTGTAGACCCTTTATTATCTAGCACACGCATGTTTATATATATGTTAAATTTTGTCTTTTTTCTTTTTTGTTCATAAGGCAACTTAAAAAGCATCAATATTACTTAAACCTACTTAATCAATCTTAATCCAAAAATTACTTTGGATATTAGTTTTGATTAGATCATTAAATAACTGATTAGTTAGCTAGATGATAAAATGACATAATTATCAGAATTAAAAGTCACTATACTTACTCTCCATAATTAAATTTCTTTGTCATTCAGCTAGCTAGTTTTTGTTGATTTCTAATTTAAGTTAAATTATCATACACACTTATCAACTATGAGATTGGTTTCAATATTATATCCTCAAATTTTAAAAAATTTCATTTTAATCTTGAAGAGTTGAAGTTTTTTTTTTTTTTTTTTTTCCAAACCCTTGAAGTTTTTTGCCACTAAATTTAAGGATAGTTGCAAATATAGCAATTAGATTCAAAGTATTAACACATATAGCAATATTTTAAAAAATTGCAAATATAGCAAAGTCTATCAATATTAGACTTTTATGGTCTAGGTGGTCTATCAGTGATAGACTGATAGACCATGAGAGTCTATCACTGATAGATTTTGCTATATTTGCAATTTTTTAAAAATGTTACTATACACTTGGTTATTATTCCTAAAATTGCTACTCATTACAATTACTCTTAGGGATTAGGCGATATGAAAACCCTAGCAATTTGAAAATTAGGAACCTAATTATTGAACTCCTAAAGACAAATCCCAAACCCCCCCCCCCCAAATCAATTGACGTCAATCTAAAGGAAAATACTAGAATTGGATTACCTTTTGATCGAAGACCAAGAGATAAAGAGAACTAGTTCCTTACTCCAAGTTCGAACAGTCCACAGATAAGATGATCAAACTTACCTGAATGTTCTTGGCATGCAACCCTGATTCAAAAATTGCAAAGTGGCGGGTGATGAAACTCTGTCATCTACCAGAGAATTCTCATTCAAGAAAACCCTAAGTTCTAAAAACATCAAAACTGTTCTTAACAACTTAATGGCTATACTTTAAATAGTCTCCCAATAAAAAAAACCCTAATGCAATTTAATAAAATGACAAAATTACTCCTATTTAAATATTATAAAAAATGATAAAATTAGAAATTATTAAATTACATCAAAATTATTAAATAATAATTTGATGCCTTGGACGATTCATATCATTAGGGTTAATGAAAGAATCATAAACAAAAGAACAAAAGAAACGAGGGTATCGAATTAAAAGAGGAAAGTCGATAACATGTATGGTTCACAAATGCGCACCATTTGTCTATTTAAAATGTTTAAAAAAGTATATCTTAATAAAGAAAGAAAAAAAGGAAAACCAAACCAACACAACGGCAAATAAAGATGGCAAATAAATTGGAAAAGAAAAGAAAAGAAAGGCAAATGAAAAGAACCCGAAAGTAGAAAGATAGAAAAGCTTAGAATTCTTTTTATAAAGATAAAAAGAATAATAAATAAATAAATAAATAAAAAGTACCATAAACGTTGGTCCATATATATTGGAGGCATGGGGTGGGTGGGTTGGACAATAATATTTTATTATTTGAAAAGAAAATTATTTTTATTATACTACAAAAGGCCATTGCTACGCTTCTCCTTCTTCGAATCTAATTTAATATTCTAATTCAATCAATTAACACAATTCATCTAATTTCAAAATAGTATCAATTTAATTAGCATAAATTTTTTGTCAAAAAAAAAAAAAAATTTAACACAATTAATCAAATTCTAATATAGTATAAATTTAAGAGTTATTTTTAAATATAGAAAAATGAGTCAAACTATTTACAAATATAGAAAAGTTTTACTGTCTATTAGCGATAGACCATAATAAAATTCTATCGCTTGAGCGATAAACGGTCTATTACTGATAGACATTGAAATTTATATGTTGACTTATATAACATCCAAAATTATTAAAAGTAATTGATTATTTCACCATTTATTGAAGTAGGTTTTTTTTTTCGTCGTTTGGATATAGCGGAATGATATTTATCTTCACTAACCAATCTAATCACTTTAAATTTTGAAAAATGATAACGGTGAGAAAAATTGTTGTCGTATTTATAAATATGTCAAATAGATTAAAAAAAAATTAATTTACAAATATTTCTATGTAATTCTTTTTTAAATTGTATTGTATTTGTAAACAGTATAAATAAATAGACTAACATATAGACTTCAATGAGTGATATATCTAATGAAAGTATATCGCTAAAAACCTTTGGACATTAAAATAAGTTGATAGACATTTTAAAAAATTTTATTTTTTAACTTTGTGTTAAATTTATTATTATTTTGAGTTAGAGATATATATTTAATTGCTCCTTAAAATTTCGTACAAATTATAGTAAAATTATTAGAGGATATTTCCAATTTTTGATAGCGACTACTTTGATATTCCCTGGTGGGTATAGTTTTGAGCCGTCCGATCTCTCATCGATTGCGTGAAACTATAAATAATAAATTTAGAAAAAAAAAACGATTTAAAAAATAAATAAATAAATAAAAATATGGTGGGTGGTGGAGGTGGCGGCAAGTAGTGGGTGGGGTCCACTTCATAGCTGTTGCTCTTTTGTCGTGTACTCGACTTCCCCTTAGATAGCGACGCGCGTCTCTGTGGTTCCTACTTTTGAAGAAAAATTAAATTAATCTAATATTATTAAAACCGAAAAAAAAATAATAAAGAAAAAAGGAAATTTGGACAAAAGAGAGAAGAATAGAGAGTAGTCAAAATCAGGGAGTGGGACCCACACCAGCCCTGAGCTATCGTTTTCTTTGTTTCATCGGCTGCCCAAAGATTTTTTCTTTTTTTTCTTTTTTCCTATTATTCTCTTTTTCTTTTACTTTTTTCTTTTTTCTTCAATGAATGAAGGTTCCAAAGTCAATACATTTGGTTAAATTAAATCGTGCTATTTTCTTCATATTACTGTTTTCTTTTATCAAGTTGATACAATAATTAAACAAATAAATAGTGGGAGTAAGTTATAAAGCTATTGAGTCAAATCAATGCTTTTTTTTTCTAATAAAAATTATATGAGTTAAAATAACATTTTTGATCTTTCTACTTTAAATTTCATTCTATTTTAATTTTTGTACAATTTTATTCTATATATTTTATTAGGTATAGTTTTCAATATTAGTTTATTGTTGAATTTTTTAAAAAAGGAAAAAAAATAGCCTCTTTGTTTTTTTTTTTTTGTCATAAATTTTTAAAATATATTCACATCGAATTTTTAAAAATGGAAACTAACTTCTCTTAGCATTTTTAAATAAATTTTGAAAATATATTCATATAGTGATTTTTCAACATTATTATAATTATTTTATAAATTTAAAGATTTATTGGAGGTAAAAGAGCTAAATATGTCAGTGTAATTATAAATTAAAAGTTGGAAGCAAAAGTTCATTAAAATTTGTGATAGGTGTTTAATGATTTGGTTTCCTTTTTGTTTAAAGTGCTCTGAAAATCAAAGATAGGAATTGAGTGAAGAACTGTTCTGACATTAAAAGAATCAAAGGGAACTGGTTAAGATAATTTTGGTTCTCTGTGCCATTTGCATCTGTTTTATTTATTTATTTATTATTATTATTTTTTAATTTTCTAGAGAACTTAGTCTTGCAACACATTTCTTATGGATAAAGCTTCCCTAATCTATTTTTAGATGAAAATTTTACTTAGTTTTCAATTAAACTACAAAATAAGATATATGTCCAATTTTGAATTTTCCAATTTTGAATTTTCAAGTATTTAATAAGTCACTGAACTTTCAATTTTGTATTTAATAAATTCATAATCTTTAAAAATGTTAAATAAATTCTTGAATTTTCAATTTTGTTTAACTAGATTTATGAATTTTAAAAGATATATAAAAAAATGAAAATTCGAAAAAACATTTGGAAGTTGGAAAGAAAATTAAAACTGAAAGGGTGAAATTGTAATTTGACCTCTTAGTTTAGGATGTAAAGGCTTTCACAAGGCATTTCATACTCTCCCCCTTAAGTATAGAAAAGGTGATTTAAGAAGTGTGAAGATTTAGTAAATAGTAAATAATTAATGGGATTTTATGGGAAAAGGAAAAAGGAAGGGGGACCAAACAGCAACAAAATTATGATGTTGTGACTTTGTGTCGTTCGATCGAATCGGCCGAGACCCTGGCAAATTCTAGATGGCAGATATTTGGGCCTTCTGGCCCAATTCACATAAGGCCTAAAGGTTTTATGGGCTAAGCTTTTCATCCACATAGGGAAAGAAAAGCCCAATTTATGAAGAACAAACAAGTGAAATCTTTGTAGGGTTGGCCAAAATAAGATGGTGTTTTTGAAAAATGGCCCAAATGGTTTCAAAATACAAAAAAGAAAGTGTAAAGTTTTTGGCCATAGATGCCAAAAAGCTATAATGCACCAGACCAGAGGGCTTAATCTCAATTACAGTGAAATCATGTCCTACCAAGTACCAACATTTCAAAATACATTTGGAAGTCAATTAAATATAGGGTCCATAAGATCTTTGAACAAACAATGCCGATTGTGACTGATCATTTGCTGTCTTTTCCTCTTTCAACTCAAACCAGCACATAAAGACCCATATTCGTAACGTTTTTTAGGGTACCCCGGGCACAGATCCAGTTGAGACTTAACCATCTGGAAGTGAAGAGTTAATGAGTATTGAAATGAAGAACTCTATTCTGTGGTGAAATGTGAGAGAGAGAGGGAGGGAGGGAGGGTACTTGGTTTTCTAATTAATGTTTAAGAGAGCAGAGATAACTCCGCATTTCTTACATATGATTCTCTCTCTGATCTTAATATTCAGAAGAAAATATATTTATGAGCCTACAGAAATGGGGGAATGGAATATATACTCCACTATATACAAAATGGAAAACTGTATCCAAACTCTCATAAGGAATTAGGTTAGTCAACAGAATGTGGTTCCATTGAGAAGACAACAAACCATTTACAGGGAATAAAATAAAATAAACAAAAATAAAAATGATTTTCTATCGAATCTGCAAAGCAAAATTCACATCACACTGCATTTTTCCTTCGATTTCGTGTCAGTCCTTGAGGAAGAAGATGGCGGGGTTTTGCCACTTGTTCTAGACACCTGCAAAATGACTCTTAGCTACAAACTACTACTTATTTGAAGTAAATGGGGCCGTTTTTAAATAGTATTGAGTAGAGACCAAAAGCTAAGGAAAAACTACGGTTAGAAATATGGTCCAAAATTTGAAATATGCCTTGTTTACTAATAGAAAATAAAAATAAAAGCAAACTCTACCTGAGGACCCACGACCAGCCTTGAACTGCCGCCTGAAGATGGCTGCTGCACATTTTGTCGCTGTGGTTGTTGTTCAAACTCTTGCTGTTGCAGGGCTATTGCTAATTGCAGGTCAGAACTGGGACAAAAAGGAAAGCAAAAAATTTAAGTACCATTATGATCATTCAGCAGTCGGCTCTACTCTCCAAATATGCGTCAGATTTCTAAATTAATTACTCACAATGGATCTGGCATGTACTTCGAGTTTCAAGTAAATTTCTAAAACATAACGGTGTTTTCTTTTTTTCATTTTATTTGAAAAGAACAATTGGGTATTCTTAGAAACTCTAATTCCACTTTTAAATACTTACGAAACTTGAATTTCCAGCTAACCAAACTATTTCCGGTTCGGGAATGAAATGCATAACAAGGATTAGGGTGGGAAAAACCATCACTTTTATTTGAAAAGAACAATTGGGTATTCTTAGAAACTCTAATTCCACTTTTAAATACTTACGAAACTTGAATTTCCAGCTAACCAATCTATTTCCGGTTCGGGAATGAAATGCATAACAAGGATTAGGGTGGGAAAAACCATCACTTTTTAAGTTCCCTGAGAGATCAGGCCCACCCAATGCAAATAAACATAAAAATAAGAAAAATATGTACTGAAAGATCATCAATAATAGCCACCCAAACAAAATTTATTAATTATTAAAAAGAAAGTGATACTTCCGCAGCATTCATTTGCATGTTTTTGTGAGAAGAGTAATATACTAAAAGTAAAGAGAGAGGAAGTTACTTCAAATCCATTCCGGTATGTTTGGTAGCATCAATGCTTGCAAGATAGTCCTGCAGCATGTAGAAAATAGTCTCGGTAAATTACTAAAAGAAAAGATATCAGGGCAGTAAAAAATTGTTGAAATATTTATAACACGAACCGCTGTGCTTGTCATGGCATTATGTTCATCCCAAGACTCATTTGAAGGACTTTCTACTTTGAATTCTTTGAAATTACTCGTCATAAATAATGTGTCTCCATTTACCTGCAATATTTGGAGTTCGAAGTTGGACAGAATAATTGACAAACTGCGTTAAGCTGTGGAAACATTAAACTATCAATATTGCTAATGAAGCAACGCACCTACAATTCAATATGCCATATAGAAGAGTTCATTGAGTAGATTTTACCTCATTTAGCTTTTCCCACACCAAGTCAGGTTGATGAATGTAACCTTGGTCTGTAGCTAAGAGATAAAGCTGGCCATCAAGCTGAGGATGAGATTCGACAAAATTGGTATTAATTGTTCAAGTACAAGTATGAGGTCAGCCAAATGTAAAAAAGCTTAAACCCAACATTTGTCAAATTAGAAAATGTTAGCAAACAGCTCCGGGGGCCAAAAACACACACACACACAACCTAGTACAATATAGATTCTTGCTGACCTTAAACATGGTGCTGAAGTGATTATTACGGAAGAAAACACAAAGCTCACGCTCTTTCAGACCATCTTGTAAGCAGAAAAGGCTGCAAAAGCAACAACGATAAGTATGGAGGAACTACACATTACCAGTGTAACTAAACAAAAATGTCCAGCAAAGAAAGTAAGAATGACAAGAAAGAACCGACCCATAAAAAGTTAGCTGGCTTGCATTGTTCTTTAAAAAATTCCTGATCAGCTCCCCTGATAACAATTAAGAAGAGATTTTACCTGATGAGTTTAAGGGCATAAATATAATATTGGCAAGTGGAAAGATCATTAACCTTTATGGTATTAATCACTTCTACCTTGTTTTGGACTGATTTCAACCTTTGACTGTGTATTACAGAAATTTATGGAGCTTCCACAACCCTGTTCCGCAAGAACAACTTCACCTTCATATACGGGCTCTCGATCTTCAAGAACTGTACTTCTTGGATCCAGTATACATTCCTCACCTTCATATATGGGCTCACTACCAACAGTTGAAGTCAAACCTTCAGGTGCCTCAATACATTGGATTTTACCACCTTCTGAATCTGTACAAGTAACAGTCGGAGATAGCCCTGATAGTTCAATTGGGTCTTCCTTATCAACTGGTCTATGATCAACTGTTTCACAAGCAGCTGGAAAAGGGCATTTATCATTCATTTGCGAATTACTCTCAGAACTCTCATTCACCAATGCACCATCTCTTCCAGAACTGGTGACAGTCTCGATCAATGTTTCATGATTGTCCTTCTCCACAGGGCAAATCTTATACCCTTCAGACTCAGCAGTCTGATCAAGGTGCTTTCCCGCATCAGTCTTCAATTGTGAAGAAGAGCTTGCTTGCTCTGTGGCATTGGGAAAAGGTGACACATCTTCATCACTCTTGCTCAATGAGGTCTTGCCAGAATCTACAATGGATGAATCTGACTGCTGGTTAAGATTATTGTCTGCAGCACAGATGTCTTTTACTATGGTCTTCTCCACAGCATCTATGACCGAAACCTTCTCCGGAGATGGCTCCTCATCCAATTTAATAGGGTTAGTGTCCCCCTCAGCACTGACCACTCCATGATTAGCCATTAAGATTGGTGTTTCAGTTTCAGACAATTTCAAGGCTTTCAATAACTCTGCCTCTTCTTCAAGATCTCCTTTTCTCATTTGTTGCTCATCAGAGATTGAACAAGGTGATTCATCAAAAGATCGAACTTTTGAAAGATTTGGAGACGGGACTCCAAGCGTGGCTGTTGTTGCAGCTACAAAATCAATACAATCATCTTCAGGATTGTTACACGGATCCTCCATGTGTTGCGTTTCCAGAGCAACAAGCTCCTCCATAATAGCATTGTAGGACTTGGAATCAATTGCACTAGCAGTTTCGTGATCCTACACACAGAAAGAATAGGATGAAACAAATTGGGGAGGAGGGGTGTTAAATGAAAAGGTCAAACCAAATAGCAGCCTAAAGAATACCAGAGCTCACTCCCGCTAGCAATAATGGGTCTGTAAAAATTTTCAAAAATATATATTTGAGTTTAGAAATGGCAAAAAATATATCTTTATGCCAACTGCCAACAAGTTCTAGGGTGGTAGCATATCAAGAAATAACAGGCTAGTAGGTAGACTTGGAGAATCCAACATTGTTCTTTAGTGGTCAAGTTCAGAGGATCCAAGTGACCATGAGCCCTGAAGGCAACATTAACAGATCATCTTGAACATAGTCCGAGGTTTCCCAAAATACTTCGTTATCAGTCCAAGGCTACCACAAAGCCTTCATCATCCTGCACTTCGATTTAACATTCTCCCCTAATTCTGTAATAACTCCAATATCCTATGAACAAATCAGGAACTCAAAAACAACTACGGCCACCAGAGTTTTGCCAGCAACAAAACATTTCTCCAAGAGATTTCAAGTACCGAATATACATATATGCATATAAATCATGGAAGTCTTGGGACGGAATCACAAATACATAAACAGATACTAAAAGAATTAAAAGAATATTTTGGACTTCAAAGACATTGATAAAGCCACAAGCCTTAATGGTACCCATCGCCTTTACAGTTTTACAATTATTGGCTAAATGATAAAGATTGTCCTGATTTAAGTCACAAATCTTTATCAGAGGATGAAATTTTTGGTTGGGCTGGTTTTTCTGTTTCTCTAAAGTTTTGGAACTTAGAATTAATCCTAAAGTCGTGGCATTCTAATCAAGAAGTAAAGAGGAAAGTTGTGGAGAAACATCTGCTTGCAGAAATTTATTTGCTGGGTAAGAAATCAGAATCAGGGTTTCTTTCTTTTCATGAAAGTAGCTCCCGTTTTTTAGCTAAAGAGGAATTAAAAAAATTGATTTAAAAAACGTAAGTTGCAGTGGTAAAGCTGGAAATGGGAACACTAGCCATTTCAACCGTTTTTTGGCAGCAAAAAGAGAGCTTCTGATTTCAGAGCTCCAATCGGTAAATGGTATTTCAATTTTCATTATTGGCTTCTAGTGCAATTGAAGCTAAGATTTATTGGTTTTTTTCTTCTTTGTTATATACTAAGCTTCCAGATGCAAGATCCATTCCTTACCAACTCCTGTGGAATGTTGTTTCAGCAGCTGAAAACAGTTTGTTAATGCCTCTTTCCTTGATGAGGAATATGGAAAGCTATTAAAGGTCTAGAAAAAAAAGACCCAAGTCCTGATGAATTTACCATTGATTTTTTTCTTTTAATATTCGTGAGTATCCATGGAACAACCATCTAACCCCATTAAATTTGGTTGTTAAGGTAACTCATTGGATATAAGATCCTCTTTCTCCTTCCCTATTTCTTGGTTTTCGAAGTTCTTAGTGCACTTGTTGAAAATTGTGTTCCCAGAGGCTACATGAAGGCTTTCAAATGAGGGTGGACAACAATCAAGTTTCAATTCTTCAATTTGCAAATGATACTCTGTTATTATGCTGATTCCATGCTAGGGATTTTAATCAAAACAGTGGAGGTTTTCGAGAAGTTTTCTAGGCTCAAAATTAATTGGCAAAAGTCTTTGATTTGGTGGTATTAATGTTGAGGATTCATAGCAGCAGCAAAACTCTTCTCATTTTAGTTGTAAGATTGAATCTCTGCTTGAACAAGATATGAAACTTCGCATTGTAAAAAAGAAAAGAGACTAACGCTCATATGATAAAAGCTCCATAGAAGAGTAACAATGCAGAAAAGACAGAGAAAACGAACAAGCAAAAGTGAAAAACAAAACTACTGAGAAAAGATAAAAGCATTCGAGTTTAAGTTTATATCCTGAAGAGAGAAGTTGCCAAAAGGAGAACACCAAAGGGAGACTTTAAGATGTACTGCATCAAAACGAACAAGCCAAGTTATATACATTCCTTCGAATATTTGCAAATTCCTTTCCATTCATATTTCTGAGAGCACAGCTTCAACAGCATTTGCCCAAAGTAAATGAGGGTGCAATGTAAATGAATGCCCCAGGAAAAGTTGAAGAAGGTGGTCTTTGGCACTATGAGAAAACACCCAATGAATGTTGAAAGAGCTAAACAATTTGAACCAGCAAACTTGGGCACAAGAACACTAAAAAAAATAGTGATTAAGAGATTCCCCATCCGAATGACAAAGAAAACACAATGATGGATGAAGACAAGAGGAGGCTAATTTCTTCTAAAGATAATCTGCTGTATTAAGGCAACTTGTCTGTAAAATCCAAAAAAGAATGTTAATTCTTTTTGGACTTTCGGTCTTGGCCAAGGAGAAGCAAATATTTAACTTACTAAAAAGAGATTTCACTGAAAAAGACCCAGAAGCTTCTAGATTCCATTCACTAGAATCGGCTGAAGATTGGTCTTAAACAACTGAAATTACTTTTAGAAAACTGTTGAAATCTCTTCATCCTTCAGTAATATCCTCATTCCTTGGTCTACCTCTTGGAGGTTATTCAAGAAATGCTTCATTTTGGCAGGCCAATGGTTGACAAAACCGACAGGAAGCTAGATTACTGGAGAAGGTTTAACCTCTCTTCTTCCCTAATATTATATGTCCCTCTTACTTATTCCCTCTAATATTTGTTTGAAAATGGAAAGAAAGATGAGGAATATTGTTTGGGAAGGAAGCATTGTCGGGAGGATAAATCATCTTGTTAGATGGAGTTTAGTCTCCAAATCTCAACACGATAGAGGTTTGGGTATCCGGGGATTTAAAAAACAGAAACTTAGTTTTGATAGCCAATGGGGTTGGAGATATATCAATGAGGCTCAAGCTTTTTGGAGAAAAGTCATAGCTAGTATACATGGTTCTGATTAGTTTGATTGGCATACTATTGGGAGATCAAATTTAAGTCTTCGCAGCCTATGGAATAGTATTCCAAAGGTCTGGAAATCAGTGGAATCTTATGCTCCCTTTCCTTTAGGAACTGGTTCAATAATTCTGTTTTGGCATGATATTTGGGTTGGTGATGTTCCTGTGAAGAGGAGTTTTCATTGATGATTCAGCATCTTTTCATTTCCAAACGGTTCAATTTCTGTTTTTTTTAGGAATCTCAATGTTTTGCTCGGAGCATTATTTTTAGAAGACTTCTAAAATATGAGAAAATTGTTGATTTCAATTGTCTGTTGGAAATTTTAACATTGCACTTGTTCTCAACATTGTGGGAATCTAATTGTCCAAAAAGAGTTAACATTCTTCATTGGATTTTGCTAAATAGTTGTAAGTTCTTCAAAGGAAGCTTCCTCACTCAGGTCTTATGCCTTCAATTTGTTGCTTTTCTCATGAAGCAGGGGAATTTCTCATTCATTCAAATTGCGCGGAATTTTCAATTTGCAGTGGGTTTTCTCTTCAGATGCCAAAAGTAACATCCATCAGATTTTATGAGGCCTTTCCTTGCCTTTGCATTCTCAAATACTTTGATGCTCTCTTTCCAACTTGCTTACTGCTTGCATGACATTTGTATAAATTGGAATGCTTTTATTTACCCTTTCTTTTCCAACTTTGTTTTTTTATTTCTTTTCACTCCTTTCGCGTTTGTATCTTTTACACATTAGTCTTTGTTTATTTCTTCCGTTGCTTGTTAAAAATGACATTGATAAAGCCACGAGCCTACAACTCAAGAATAGGGACAACGAAACCAACATAGAGCACAAGAAACTATAAAGTCTGGTTAATTAAATTTATCATAGTAATTAGAAAGAAAGTATATAAGAACCTGAGGATCAACTATCCAACCATGATATAGAGGAATATCCAGCAAATCAAAAATTGCACATTCTGGAGTGAATTCAAAATCATCAATCCTGCCAGTACAACATTAAACTTAGTTCAGAAAAGGCAGACGAAAGCAAAAGGAAAACGTGAGGATTAAAGCCTATACTACCTCCTAAACTTAATATTTACATCTATCCCTGTTGCTAGCCGTGGCAGCAGATCAATGGCATCAGCAATGTTCTGTTGTTGATTCTCAACAAAACCAACATCTTTGTTCTGTTACAAAACAAGAGAATATCTAAGAACTAAACAAAGTGAAACCAGGGTGGGGGAAAATTTTCATATAGTATATAGAAGAAAACTATTTACATCGACATTACTGTTTGAATCAATCAACCGTTCAGCAACCAGAGATAACAATTTTTCCTGTGATACTTCAGTAGCATCTGAACCCAAATTTAAGTTGTTCCGCAACAAGAGAACATTACCTGCAACAGCCCCAACATGAATGACCAAATAAGAACTCTCACTAGTCTAACAGAAAAGACGGCAAAAGACACACCAAATAACAATAAAATAATAGAAACTTTATAGAATAGCCTCCTTATCTACCTGTATATTGCCATGCAACTTGTTCGTTTCAGTTTTTATCAATATTCATGTAGCTAACAACTTTGAAATTTTCATAACTAGTGATTCTAATACATCCAAGCAAAGGGGAAAAAACAAACAAACAAACAACAACAACCAACATAAAAGAGGTGCACAATATTCTGTTAAGCAACACACAGCACATATAATATTTTTAATGCATAATTTATTACTAATGGAAAAAAGTTCTTGAGTTTTGTTTTGTTAGAGAAAAAGTTCTCCCTTCATAGTGTTTGAACAAGACTATTATTCTATGGTGAGATTTGAGAAGACCATCGATTGGATGTTGAAAATTTCATCGATTGGGAGAAAAAGTTCTCCCTTCATAGTGTTGGAACATAATGGAATTTCCAACATCTACCAAGCCCTTGGCTATTATTGGTCCATTGTTTTGTACATTATTAAACTATTGAGCTGCTATTTTTCAATTTTATCGTTGATTAACTATTTGTTACCAGAGTTGTAATTTGGTTACGCTGAAGGAGCTGTGAGCAGAGTTTTTCCTCAGGCTAAATATATGGCTGCACTATACATCTGATAACAACTAATGAGAATGTTGGATGATATAATTAAATTTGCCTTTACCCACTAGCTTAAGTTTTTGGGTCAATGGGCGATTTAAGATGGTATCAAAGTAAGTTGCTTCAAGATGTTTGGGTTCAAGCCCCAGCAATGTTATTTCCTCCCCATTTAATATCAATTTTCACTTGTTGGGTCTTTTTCATATTTCAAGCCCACAAGTGAGGGAGAGTGTTAGATGATATAATTAAATTTGCCTTTACCCACTAGCTTAAGCTTTTGGGTCAATCGGCGATTTAAGAGAGAAAAAAACTCAATGCTTTTCTCCATCATTTTTCGATTCTTTGCTTCTGTTACGAGGCAGTTGGACTGATTTGGATGAAATTAGCAGTTATAATTTAACAGAATGAGCCTCACTGTGCGTGCATTATTAGTTTCCAAATGGGCAATTGAGCGACAAAAGTAAAGTACCAAAGATACAAAGCATTTGCCCTCAAGTTTATGGTCTCTATATTTCTCAACAACTTTAAATAATTTGAAATCATAATAAGTTGTGACTTTGTGAGAGAATTCCAATATTTGTCAAAATCCTATTTGTACTTGTACATACAGATAAAATAAAAATCCAGTCTAAAATGGAAAATTTCCATGTGAAATCCTGGAGTTTTAATTTAAAAGGAAGCTATGAACAAATCAAACCTTACTGGACTTTTAGTTCTGATGGATAAAAAGAATATAGTATATTTAAAAGAAATGCTCGTGTTCAAAAAAAGAAAAATCCCGAAATACATTAATTTCATATCTATCTCATACAAAAAGACTTTAAAATTCAAAACACTAATAGTCTTTAAATCATGTACTGATCGACTTTTTTGGAATAGGTTATAAAGGGAAACTTAAGATAACTCCCAAAACCCGGAAAAAAAGAAAAGAAGAAAGGAGTGTGGGTCTGTTAGGATACGCCATTGACGATGCTAAGGAATCGAGGAACAGGAAGAGAGTAAGAGTAATAAACCCTAAAATGGCTATTACTACCCAAAATCTAAATAAACCAGTAGGTGGAGTGAATGGAATTAAAAGCAATCGTACTACAGACGATTGAACGTTCCATCATCACTGATAAAAACACAATCTCTATGACTATTCAGCATTAGAGGAGACGGACTCATTACACCACTCAAACATACGGCGATCAGAAAAACACAAGATAAATCCAACTCCGAATCTCCAATTCCAAATGCAGTTAATCCATCAAAAACCATCTGCCCAAACAGTTATCTACTTCCCATGAATCAAATTCAAACTAGCAACTCCAGCCATCCGAAAACTTACACATAAAGCAACCAAAAATGTCGGCCACAGCAGAAAAAGACAGCAATCAAGAAATGAAACCCTAAGATGCGAAAGATAAAAGATAGAGAGAGATGGTTACATATGGCGAGGAGAGGGCAAGGGCCATTATCGTTCTGGAGGACAATAGGCGTAGGGCGACCGAGAAATTGAATGGGTTTGGTCTTGTATACGCACTCCTTTTCCTTCTCCTTCACCAGGTGTTGCTGCTGTTCTTGTGGTGGTTGATTTTGAGGTTCTTCAGAGGAAGAAGACGACGCCATGGCCAATCTCTCAGGAATTGCAATCCCGTTCGCTCTCAGTCTCTGTGTTTATACTCGGAAATGGTAAAAAGAAAGAAATGCAAAATTTATGAAAGAAGGATTTCAGATTGTTAATTGCAATGGGCGTGTGGGACGGCAACGACCAGCCGGGTTTTTTTTTTTTTTTTTTAATTTCCTTTTTCTAATAAATAACAAGTTATTTATATTTCATAGTAACGCATTAAATATTCAATTTTGGTTTTTTCTTTTTTTCTTTTTTTACTATAAATATTCAATTTTGTTTAAACACTTAAACGACGCGTTATTGCCTAATAATAAATTACGATGAATATATATTATTAACAAATTTTGAAATGGGACATTAGTGGCTCGTTCATCATTATTGTTATTAATGTCTCTTTCAATTTGAATATTGTTTAACTCGTATATATTTTCTTTCAAAAATAAAAATTTCAAATTTTCTCGCAAAAAGATTACTATATAAATTATATGATATTGTAATATAGTACTTAAAATGTCACAATAATATTATGCAATAAATAAACTAGTATAACACATCTCATATTTATTGAATATAATAACTGAGATTTGATACTATACTAATAGTCATTTAGGATACAAAGTAGAAAATTACGTGAGTTAAATTATACAATCCACTGTAATTTTGAACATGGCTCATACATGTATCTCTAACGTTGTTTTTTTTTTTAAAAAAAATATTCACTCCCAGACTTTAAAAAAAAGTATCTGATTTATTTAATTTTTAAACTCATTTAATGTATGTTGTATAATTTTATGATAATTTTTCTTTATATATAACCGTTTGATTTTTTATTTTATGTTATGGGATTAATCTTTTTTTTTATCTGTTAGTGTCCGAGCCAATTTATACGCACCTTGACTAATTTTACTTGACAGTCCATTTGAGCCTGCAATATTTAGATAACAAGGAAACTCATATGATATTAAATCTTAGACAGGTGGCTCATGAATTGAATCTATGATCTTAGTCTTTTATCTACGTCGTGTCTTTATTTACCATTCGGTCAACTTATGATGGTTTACAATATGTGGTTAATCAAACCGATGACTTCAAGATATACATATTTTAGGCTGGTTGAGTTATATAACATTTAGAAAAACAATTCGAGTACTTAACGCATCGTTTCATAACTGTATTTTTTTTATGTTAAACAATATATTTGTTTGATAACAAATTATATTTTTCATTTTATGTTTTTCAAAAACGTTTTTTTTTTTTTTTTTGAAATGGTAGGTAAATTTAAAAAACAAACAAAAATAATTTTCAGACACAAATTTATGTTTTTCAAAATTTTGTTTTTCTTCTAACACTAGTTTTCTTTTTTATATATCTTAAAATTTTAACATTTTTCTAAAACTAATTTTGTATTTTTAAAATTTTGTATTTGATGCGTAATGTAACTCTAAACTTTTATTTTTTTGTCTAATAGATTTGTGAATCTTAAAAAAAAATCGAAGCATAAGAACTAAATTATAATTTTGAAAGTTGAGGAACTCAATAGACAAACTTCAAAGTTCATAGTCTAAATTTGTAATTTAACCAAACAAAAATAATCGCTAATTTTTGTTATTTAAAAGTAAAAAATAGAAAAACAAAAACAAAAAATATATAGGCCGCTTTTGTCAACTATTTGGTTTTTTGTTTTTAGTTTTTAATAATTAAGTCTATAAACACTCATTCCACCTCTAAATTTCTTGCTTTATTGTCTACTTTTTAGCAATATTTTTAAAAATGAAGCAAAATTTGAAAACTAAAATAAATAAAAAAAGAGTAGTTTTTAGAAAGTTGTTATTATTTTCTAAATTTGGCTAAGAATTGAACTATAGTATTTAAGACAGATGCAAATCATTGTAAGAAATTGAGAGAAAATAGACTTAATTTTCAAAACGAAAAATAAAAAGTAGGATGATTACTAATGTTCGTCTAAACTAATCACACATTCTATAGTTAAAATTTTAATTAAGATATCGATTAAACCATCCAATGTATGATAACATCAACATATTAGAAATTTAAATTATTCATTTTATTTGTGGTACTAAAAAAATCTCAGAATAATAAATTAATGTTTAGTAATATTCAATTTCTTAATAAGGAAGTATCATTATTGATCTTAAAAAAAAGTCGATATTTCTTGGAGTAGGTTGAAAATTACAATGCAAACCCCATGTAATATTTACTTTAAATGCACCTTTAATTTAGTTGAAGTAGGTATTCCCATTTGTCAACAAATATCTAAGGAAAGAGAGATGAATTTCAAGATTCACAAATTTCAAATAGGAGAAACAAGAAACTCTGAATTAGGTATTAATATTCAATTTCTTAATAAGGAAGTTGTCAATATTAATTTTTTGGAATATTGTAGAAAAAAAAAAAAACTTGATTTTTGGGAAGATGGCTACTACAGCTGAAACACATGCAACAATTATGAAGAAAAAACTATATTTTTGGTCATTGAATTTTGAATAACAAATCTATTTAGTGTCGATGTTTTAAATGGATCATTTTAATTTTAAATTTTTTAAAATATAATTTAATAAACTCGTAACAAGATGATTTAAAAAATAATTATATTTTCAATCTTTCTCTCCCCTCCTTTTATCATCTTCTCTTTAGTTGGCTCTCATGCTTTCTCTTGCATCCATTCTTCAAAACTGATGTATAAAAAAATGTATCATCCTTAAAATTAATATATATATATATATATATATATATGTGTGTGTACGCATTTTGAATTTAAAGAATCACGATATTATCGTTGTAAAATATTTTAATAATAGACAGGTTCAAGATATGAAATAAGTTACTTCGGTAGAATCCATGTTAAGTTGTTTTGTTGTTCAAAGGTATTTAACAACTTATGTAGTGATGGTGTCAATCACCACCATGACTACACAACTAGATGGAAGAATAATGAAAAATTCTTGTAGGAACAAAGCTAATTTTAACTGAAATAATAACATCGAAGAATTGAACACATGGATGATTTTCAAATGTAATTTTAACCACAAAAAAAAAATCTAATTTGATTAATTTATAACAATTTAGAAGTTTATTTGAAACAATTATATGTTTCACACTATCTTTTTTTAAGTATGAAGAAGGGTATTAATTAATTTTTTCATAGAAATACGAGGTTTAGTTACAATTATTAATTTATGGTTTAAATTAATATAACCCAAAATTTAGAGGGGTTACTAATTGATTTTTTTTTTTAATTAAGACATTTTTCAAAAAGGAGGCTTAATTACCCAATTTATTTTGACCCGCAAAGACATGATTTGGGCTAAAGGTGAAAGTTGACATATTTTTTGGCCCAATAAAAATTGAGCTAATTATAAGCCGTGTCCTTTGCACTTTTCTAACTTGAGCTAATACCTTAATTTTCAAAATAATTAGCTAAATCCAACAATCAAATCGAGACCAAATTAAAAAACAAATTATCAGATTTATGAATTCTATGAAATTAAATAGCCATGGGTTAGCTTATCAACATTATGGCCTGTTATTTCAAAAAAAAAAAAAAAAAAAAAAACATTGTGGTATGTGAAAAATATTAACAAGGCTTTGAGGAGCCAAATATATATATATATATATATATACACGTCAAACGATACGTAACCCATAAGGGGTATTTGGTTCACTGTTTAAAAAAAGTAACATTTTAAATTTTGTAGCACAGTCATTAGCTAAATGCATTTTAATTAACAAAAAAATATGAAAGAGCATTCAAGTAATCATACCTATTTGATTCCAATTTCATACACTAGTCAACAATAATGATGAGATTTTAATTACGATTCCAGCCAACTCCAAGTAAACATAATTTAAAAAAAAATTCATTCCCACTATTCTTGATTTTCATTACGACTAGAGCTCATTTTGATTGCGAGAAAATAAACATGGAGTTAATGTAATATTACAACTCTCAATGTAAAAATTTGAATGGAAAAATTACCAGCTAGCTAGTATTGTTTAGCTGTGATTTTTAAGTTGATTTGCTTTTTTAAAATTTATCATCAACTCAAAATTAAATGAAAACATGCAAATATATAAAATTTAGGTTAAACTTGCAAGTTTAGTGAACATGGATTGTGTCTACGAAGTCTCGACTTCAAAAAGTGTGTAATGAGATTATTTTATATCTCTAAATATTTAAAGGGTCTAAAAAAGTTATTGAAATATGTATTTTGTGTTAGGTAGGTCCATAAATGTTAAAAGGTATCTATAAATCAAATATATATATTATTATATATAAAATTGAAAGGTTGAAAACCTATATAAAATATAAAATTAAAATTTTTAGATAAAACTTTCATTTATTCAATTAGAGTTGTAAATGTGTTGACATATTGATATATATAATTAAAATTTCTTAACTCATCATTTTAAGGTTTTGAATTCAAGGGTAGTTTAATATATAATATACGCGGTGTAAAATACATCCTCTCAATTTTTACTATCAATTGAATCTTTGAAATTACAAATTATTGACTTTTATGAGACAACCAATCTGGTAACTAACATAACTACCTTGATTAAAAAAAAAAAAAGTAATACTTTGGTGCAAACCCAGGTTACATTCATCTTTATGGATCCCTTCAATCACAGTTGCCACATGGCAACTTGTGATTTGACACTTAATTGGGCTGCACAAAGATAAATGCAGTCTAGAGTGCACTCAAGTATTTTTCAAAGAAAAAAAAACTAAAACATTATGTTGTAAAAGACTTAAAAAGTTGCACAAAAATGACAGTCGGTTAATAGCTATAGATCAATTTCATAGCAAGATGGTTCGTGTTCGAACTCTGTAATGTCATTTTCTTTTAAATTAATATTGATTTATATTTGTTAGACTTTCTATAAATTTTTAAGTCTAAAAGTGAGAGAAAGTGTGAAAGTATTGATATAATTAATATTTATGGCAATTCATAGTAAAAACATGGTTTATGGACAAATCACAACTTGACGTGAGAACTCATCCAATAATTATAATTAAAAATTGTAAAAACTAAGAAGCTGTATTGAAGTTTGAAGAACAATTTTCTAAATATTCGATTTGTAAAATTTAACCATCAACTTGCTTTATTAAAGTCATAAAACTATAAAGTGAAACTTTTTATTCAGTTCAAATTGAATGCACATTTCACTTTTTGGCACTTTTTCCCTCCCATTTTCCCAAGTATAGTATACGATTTGCAAGTTGAAACTAATTAGGGGTTTTCCTTTTTCTCTATTTTAATGAGGGAAAGAAAAAACTTGAAATTCTATCAAAGAGATTAGATGTATCAATAATTATAAAGAATGTTTGACTAATAAATAACTTAATTAAGTCTATTACGAATATTCCTCGTTGTCATTGTTACTAAAGTAAATTAAAGTTTATTTGATTTTACATAACGTTTTTTAATTAAAAGTTGATTTTCCAGTTTAATTTGAGTAGTTGGTGAAATTTAAATTAGAAAAATTTAGGATTCGTTTGGATAACTATTTTGATTTTTAGTTCTTTTTTTTGGATAATACTTGAAAATTAACCTCGAAAAATATTACTTTCACCGATAAGATTCTTTGTTTTACACTTTATTTTCTAGAGTTGTTTTAAAAATCCAAAACAAATTTTGGAGATTAAGGCCCTATTTGATATTGATTTTTTTTTATTGCAATATATTAAAAATTGCCGCAACCACCCACCACCAATCAAACATCCCTCTCGAGAATGAGGGATAAAACGGAGAGAGGAAAAAAACCTCTTTCTGACCAAGAAGACCCAGAAGAAGATGTCAAAGTAACGAGGTTATGGACAACTTTTTTTTCTTCTCATTTTTAGGGATTTTACAAAAAAGAGAAACATGAACAAGTTTGGTAAGAGAAATAGACTCAATCCAAAAAAAAAAAATCCCTTAGATAAACTAATTCCTGTTTTATATTGATTTCGTTTTTACGTTTTCATTTCTTGAATTATGCTTGTTTCTTCCCAATGTTTTAATTATAGTTTTGATGTTTGATAAAGAAACATTTGAATTTTTAGTCAAATTCTTAAAACAAAAGCAAGATTTTGAAAACTGTGTGGGTGTGTGTGTTTTTTTTCTTTCAAAACTTGTCATACTTTTTAAAATTTAGAAGATAGTGGATAACAAAACATCAAAATTTATGAGTGAAAGAAATGTTTATAAGCTTAATTTTAAAAAACATAAAGGTCATCAAACGAGGCATAGAAAAAGTAGTTTTTGTTTCAAAAAATTGACTATGATTTCAAATGTTTATTTCAAAAGATGACAATCATGTAAAGAAGTTGTGAGAAAACAAATATGATTTTAAAAATTAAATGGAAATTAAACTGGCCTTAAAGTTTCAAACGAAATAAATAAATTGTCTGATGTGTGTAAGTGAGCTAAACTATATATGTTTACGGTCGTTTGATAACTATTTAATTTTTTAAAAATAAAGTTTCTAAACACTAGTTTCACTTTTTAGTCGTTTTGTGTAGCTACATTTTAATTTTTCCCCCCAAAATCTAATTCAAATAAAAGCATTATTATTATTATTGCTACAAAATCTGACTCAAAATTCAAATGCTCCTCTTACAAACAAAATCATAGTTAAAATTCAAATGAAAGAAAATTAAGATAATGTTTTGGACACCCCACAATGCAAATGGAATCAATCAATAGTAATAAGAAAACGTGGGACCTACTTCACTGCCGCTGTTTATATTTTTATCACACTTTGCAATTGGAGTCAACTTTAGGACCCACTCCCAAATATGTAATCATATCCGTAGTCCCATTATACCGAAAAGGTCTTCAATCTAATTTTTCATTGATTATTAAGTGAGACATACACAATTTTTTGGCTTATTTTTTTGCTATTTGCCATTTTACTCTAGACATTCATATATATGGCTAGCACATCTAGTTAGTCTCTAAAAATTTATATCTATAATATTATTCATAATTAGAGATTCATATCCTTATCCTATCGAGAGTTAGTAATTTTTGTTTTTATTTTATTATGTGTGTGTTTTGGCTTTTTTTTTTTTTTTTTTGATAAATTTGTGTGAATGAGATCGAGAGGAATATTTTTTCTCCCATACATAATTTTTGGTTTAGCATTACAAAAATTTCATTTTAAAACAAATTAAATAATATTATATTATTAAATCAAATAATTATAGATTTTGTTTTGAATTATAATTTTTTTTTTCTTGATTTTGAAAGTATTTATACCAAGATTACGTGCTTTATCCAATCAAATTTTGAATTGGGTGAGTTTTAAGACCATTACTATTTTATTTTTTAAACTTTCACAATTTTTTTAAAAAATTTAAGTTTACATATTAGTTTTTTTTCCAAGTGTAAAAATTTAAATAAGTAAATAAAAAATTCATTTTAATTTTTATAACACATTCTTTTAGGAATTTTGGTAACTAATTTAATTTTTGAAAAATGGGTTTGTTTGATTGTGGATTGAATATTCCATTTTAAATTTTTTTAAAAATTGTATTAAAATTTTAAAAACGGAAAAAATTTGTTTTCAAAAATGGGTTTTTAGTTTTTAAAATGCGCGCGGTCATCTATTTATATAAATATGAGAGTTATGCCCTTTAAATCTCCCTATTGGTGCAGTAGTTATGGAGTTTACTGGTTTACGTTTGTGTTTTAATTTCATTTATTGCAATTTTTTCCCTGTTTATTATTTTTATTTCACAATAACAATTTTCACTTTTTTATATAAAATTAAATGGTAATTAATGCCATTAAAAAAAAAACTTGCAGTTCCCCCATTTTTCAAAAAAACAAAATCATAATTTTCTTAAAAACAATTTCAAAATTAAAAGCTAAAATTGTTAGAAAATGTAAATTTTTTTTCAGATTTAGGAAACCACTGCTTTTCATCATTTATTTTTTAAAGAAACACAATCCTAATAAAACTATACGTATTTTCTCAAAATTTACAATTATGTACCAACAGATGTAATTATTTGAATTGATTTCTTATTTTTCTGTAATTTGCTTTTAGAGAAATGAAATTATTTTATTGTATTTTGTCAATATATTTATTTTTGTTACTTATTTGTGTTTGATTTGTGATTGATTAGTACATTTAATATGGATTTTTAAAAAAATAATTTAAAAATAAAGATAAAATTTTACAATTATGTATATTAGATCAAAAATATTGTAAAAATAGTTTGATTTAATTTGTATAAAATAATTATAAAACTAAAAAAGTCATCAAATACTAATTTTGAATTTTTAAATAACAGAAAACAAAAAAAAAATTATTAAAGGTGTTTTTGGTTTTTTAAAAATAGAAAACAAAAAAGAGTAACAAAATCTGTATAGTTTTTGTTTCTTAAAAACCAAATGGTTATCAAACATGACCTAGTTACTGTATTTTAATTAATTGATTTGTCTGTAACAAACACCATCAATTCTTTTACAATTGATTTTCATTGTTGATACTCGGTATTGACTATGTTTAAGGTGTGTTTGGAGTTAAGTTTAGAATTAGGATTGATTTTTAAAAAAAACTTAATTTGTGTTTAAATATAAACCAAAATTTTTATTAAATATGCAAAAATCACTTTTACAATCTATGTTCATTTTACATATCTTTTAAAACCAATTACATACGAGCTTTTAGATTTTTGCAAAATCAAATTTTACTTTTTAATAAATTTTTAATTTTATACTTCAAAATTAAGATTTCGATTATATATTTAGTAGCTTCCTCACATAACTATCATTTTTTACATAACACAACTATTATTTTTAAATCATACTATATTAATTTTTTTTAAAAAGGCAATTATTTTAAAAATTAGAGCCATCACAAATTAAGCTTTAAACCTAAATTAACATATATGAATCACAGACGACAACAAATTAGGAAATGGCAAATATTGCAAATTGTTCTTTTTTTTTTCTGAAAATAATATTGCAAATTGTTCTCGAAATTTTCACTTGCTATTAATAATATATATATATATAAAAAAGAAAAACGCACCAATCAATAAGGAAGAGCCACGTGACAGAGTACGACGGTGTTCCCAGGGAATGACGTGGATAGATTTTATTGGTCCAGGTCTGAAGCGAATCGTACGGAACAATAAACCCATAAAAATTTTAACGTACGGAGAAACATTTCTTTAAACCCTCAAACGAAAACAGCTTTTACGGTATCCGCCCAAACCCAACCAAAACCAAATTCCCCAAATTACCCCTTCCCCCGTTTACTACGACCCGTTTAACTGGCAACCGACAGGAATGTTTGCTGTTCTCAGCTCCAAACGCCTCCTTTGCCTCTCCAAGGGTCACCGGCCGCAGTGGTTGTCAGTCACTTTAACAACGTGTCACCACGCCAGCTAGTTGCACGCTAACCCTCGTGCACCGAAATGTGAGGGAAATTTTTTTTTCTTTTTAAAATAAAAAAAAAGGGGAAATGGGTTTCTCAAGTGGTCGCATTTATTCTGTTTGGTTTCTTTTTTTGGGAGGTTCCTATTTTCTTTCTTGAGTTTTCCCAAAAAAGAAAGAAAGAGATCAGGTTCTTCATCAATTCAAATTCTCTTTCCTTCTTAATTTTGTATCTTTTATCTATCTTTCTATCCTTTCTTATTTATACCCCATTTCTAGGGTTCCTTCTAGACTTCCCCCCTCCAAAAAAAAAAAAAAAAAACCCCAAGAAATTAAATCCTCTTCCCTTCAAGATTTACTCATAGGTGAGTCCTTGCAAAATACTTGGATTTTGATCCAACTTTTTTTTTTTCTTTTTTCCAAATGGGTTTTGAGTCAAATTAAATTTTGATATCTGGGTTTTGATTTTTTGTGAGATTTGTGATGTAAAAATCTAACCTTTGTTGTTTTAAAAGAAGGTATATATATAGCTTTAAGAAGCAAAAATGGTGAGAGGAAAAACACAAATGAAGCGCATAGAAAATGCTACAAGCAGGCAAGTTACCTTTTCAAAGCGCAGAAATGGCTTACTCAAGAAGGCTTTTGAGCTTTCAGTTCTTTGTGATGCTGAAGTTGCACTTATCATTTTCTCTCCAAGAGGCAAACTTTATGAATTTTCCAATTGCAGGTACAATTTTTCTTTTTCCTTTTTCTTTCCCCATTAATGTACCCAAAAAAGAAAAAAATCTATCTACAAATCTCTCAAATCACTGTCCTTTTGTGGTTAATAATTATACTTGTGTGTATATGTTTATTTTCTTTTGGATACTGTCTATTTCCTTTGGTTCTACTTCTTTCTCTTTTTAGCAAAGAAAGATAGTACTGTCCTTCCCCTTATTTCTCTAACCCCAACAGATTTGTGTTAATGCTTAATTGCTTTATCATTCCCATTTTATCAAGAATTTTAATCTCTTACTGATTTGGGTTATTTTGTTATAGTTCTTTTCTTTGGATATTGTCATTTTTTGGTTGTTCTTCTCTTTTTGCAAAGAAAATATACGTTTTATTTCTCAGAACAAAATTTTGTTAATGTTTTAAATTTCTTTAATCATACTTTTTATCAAGATATTTAACACACTAATTTGTATTTTGTTAGTACCTCTTTTTTTTGAATAATTGAAATCCATTTAAATCGATTCTTGAAACCGAATTGAATCAAAGGATTCAAACAACAAATTTTATGTTTTCATATTAATTTTAAAACTTAACTTTTTTACTAAAATAATATTTGAGAGTTGAGGTTTCATTTTACTTTAGTTAAGTCTAATAGATGTATGTATACACCTAATGTTGTCAATAAATTTAGTTAGTAACTACTACTATTTTTATCGAACAATTTCTTTAATTGAAATCTCAATTCTAAATCGATTACCAAACACATATTTGAAGACACAGAATAGTGAATCCAAAGGACTATCAAAATACAACCTTGGAGAACTCAAACTTTATGTTTGGTTACATCATTATATTTGTAAAACTTATGAGCTTTTTACCTTGACTAAAATCAAGGTGTGACTTGTGAGAGTTATGAGGTTTCCCATTATTAAGGACTGTTGAATTTCATTCATAGGTTTCTCAAATATAGAGGGGGCTAGTCTGATATAGCTTGAATTATACCATCACTAATGAAAAATAATATATCTTATAAATTAAAAGTACTACTCCTTAAAAGAAATGACATATTTCTCTTTCTCCAAGGTAAGGCCTCAGGCTTTGTAGATAAACAAAAATTTCTTTTTAATAAAGGTTAATTTTTTTTCCCTTTTTTTAGTTCCTAGTGTTGAGACATGAGAGCATCTATTTTGAGTCATGTCTCACTAAGTAGGTAGTAATTTAAGGAAATGCTAGACTATCCCAAAATAGGAAGCTATTAGCTTTATTAGGGACATGATTTGGAATATTTAGCTTCAAAATCCAATGGGGGGAGGGGGCAAAAAAAAAAAAAAAATGATAATCTTTTATCGATCTTTGTTAAAATTTCATATTGCCCCAATTTTGGTTATTTATTCTCACGCATGGCTTTGAAGGGCATATCCCAATGAACATGGGAAATCTTGGTCGTTCATTCTTAAACCAACCCTTTGATTAAAGTTTTAAACTTTGTTATAATCTAAGGCTAAAGTTTATATAATTAAGGGGATTCATAACAAGAACAAGATGTTCCATGTTCTAATGTTGGAGTTAATTTTGTTTGTTTGTTTTAGTATGAACAAGACAATTGATCGCTATCAGAACAGAACCAAAGATTTGATGTCAGTACAACAGCTATTGAAGATGTGCAGGTTGGTTGTTCTTCAAACACATTAATGTGTTGCTTTTTAAGTAGAGAAAGTGTTAAAGAGAAAACATATATCTTGTTTGGTTTTTCAAACGTCACGTTTGATAACTATTTTGTTTTTGTTTTTGTTTTCTCACCGTTTCTTTACAATGGTTTTTATCTTTTTGGTTAAATTCAAAAAATCAAAGAACAAGTTTTTAAAAACCAATTTTTTTTTGTGTTTTCAAAACTTTGAAATTTTGAAAATATTTCTAAAAAGTAGATAACAAAACAGAAAGATCTATGGAAGAAGTAGTGTTAATACTTATTGCCGCTTAATCACTATTTAGTTTTTGAAAAATACCATGATTTTCGTCTTACTAAGAAAACATTTTGAATTCAAAAGAAAACAAGTTTTTTTAAAACTATTTTAGCTTGGATCTTAAAAAAAACCACTAAAAAGTACTTATATATCCATACAAAGATAGAGGTAGTGTTTGTAAATCTTATTTTCAAAAACCAATTGTTATCAAACACTTCCTTTTTTTTTTTTTCTTTCTTTCTCTGTCCTTCCCAACCTTTTAATTTCTTCTCCTTATAAAAAGAAAAATTATTGGAAGAAGCCGTTACAATGTAGTAGTTAGCAGCTTTACTCGATTGGATGTATGAAAGAAAAACTACAAATATTTTGAATATGTATCTAACGATTGTTATAGGTCATGTAGATTTTTGGACATACCCAACGGTTATTAGAGACAAAACTTTGTGACAAAACCTTTTCACAAATTGTAAAAATTTTAATTTTTCCCTTTGAAAAAACCTTACTTAAAGATCTATTCATGTTTCATCTGTTTGATATATTTAAGTTTGGAAGTAGTTTTGGTTCTTGAAATTCTATGAATTTTCTCTTTTAGAAAGTTCAATTTTAGTTCTTACATTTTAAAGTGAATTTCTACTTTGGTCAATTTAACTTTAAATCTCAAATTTAATTACTATACTAATGTTTATTAAGTTTCATATCTTATCTTATTTGTCATATTCTACAGTATTATGTGGGGGGGGGGGGGGGGGGGGGGGGTTACATATTTTAATGAGAAATTTCATGTGTATTTTATTTTATTTTATTTTTCAATTTCTGCCTTTATGTGTTTGATTTGTGTTTGAATAATCTGAACTGATGAATTTGTTTGGGATTGAAAGTTGGAGAAGGAATATGACTCCTTTAGCATGACTAAGAAGTTAGAGCACCTTGAAGTTTGTAAAAGGTTTGAGATTATTCTGATTAACACAAAAAAAAAAAAAAAAAACTTATTTCCCCATTTTCTTATATATTAAGGGCATAATTTTGAAGTAGTTTCAAAATCACTTTTGTGAAGGTTTAGAATCACTTAAAACATGTATTTAATCATTCAAAATATAATTTTTATTGAATCAGAATGATTTTTAACTTGATAAAAATGATTTTAACCAAAACACTTTCAAAATATGCCCTAATTCACAAACACATCAACTCAAATACTGTTTTGAAATAATATACAGAAAACTGTTGGGAGATGGCTTGGATTTGTGTTCCATTGATGAGTTGCAGCAGCTTGAAAGGCAACTTGAAAGAAGCTTAAGCAAAATTAGGTCAAGAAAGGTACATTATTATGTACATTCATAGCTGAAATAATTAATAATAATAATAATAATAATAATCCCTCTCTCCTTGATTTTAATTTAATTGCCTGTTTATAAAAAAAATTTGCCATTTTTTAGATTTGTTTTTATGTATCATTATCATATATTATTATTGTTATCAATTCTCAGTATCAAATGCTGAAGGAAGAAATTATGAAGCTGAAGGAAGAGGTAATTTTGTTTCACTTTCTAATTACCTTCTTGTATGAGTAATTACTTGTCATTGAACTATTTATATAAATTAAATGATTAAATATTTCACTAATATTATTGTGTTTGATAAAAATAAGCAATAATAAGAAAGTAGATAAAAATGTTCTTCTTTTTAGAGGTGTGGTTGTTGATTGCAAGGTTTTCATTTGGTATAGGAGAAAATGTTGCTGGAAGAAAATGCAGCACTGCAGATTAAGGTTATGCAATCTTCTTTTCTTTTCATAATGTCAATTTCTTTTTTTTGTGAATGCTTTAAACTTAACCATAATCTAATTAGTAAAATAAGTTATTTTCACTATAAATTAACAAAAAAGAAAAAGAAAAAGAAAAGGAAACCTAAGTACCATTCTCTCTCTCTTTCTCTAAGAAATTTCATTATTCTTTTATTTCCAAGTTATGAATAGGAATTAGAATCCATTATGTCAAACTCCTAGAATTACACATAATTATTTGACTTTTGAAAATTTAAGCTTATAGACACTACTTACACTTATTAATTTCTTTGTTTGATTATCTAGTTTTGAAAACTACAATTTTTTTTTCAAAAAAAAAAAACATGTTTTTATTTTTAGAATTTCACATATGAAATTAAATGTTTCCTTAAGAAAGATAAATACTATTATAAAAAAAGGGTGAAAAAACTATCACAATTTTCAAAAACCAAATAATAAAAAAAAACTTATTTTATAAGACTGGACTGACGTATTTTGAATTTTTAGAGTTGTGTCTAATATATATAGGTCTTGAAGTTTAAAAAAAATTTACGTATTACGTCTAATAGACGTTTGGAACTTACTAGTCATTCATGAGACCATTTTTAAGTTCCAAAGACCTTTTGGATGAAAACTAAAAGTTCAAATACTTAGGTTCTATTTGGTAACCATTTCGTTTTTTATTTTTGGTTTTTGAAGATTAAGTTTATGTCTTTTCAATTTCTTATAATGATTTCTATCTTTCTTAAGTAGAGGAGTTGAATTTTTAGCCAAATTCTAAAAACAAGCAAATTTTTTAAAATTATTTTTTTTTAGTTTTCAAGCTTGGTTTTTGAAAATATTGGTAAAAAACAGATAGTAAATAAAAAAATTTAGAGGTGGAAGAAGTCTTTATAGGCTTCATGTTGAAAAATAAAAAACAAAAAAACAAATGGGGCCTTAATTATC
Organism: Lagenaria siceraria; assembly: GCA_002890555.2. Taxonomy (NCBI): domain Eukaryota; kingdom Viridiplantae; phylum Streptophyta; class Magnoliopsida; order Cucurbitales; family Cucurbitaceae; genus Lagenaria; species Lagenaria siceraria. The sequence continues at coordinate 3,428,620 of CM016488.1, forward strand.
TGATAGTTTATAAAATGTATGGACATATTACACATTAGACACAATATGAAAAATTTAGAGACCGATTAAACATAACACTCAAAGTTCAGGGATCAAATAGTATCTTTGTAACTGCAACTTTGTTCCATATACAAACAAAAAAATTGTTTATCTTACAATTCTAAATCCATATGAATTTTACTAACAATAAAAGGCTTATATATTTATATATTTTTGTTCATGGGAATTATTTTCAGGTTAGAACTGAATCATCAAAAAAACAAGAAAGCAATCAGAGATCAGAATCATCAAACCATCAAGAGATAATGGATGTGGAAACTGAACTATTCATAGGACCACCAGAAAGAAGAAGCAACAAAAATAATGGCTTCCTGTAGAGTTTTCTCATCAACCTCACTTAACAACCAAAGGCTTGTTCCAAATTCCCTTGAAAAATGCCAGAAAATTTGTCAAGGAAATAATATTACAAAAAAAAAAAAAGGTGAGTTTTTTTTTTTTTTTTTTTTTTTTTTTTTTTTTTTTACATGCAGCATTTATTTTTAACACTAAAAGTAAAACTCAACATAACCAAAAAAAAAAAAAAAAAAAAAACGAAAATGGTTTATGATAAAATGTTTCATTATATACTTTATGAGAAAAAAAGTATATAGATGAAAATTAATTACCTGTATATTTAGGAACTGTGTACCTTGTTGGATACTGTCCTTTTCTTCTCAGCTTTTGCTTGTGATTTCATTTTACAACATGTTTATGTTTCTTCCTTTTATGGTTTACTTTTTTAAAAAATGTGAAAATTTGATGTCTAGATTGTGAAATTTGAATGGGAATTTTGTCTATATTTGAAGGCTACAAGAATCAGTTTTTTATTTTTTTTTTAATTTTTTATTTTTTTAACATGTGTTGGAAATGTAAGATATATAGTGTTTGTCTGTTTGTTTTTGAGAAAAAACATAAAAGGAAAAAAAAAAAAAAAGACATGACATTGGTCCCCAAGCTGTTCACAAGGTTATTTGAAAATTAAACTTTTAATTTATAAATACTATTTCTATATGTTGATTTCTTTATTTTGTTATTTACTTTCTGTAGTTGTGGTGTCAAACAAAAAAAAAAAAAATTAAAACTAAAGTCTTGTTTGATGACCACTTGGTTTTTAAAAATTAAGCAGATTTCTTCTTAATTTCTTACCATGATTGTCAACTTATTTACAAATATAGTAAAATATCATTGATAAACAATGTCATTTTGCTATCCGTGTCTATTATTGTCTATTACTGAAATACAGTGACATCTTGTTGTATTTAAAAATATTCACAACATTTTTGTCATTTAAAACAACTATCATTTTTTTTTTCCAAATTAGCTTGTTTTTTTTTAAAATATTAGTAGAAAGTAAATAACAAAACAAGAAATGTAGAAGTGAAAAAGGTGTTCATTGGTTTAATTTCAAAAACTAAAAACTAAAAATCAAATGGTTACTAAATGGAGTCTTAGAGAAATAGTTTTTAAAAACTTGATTTTGTTTTTATAATTTGACTAAGGATTTAATATTGTTTAGCCCGAAAGGATGATAAGTATAGTAAAAAAGTTGTAAGAAAATTAATACAATTTCTAAAAATCAAAAGGTTACCAAATAGAATATTGGTCTAGTTTTCAAAATTTTTATTGGCTTCAGTAATTTTGAGTCTTCAAGAAACGAAAATATAAAAGTGATTGAATTCACAACGTATTTGAGGTAGCTGACCATGAAATTTTGCAACTTCTTACATTACAAGTTTGGTCTATAACTTAAAAAATTTTCTAATTGATTTCTGAATTTTCAAAAATTAATTTAGAACAAACTATATATTTAACAACAATTGATCTTCCAAAAATAACTCCATTAATATATTTTCTGTTTTATGTGGTTTGGTTTTTTAAAAAATTGCAACATGGCCTCTAAATCTTCTCTTTTTGCATTCTTTACTCTGTCTCTTGTATTGCCCCAATCTTATAAATCTTACATACTTGCTCAATAAAATTGTATTTTTTAAAAAAAAATTTAAAAAAGAAAAGTTGAAATTTACATATTTATTGGTTTTTTCATTAACTAACACGTCAAATTTGGCCTAAAATAGACTTGATCGAAACCACTTAATTTGATCATATATTTAAATTTAAGACAATAGTTGAGTTTGGTTAGGGTTATGGACTTGTCTCTCCAAGTGTTTGTTTCTTTTTCAGTTAAATTACAAGTTTGTATATAACTTTTTAGGTTTGTGTCAAGAAAATATATCATTGGACTTTAAAAAATGTCTAATAATTTAAGTTTATTTACTTTTAATTATGTGTGTTTAATAAGTCTTCCAAAAGTTTAATTTTGTTTACAAATGATAGATAATTGATCTAGACCTTTTCAAAAATTAATGAAAATTTGATAGAAAAATTTAATGTTCTATTAGATATATAATTTAATTTTATAATAAATAGACCTATTAATTTTACAAATATTGACTATATTAATAGAATTTATTAGGTACAAAATTGTAAGTTAGATAATATTTCTTAAAAAGATTAAAAGTTGAGACTTATTTCCATTTTTAATAAATGAGACAAAATTAAAAGATCAAAGTCTACCAAATACTCCTTAAAATTTAGAGATTTATTAGATATAAATTAAAAAAATTCCAGGAGTAACTTATAATTTAATTTAATTTTTTTTTTTTTGGGTGATGGGATTTGTAATGATTTGTTTAAAATTTGAAATTTAAATCAATATTACAAAAAGTCAGCCTGGTTTTAGCGGATATTTTGGCAAATAAACAGAACTTCCAATTAGGCAGGCTTGAGGTGTGTTTTTGGTGGTCCAGTTATGCCTTTCCAATTGGACTATTAAAGATTAAAGCTCCCAAAATTTGAACCCTAATTTGTAAATTAGTTTTTTTTTTCCTTTTATTTAATAATAATAATAATAATAATAATTATAATAGGAGAAAATTTTAAAAATAGAAAAATAAGAAAAATTATTTACACAAAATAACAAAATTTCTCTAATAACAATAATAATAATAATTATTATTAGTATATTAGAGAAATTATTTTTGGGTCCAACACGTAACTTACACAAAAGAGGTTGAAATTCTTTTTTCCCAATTGCAGTGGAATTGGTGACAGTGACCTACCCTAATTTATTAAATAGATATCTTCTTTAATTTTTTCAAAATTAAAATTAAAAACAAACTATATATCATATTGCATATAAAAGAGCGAACCTATCTTTATGATCTATAAAGCAACCTAACGATATGCTAAGATTTGTTACATTGGGTTGGTTGCTAATACATACAAGAAAAATGGATGAGTTTTTATCCCTTATGCGTACCAATTTTATTCTAAACTTTACTATTCCGTAAAAAATTTGACTTTAGATTTGAATAAGTATTTTAATTTTTACCTTCAACTTATATATGTGTTGCAGTTTTAATATGGTAATCTGATGTGGGTTAAGAATGCCATCTTTAGAATTGATCTTCTCATTCATCTAAGTGTTATGAATACTATCACATAATTTTATTAAGAGAATTAAATAGATGGGAAGGTAAAAAAAAAAGGGGACAAAGTGTGAGAAAATTTAGGAAAAAAATATACTAGAGAATTTATTAATTAATTTGACAAGTTAAAATAGATTAAACATACAAACCATAAGTCAAGAAGATAAGATTAATAAATGTCTTTTTCAACAATTAATTTATTAACTTGTATGAAAAATTATAAAGCCAATGTCACTGTCTAAGTTTTAATAACAAGCAATGATATTAGCAAATCTTGTTTAAAACACACTACTTGAAGAGTCCTACTTATTGTCATGTCAAAACAAAACTATCTTTAATTTATTCATGCATTTTAGTTCTAATTCAATTTATGTTTATCAAATATGAATCCAGACAAAATAATCATACAATTTTTTGTGAGAAAATTATTAAGCTTGATGCATGAATGGTCATTAATTAGAAAAAGTCAATGAGAACACTCAATCAATTAAAACATTCACGCTTATATGACTATATAAATCTTTCCAACTCATATTCACCAATACAAAATCTAGACGTGATGAAAACTTCATAATTAACAAAATCTATTATCAAGATTCGAAATACCAATTCGGGTTAACTCAAGTTTAAAGAAATGTCGAAGGATATTTTAAGAAAAATTATGGATATCATAATAAATTTTTATAAAAAAAAATGTGTATGTTTTTTGAAACTTTAAAACAAGCTTATTTGAGTCATAAACTACTCATTTCAACATATATATGAATAATTATAAGCTAAATATGTGTAATATAGTAAGAGTTAAAATTGAGAACTAAAAATAAATAAAATCTTCAATATTTCATTGATACAAAAAGTTGGACATACAAGTACATGATTTAGAAATATGATAATAATCTTGGAGGTATTAACCCAACATTACTGTAATTGATTTATAATGACAATATTGTTCTCAAATTATAATACTTTCAAAATTTCAATTATTGCTCTCATCTATATACTCATTCCTTCTTTACTAGAAACAAGTGAATCTTTCATCATAATTCATTGCTCTCATCTATATACTCATTCCTTCTTTACTAGAAACAAGTGAATCTTTCATCATAATTCATGAATCTCTTCTTCCAATGAAAGGTCTTCTTATTGCTCAAATTCTTGGTCCACCAGCTCTATATGTCCATGATCAAAATCATGCGTGATATGTGTGAATTGATATTCTCCAATGACGGAGATAAGTTCTACCCACAATGAAATACAAAGAATATGATGTGAGAACCAAAAAAAATAAAGAGAAAACTGTAGTAAAAGGAGTACTAGAAAGTGGCAAGAAAGAAGCATAATTTAAAAACTAAACAGATTGTCAGATGGACGATCTTGTATGAAATCGACGACATGTCTTAACTTTTGTAAAACATTGTCATCCAAATGTTGTCAATTTGTAAGAGGTTACATGGTACATATTGTGGCCAAAACTGAAAACCAAATTGACAACAAACTTAACCGACTAAAAACACATAATTGGTTATGTTCTTTTATTGGACATTGTTTTGATTTTTTTTATTTTATTATTATTTATAAATCTAAATAGTTTGCCATTTGGTTCTCAATTGACTCAAAAATCGAGAAATTTGAATCGACTAACACTCCTAACCATCGCTTATCCATAATCATATTCTACAATGACACTAAGAAAGATGATAATTTGAAACCTTTATCATATGACTTTAATGATAGTTTTGAACATACATCAAAAGCTAAATTAGTTGTAGTGAATTATTAAGTATAATTCTAAAAGTTGAAGAGACTGAACTTATAATTTAATTAACTATTCAAATAAGGAAAATTGTTTTAAATGACAAAATAATAAAACTATTTACAAATATAGCAAAAATAATACATTGGGATAAATAAACTTTTTGTTATTTTGCTATATCTGTAAATATTTTTATTATTTTATTATATATGAAAAAACCCCTTTAAATAACTATCCACATATTTGGAGTTTTATTTCATTTTCATCTATATACTTTTAAATGTTTAAATTTAAGGTCTGTTTGGATTAACTGGAGAAAAAAATGTTTTTCAAAAAAATTAGTTTTATTTAAACTTTTTTAAATTTGACAAAAACAGTTTAAAATATAATTCAATAGCTATTTTGAGTTTGTCAAATGCTCCAAGCTTTTTTAAAATGACTTATTTTTTAAATTAACACTTGAAAATGTATTCTAAACTTACCCTTTAATTTACTTTCAATAAATTTTACAAATAGTCATTGTTATTTTAAAGTTCATTTTTATCAAATTTGGTAAAATATAATTGATAATTTTGATTCCAGAGAAGATATAATCTAAAATGATAAAAAAATTTAGAAGGCAGATCGACTCTTAATGCCTATTTTTTTAAATAAAAAATTAACTCTAAACTAATCATATGAACCAGTTTTAAAATGGATTGAAAGTATGTAAATTAAATTTTAGCCTATAAAAGTTAATATATACTACGGTAGCAATAAAAGTTAATATATACTACGGTTCAAAAACAAAAGAAATTTAAACTTAAACTAAGATTAGCTCAGTGATAATTAACATATACTTTCTTTCTTAAATTTAAGATATATTAAATATATATAGAATAAATTTCAACATTTAAAAGCATAATATGTAAAAAATAGAATATTTTAACCTATAAAAAAGATCAATTTACATATATTTTTTTTTTCTGAAATCATGCACATGAAGTGAAAAAAATTGAAAGTGACTCGTCTTGGATTACATGCAAATGTCTGACGACAAACTGATTGATTATATTGTCTATTCAGTATGCCAAAATTAGATCTCTTAATGTTAGATAATATTAAATATGTCTTCACCTCTTCACCTATCAGTTTAAACTTTTAGGTCAACTGGTGATTTAAAATAGTATTAGAGCAAACTCCTACAATCACAATGTGGTTGATCTCCATCTCTACAGTTATTGTATTAAAAATATTTATTTATAAAATACGTTGTTTTTTACAACAATTCAAAGTGACTCGTAAAAAATGAATTTATAAAATAAATTATTTTGAGAGAAACATTTGAATCTAAATTTTAAGTAAAGTATTTATGAGTAGTTAATTAGAAATTAAATCCAAAATTTCATAATATATAAAAATGACCAAAATACTCTCACACTAATTTACTTCTCCATGACCGCCACACACAAAAGCTACCATTGGTGACCATTGCCCCACCTCCAACGACCTTCGATCATCACCACCAACCACTCTCCATTGCCGACTGTTGTCCACTGAACAACTACTGTCGACTCTCCATTGCCGACTGTTGTCCACTGAACAACTACTGTCGATCGTTGCCGCCCACCTCCATTAACAACTGCCTCCCACCTTCGGTGACCATCATCAACTCTCCCGCAACCAATTTCTTGCAGCAATGTATCAAATACAAATTTAAAATTATTAGTTCATCGTGTTTAATAGTTGTCTTTAAAATTATTTGACATTTGTAAAACCATTTTGAGTGAAAATAAACCAAACAAACTTGTGTATGACATAATCAAACTTGTGTTCTATTTTCAACCCGTTTTTATTATTTGTTTTTTAAAAAAATAATCTAACCCTTATAGATTGACCCAGTGGTAGTGGAAACATAAAACAAAAGCAAAAAGGCTAAGGGGTCATAAGGTCAATCCATGATAACCACCTATTTAGAATTTAATAATAATAATAACCAATAATTTTTAAAATCTTCAAATCTTTTGAAAATCAACCAAAATTACTCGGAAGTAGATGATTAATGAAAGAAACCCTCCATTATAATCAAAATTTAATGACAAATTTTGTAATATCAATGACAAATTTAATGTTAATATTTCTTCCCAATTGAACAAAAGGTGGGCCAATCTTGATAGGAAAGTTTTAAAAACATGGCCTTTTCCTTTAATTTCTTTCACTGTATTGAATTATGGCATTATTTATTATGCATTTTTGGCATTAAAACTAAAGATAGAAAAAAAGAGAGTACATTTTCATAATGGTCGTACTAAACAAAAGGATGGTTTTTTGTTTTTTTTGAAGCCAAATAAATTTTTACACCAACTACATTCTACACATAATTACAACCCCGAAATTCCTCACCAATAACAAAGAAGAAGCAATTAAGCAACTCAAAAGAATCCCAACCAACTTCTTTAGAGAAGAAAGATGAGAGATTTACAAAACTAGTACAAAAAAAACCGAAAACCACCGAGTTAGACGATGTGCCACTCCATTAGTCACTGTTAGACACTAAATGAATTATTGATTATCGGTATGAGATGCAAATCATTTCTAATTCATTCAACTTTTAAAAAAAATAGTATTTGTTTCTGTAAAAAATACAAAGTTAAGGTCCGAAGAACTAAAACAAACTTCAAGTAACTCAAGAATGCCACTCAAAATGTGACTAATAAATTACTCAAAATATGTCAAGGATCTCACACCGAAGAGATGAGCAAATAGGTCGCTTCAGAAATTCAGACTTGACAGATAGACATATAATTTAAATATAGAAAATCATTAGCAGAAAAAATAGGTATCCAACAAAATAAAGGTACAAATTAAGAATATCTAATGAAAAAAAAATGCTCAAATATAATTGAGACTCCTCCCCCTCCCCCTCCCCCTCCCCTCCACCACCCATTTTTTGATTTCACAGATAGCAGAGAATACTCGTACTTGGTCCAAACCGTCATTGAGTGGGGATCTCCTTTATTTTTCCTTCCCAAATAAGCTACAGCGCGCATATATATATATATATAAAATGTGGGGGTGGAGAACAAACTTTTGATTTCAAGGTCGATGGTACAAATTTATGTTAGTTGAGCTGTGCTTGAATGGATATGAAATTGAAATTTTTGTATTTTGAATTATTAATTTTTGCATTAATTATAAAAAATGATACTTACCTTTTAAAAGTTTAAAAAATTATTGTCCAAGTAGAAATTAGTTAGAAAATTGGATTAAAATTGAGATACGAAAAGGTGTGGGAGTGACCTAGAATCAAATTTGGAATCCAAATGCTACGGCAACCGTTCTAAGTCACCATCACACTCAATATTTTACGTCCTATTTTTCATCCCAAAATTTTAACATATTTCTACCTTAATTTTGTAACATTTACTAAATGTAAAGGGTAATATTATAACTTTTTTAAAAGAGTAAATGTATTATTTTTTTTATAACAGATGGAAAAGTTCACAATCATTTTCAGCAATTTATCCCTTGAAACGTTTTTAAAATGCCAATTTCGATGTTGACATACCAATTTTGCAAATTTATCGATAAAATGTTGATATCAAAAGATATTTTTGAAAAAAATTATAAGATATAAAATTAATGAAAAATTAATAAACATTATACATTGTTTTAACTTTTTTAAAAAACTCTATTGCTAACTTTTAATATTTCATAAATTTATTTACGATATAATAGAAATATTGTCCATCGAAAATGGGATCTTGTAGACAGTATCGAACTATACGGGTGTGTTGGCATTGCGCCCCTTTCCATGGGTTGGAGGTTTTGGTAGAGTTATGAGCTAGCACCCAGTATGCAGTTTTGACTCAACATGGACACACATGGGTTTATGCCTCAATATGTCTTGATGGATGCATGTCAGAAGCCCCAAATTGGAAAGTTACCCACGGGTTGGTTTACGATGGTTCTTGATAAGCGTGTCCGAGCAGGAGAAAGAAAGCTAATGATATCCAAACACTCGGAATGACATGTAGAAGCATCATTAGGACTTCATAGTTCCCGGTTGGCACTGTATTTGACCGAGGTGTCCTGGTAAGAGTTGTAAACTTGTAATGGCTCGACAAATCTCGATAGATGACTATTAGGCCGGTAGAACCCCAGTAAGCGTTATTATGCCCCAGAAAGTCCCAGTAAATGTCTAAATCACCTAGTAAGTCTCGGTAGAGTGTTTTAAGCATGTTTTGACCCAACGAAGGGTCTGAACTCATTCTTGTGAAGTTTCGAAGCGATGTAGAAATATGGGGGCTGTGTTGTTAGGAACCAAGATGATGAATAAAGGTGCAACATTGCGTTGTGATGACCTTACCCTCATACATGGGCAAGGTCGAGCCTCATGACTTGGCCTAGAGTAGAGGCAATTTGACTAGAGTCACGAATGAAGAAAAATACACGTACATGCAACGTGTATATGACTGAATGAAGTTCAATTTTGCATGAGTTGAGTTTGGTTGAGGATGAAAGAACCGCCTAAGGCACGACAAGCTTCAAACAGTCGAGCAAAAAGTAGATTGAGACTTGAGTTTCCCTTAAGACTGACCATGATTGCGTGTAAACCATGGTGCCACACAATTAGAGAAGTACGACCATAACACTCAGTACATGTGCACAATAAAATTATTTTGGTAATTTTCTCCAACGAAGATACAAATAAAAGGTAAAACAAACTTATGTTATAAAAAAGTAAGGTAAATTTCATTTTGAACCCAATTTTAAGTGAAGAATACAATTATCTCAAAAATCTTTTTCTTTGAAAAATTCAAACTTTTAGAAGCAGAATTAAAATTAAAAGTTAAATTATCTGAGTAAATTTGAAAACATAAAATAGAATATAAAAAAGCTGAATTAGGACGGTAGAGAGAGTATGCAGAGGATTGGATTTAAAGTCAAAACAGCAACGGTGTCGTATTAGCGATCATCCACGTAAAACGCCCCAAAATTCTCGCTTATTAGTATTACAAACCAAAATAAAACCCAACAAAGTCCGGTGCTTCAAGCAACAGCAAAGAAAGCAATTCCTTTCCAACACGCATCTAATTCCCAAACTTTCTGGATTTCATTACTAATCAGATCGTACAATATTTCTTTTGCTTTCTGGGTTTTTCCTTCTTTTTTTTTTTTTTTTTTTTTTTTTTTTTTTCCTTTTGTTTCGTAGAAGCCTCATTTTTTCCCCTAAAATTCCTCTGTTTTCTTCAACCAATATTATAATCACTTACAGAGATCAAAGCCTCCAAATTTCTGGAGCTAAAAGGAAACGACGAAGCCATAGAATCAAAGAAAGAAAGAAAGAGAAAAGATGAGGGTTTTGACGACTAATTCTTCTGTTCTTCTTGTTCCTTCAAACCCATATCAGAATTCTTCTTTCTTCCCCTGTAAACGCAAATCCAAGAAGAACAACCATGCCATAGTCCCTGTACGGAATTAATTATTTATTTTTTTTTTGGGAGAATTTTGATTAAAGATTAGATTTTTTAATCTGGGTTTTGTTTTGTTTTGTTTTTGTTGATTGTTTAGGTGGCGAGACTATTTGGGCCAGCTATATTTGAAGCTTCGAAGCTGAAGGTTCTGTTTTTAGGAGTGGATGAGAAGAAGCATCCAGGGAAATTTCCAAGGACTTATACGCTTACACATAGCGATATAACTTCTAAACTCACTCTTGCCATTTCTCAGTCCATTAACAACTCTCAGGTAACCCCTTTTTTTACCTTCTTAATTTCTTTTGTTTATTTAATAGAAAATCCCTTTTTTAGTTTATCAAACCTTTGAAAATTATAAAAAGGAGTAAAATTTGCTTTAAACAGTAATTAGAACATATGTCTTTAACTGTGTTTTTCATACCATCTAAATCAATTTTGAATAATGCTTCTAAGAGCCGTTTAGATTTGGTTTTTTTTTTTTTTTTTTTTTTTTGGGTATTCCCTGTTTTAAATTAGTGCCTAAAAAGAGTGGTTAATTGATGAATGCAGTTACAAGGATGGTATAATTGGCTGCAAAGGGATGAAGTGGTGGGAGAATGGAAGAAAGTGAAGGGAAAAATGTCTCTTCATGTTCATTGCCATATTAGTGGTGGCCATTTTCTTTTAGATCTTTGTGCTAATCTCAGATACTTCATCTTTCGCAAAGAACTTCCTGTGGTAATTTCCTTTTCCTTTTTTTCTTTTTCCTCTCTTTAATTATTTATTTCTTTTTTACTTTAATTCATTGTAAACTGCATTTATTTTCTTAGCTATTATTTCATAGGGACAGCAATAATCTTGTTTTCCGGTGGGATGTGATGCTACTTAATAAGTAATGTGGGGGACAAATTTGACATTTACTAAGTTTATAAGGGGGAATTTGATTCTACTTTTTTCAGCTACCCCTTACAATTTTCTTTACAACTAGACAATTAGGTTTCTTTTTTTCTTGACCAACTTTTTTTTAATTCAACCCGACGAATGTCTAAACTAGTTGAGTTGTGTTGAAATTGAAATTTAGTTGATAGAACCATCTTGAATTGACTTTTCATTACGGTTTAAAATAAAATACATCGTTCATATACGTGTATTATTAATATACGTCTTTTTTTTCTTTTCATTTGCTATTATTTAGGTGAACAAAAGGGAAAAAACACCATAAAAGTCGTGAAATACGAATAATTTTTTTTTTTTTTTTTTTTGAATAATTGTTTTAGAATTGACATGTGATTTAAAAAAAAAAAAATTTAGGTGCTGAATGCTTTTGTGCATGGAGATGTGGACTTGTTCAACAATTACCCAGAATTACAGGAGGCTTTGGTTTGGGTTTATTTCCACTCCAAAATTCCGGAATTCAATAAAGTAGAATGTTGGGGCCCAATAAAGGATCCAGCCCCACCTTCAACTGGGCCCAAATCAGATGAGGGCACTCAAAGCCAGCCCATGTGGGATTTGGGCCGGCTGGAGCGGCCCAAACCTTGCCAAGAAGACTGCAATTGTTGCTTCCCAACCATCCCTTCCATTTCATGGTCCCCCAAAAATGAGTTGGAGAGCACCTGATTGATTGAATTGGCAGGGTTTAAATGTAAATAGCTCATATAATTATTATTATATAATTTAACTTTCATTCCTATACTTTGACGAATGTGTTAATTTCGTCTTGGAATGTTTTAAAATTGCAATTTAGTCATTATATTTTAATTGGTTAATCTTTGTAGTACCTATGGTGGTAAATTGGGTAGTATTGTGGAATTAAAGAAAATTCATAATTTTAGGACAAATGAGACTAATAAACTAAAGAACATAAAGAAGTATACGAACAAAGTTAATGTTAAGAAAATATTGAATTATATATATATATATACATCATTGGATCAAGTAGTTATTATACTTATCCAGTTTACCGTTATACATTGATGATTTTGATTTATTTTGAGAACATAATTTTTTTTTTGTTAAACTTTAATTATATGAACAAATATAATATTTAGAATGGATATTTTTTTAGCCAAAACAAACAACAACCAAATCACACCTCTCCAAGAATAAGGGGATAACAGAAGCTGGAAAGACATCATTTCATATGCAAAAAGTTCTAGAAGAGGAGGACAAAGAAGCTAAATTATGGACTACTTTGTTCTTCTCTCTAGGAACATTACAAAAACTAACAACATTAACAAAAGAAGCAGGACTAATAGCCTTCATAACAAAAAGATCAACCTCAGACAAATCAAAATCCACAAGGTTTAATAATCTCACAACCTCCAAAGAATCAGACACAACTTCCTCAGGGATCCAAGTCCTTCAAGCCTTCAACAACTGCCTTAGCTTTCACAACCTTCACATCTCATCTGTGACCGATGAACATACAACTATCCGAAATAGATCAACCAAAAGAATCTCTTAAGACCCAACCCAAACCCCCTTCTCAAAGGAGTCAAACCAAGCCACATCCACATTAAGATTCCAACAACCCTCAGTGGGAGCAAGCCACCCACGCGTCGAAGGAAGAGCCTCAATGGGGTGGGAGGGAGGAGGAGTAAGAGGGGATCTCAGGGAGAAGATAGGCAGAGAGGATTTCATAGCATAAAATATAACTTTCTCATTAAGCATCTCTTGGTTAAATTTAATTGCGTTCCTTTGGTTCCGTAAGCTCAAAAGCATGGTAAGAACTTTCCCTAGCTGCTCTTTGGGATAACTCTCTTAAATACACTCCCAACAATCACAAGAGGAACAGGTACCTGCCAACCAAAAGCACACCAACATTAGAAGGAAAGAAAGAATTCCAATATGGATTTGGAAATCTTACACTCCCACATTATGTGACACATGGTCTCCAAATGCAACCTACAAAAAGGACTAGAGAGAATAGAGAAATTGGTAACGATTTCTTTCTTCAAAATATCACTAGTAGTGGGGATGATATCGTTTAAAATTCTCCAACCAGCCACTTTAACCTTTGGTAATGGATTTGAATTCCAGATAGCCCTTTAGAAGTGAGAAAACTTGATTTTGGACGACTGAAAAGTTGAGTCAGAGTTAGAACTCCTCCTCCCCAGAAAATAGGCACTTTTAATGGTAAATTTGCCTTTCCTATCCTCATTCCAAATGATCTCATCTTCCCAAGAATGATTGTCCAAAGGAATGCTCAGAATGTCTTCCACGTCGTGAGGGATAAAAACATCTTTAATCAACTCGCTGTTCCAACCACTTTTCGGGGAGGGAAGATATGCCACCCGTTTTTGCAAGAAATCATTCCTAATCACACAAGTCTTAAGATTACCAGAGTTAGGGATCCAAGGATCTTTTGTAATGTAAATGTGTCTGCCATTTCCAACATGCCATCTATAACCCTTAAGAAATAGATCTCTTCTCCAAAGTATACTTCCCCATGCATAGGACGAGTTAGAACCAAGCCCTGCCTTCAGATAATCACAACTAGGAAAATACCGACCCTTTAAAATTCTGGATAGCAAACTATCAAGCTTTTTAATAATGTTTCAGCTGTGCTTAGCCAAAGTTGCTTGATTAAAAATCTTGAAGTCTCTGAAGCTTGCCTTCTTGTTTCAGGCCACAAAGACGTTTCCAACTGCTCTAATAGATTTTCTTCTTTTCCTCTGACGAACCCCACCAAAACCGACCACACGTCACATTGAGATCCTTGCAGAGACTCTCCAAAAATTTGAAATAACACATAGTATAACTCGGGATGGCTTGAATCATAGCCTTAAGCATAACCTTTTTACCTCATGTAGAGAATAGATTTGCTTTCCAATTTTGTAAAGCCTTCCAAACCCTATTCTTGATCTCTTTAAACACCAAATTCCTATTTCTGTAGATCTGGGAAGGAAGACTAAGGTAAAGGCCAAAGGTCTGTACATACTTAACCCCCAAACAAGCACTGATGTCTCGTAGTCTAGTTGTCTCAACATTCTTGCTTAGCCATAAACATGGATTTACTTTTGTTGATGCTCTACCCTGAAGCATTTTTGTAATCTTGCAAAACTTCCTTAATGGTTCTGCATTCTTGCAATGAAACCTTAAAGAAAAAAAAACACTATCATCAGCAAAGAAAAGAAGAGATAAGGCAAGACAACATCTATTTAATTTAATACTAGAGATTGTAGAGATAGAAACTTTCCTGTCAAGATGCGTCGAGAGACCTTCAGCAAAGAGGAAGAAAAGATAAGGGGATCGATGATCCCCTTGCCTCAAACCTCTGGAAGCCTGGAACCTCTCCCGAGGGATACCATTAAGAAGAACCTGAAAATGAGCTGATTCCATGTAATTCATGACCAGAGATATCCAACTCTGATTAAATCCCAGCTTTTTCATGACCTCCCTAAGATACCTTCATTTGACCCGATCATAAGTTTTGCTGATATCAGTTTTCATAGACACTCATCACTGCTTCCCTTTTCTCCTAGAACTGATAGCATGAAAATATTCAAAACCAATAAGAGCGTTGTTGGTGATAAGCCTCCCAGGAACAAAAATTGACTAAGATGGAGAAATGAGGACTTCGGGCTCTCACTCGAGACGATTAGCTAGAACCTTGGCTATGATCTTGTAAATAACGTTGCACAGCCTGATGGGTATAAAGTCTAACATACGTTTGGGGTCCTTAATTTTAGGGATAATGGAAATATAAGTACCATTGATCTATTCAAGGCCCATGCCTTGGTCATTAAGGATATTCAAGCATAAAGCCACTGAATTAGAACCCACAATCTCCCAATACTTCTGGTAGAAGAGAGCATGAATACCATCAGGATCAGGAGCTTTCGTCGGGTCCATTCCTTTCAGAGCTTGCTCCAACTCATCCCTTGAAAAATTATGGCATAGCTCCTCGTATTCAATAACAGTCACTTTACTCTCAATACAAATCAGTGATATTATATATATCCTCTTCCTTTGAATCCGAAGAGGTAAAGAGCTTCTGAAAAAAGTTCGTTACTACGTTACCCAAATCGACATCCTCGACAATCCACAATCCAGAATCATCACACAACCAACAATCGAATTGGTCTTTTTCCTGAAAAAAGCTCTATGGTAAAACTATTTTGCAGTTCTGTCACCCTACTGAAGCCAATCTTCCCTAGACAGATCTTCCAATACCTTTCCTCCTAATCTAGAAGTAAGTCAAGCTCCTTTACAACCTGAAGCCGCTTCAATCTCACCTCTCGATCAGGATTACCACTAAAAAAGTCTTGAGAGAATTCAATTCGTTTTTCTTTCTAATTATAGCCCCTTGCAAGGATCCATTAAGCCTTTCTTTATCCCAAACTTTCAGCTTGCTAAGACAAAAAAACAATTTTTTCTTGAAACCTTCAACGCCTCTTAAGTTTTCGTCGTGCCAAACAGACTCAATAATTTTCTTGCAATCTTCAAATTTGCAATATTAAAAAAGGATAACTTATAATATAATTAAAATCATAATTAAATATTACTTATATTTTTTTATGATCGATTAAAAATGTGATCAATTTTAATCCTCATTAAAGCCTCATTTAATAACTTAAGCAATTTTCATATATATATATATGATTAAAAGTTATCAATTATAGTTTAATTAATCACCCATTAAAGTTCCATTCGATAATTCAAACAACTTTCATAAATTTCTATAAGTGCTCCAAAATTCATACTAGCATAGCATTGACATTTACATAGAATTATTGTATATATTTTTAGATATAATAATTAAAATTTATCAATTATAGTGTACTTAAGCCACAATTAAAACACAATTAAAGTTTCATTAAATAATCTAAATAATTTTTATAAAGTTTTTCAAACTTCCATAAACATTTCTATAAAATTTAAACCTCGGCATTTCCATAAAATATTCACATTTCAAATCGTGCCTAAAAATATTATCTATAAGCTTAATTTGTTTTAATGATTATTAAACAAAGCTTTTGAGAATCAATTTGTTATTTAACCAAGAAAAAGAAAAAGAAAAAAGAAAAGAAAAGAGCACTATGTAAATAAATACCAGACTAGGTGGTTTCTTCTTCTTTAAAATAATGTTATGTTAGGCATTGGAAACCCTTTAAAGGACGGCTACCGTAATGCAAACAAATTAATCCTTTAAAATCTACTTTCTTTGGTGGTTTGTCTGTTTCTTATTATATTATTGGACTTAGAAAGTGTGAATCATATCTATAATCTATTATATTATTTATTTTGCTTACAAATATATTAATATTCACGACTCTTAAGAGAAAAAAAAAATCACGTGGGACCCCTCAAAAAGGGAATTATTGAACGAATTATATGGTTTTTTTTATTTCATATCAAATCTTGAATGAAAGTGCATCAAAGAACATGACAAGACGATGGGGACAGACAAGAATTTCTTTTCTTTTGTTTTTGTTTTTGTTTTTGTTTTTTTTTGGGAATTTAAATGGAACTTTAAATAGAAAAAATGTTTAAAGGATCGTGAAAATCCACAAAAGTATTTGGAGTTCATAGTGGTTCGGTTAGCCTTGCTGGTGTCATTAAAAGGATTCCAAACAAGACAATCTCAAAAAAAAAAAAAAAAAAAAAGAAAAAAAAAGATTAGTTGAATCGTAAAAGAAAGATGATAGCTTGGAAAGGAGGTTTAGTATTTCTTATATATATATATTCAAAGATTGAAACAAGTTACGATAAAATGATATGATTTTTATTTAAAAAAATATATTTTATTTGATAGATTTGTTTTTTAGCAACAAGGAGGAAGGTATATTACTAGACAATTAGCACGTGAGTATGCCAAATTTGTAATTGTTAATCTAAGAATATAAGACGGTAGATAAGACATAAATTATCATTTAATCAATAATTTGATATTCCACTCTCAAATAAGTAAAATATATAAATATTTTTTTTTAAAAAAAAATTCTTTCAATAAAGTAAATTTATATGAATTAACATTTACCCAAAACATTAACATACATTTCCAATTTTGAGCTCACTTTTTCTCTCTATTAGATAAAACAATAAGATGGTAATTTTCTAATCATGATTATCTACCACTCAATTATGGCTTTTTAATGTTTTAATAAGTTATTAACAATACTTTACACTAACTTAAATACAGCTTCGATCATCCCTCCAGTTGTTAAACTGAAAAGGATAAAAAAGAATAAAAAATACTTGATGTTTTACAACCATACAAATGAGTTTTCCTAGAAAAAAAATAAGATTTCAACTAACATAACAGACATGAAGTTATTCTTAATCTTACAGCAAAATTCATTTCCAAAAAAGAGAGAATCTAACAATAAATAAATATATATATCAAACTTTGGTAAAGAAAAAGAGAATAAAGAAACTAATATCTTACTCATTTAAAAAGCAAGGCATTGCTACATCTAACCATTCACATAGTGTGATGTATCCTACAAACTTTTTTTTTTCAAAATTAAAAAAAAAAATCATAAGTATTTCTAAATTATCAAAAGAATCAGAATCCTCTATGTACAAGATCAACTTGAAGCCATATAAGTCCTATGACAACTATTTTATGAAAATCATCTTCCACATTTTTTCTTAGAATTTCTCTGAAGACTTCAAAATTTTCATATATATTAAATAGTTATCAATCCCATCAAAAATTTTCAGATTTCAAACTATAATGGAAAAGAATAATACATATGTACATGAATTATACCCCAAATATCTATGAATGAATCATATGAATAAAAAATCTCTCCTCTCTTAAATTTACAAGTCACGGAAGTAATAATCAAAATATTGGGTAATTATTTACTTACTATATTTTTCTATTGAAGTGGGGAAGAAAATAATGGAGATTTGAGAATATCTCCTCCGTGTAAGACTATTGGAAAATCCATCACTTCCTTTTTCTCTTTCATCTACAGCTTTTCTCAGATCTCATGTAGCTTTGCTTTGGGCTAATGCAGACCAGATTTGGTTAAGTTCTTCATATTGAATCTTTCTAAACCACTGACAAAATCCTTGTCATTATTTCTCAAAAAAGATGGTGCAAGAAAGTTGAAGGGTATGTGTTAAGAGCTGACATGATGCCAAGGGGTTCTTCACCGGTTAACGGATGGTGGTTCGTCCCAGGAAGGATGCTCCGATTTCACTGTCCGTGTTCTGCATTATAATTTAAACCCATGTGTGAGTTTGAGTTGACAATGAAATGGAACAGAACAAGTCCTTTCTATAAGGATCCCAATAACAAAATGTCAGACAAACATGTGTCCCTATAGTTTCACATCATGTGCAAAGATATCATTTAAAATGCAGAAAATGTTCAAGACAGCTCAAGAGTAGCTATTGATTTTGTCTCACTATAACGTATCTTGATCTGATCCAGAAACTGATGTCCACTGAAAAGACTTCATTCAAGGAACAGAAGAAATCACATGTATTTCGCATCATACGCAAATAGACAATTTATTTACCTGCGATTTAGGTGAAGGGAAGACATTCCAAAATCTAAGCGTTTCATCACCAGCACCTGTTACAATGGTCTGCAAGGGAAAAGAACATGATCAGAAAACAAGTAAAATAACTAATTGGTATCTCTTTTGTTTTCCACAAATGGTAAAAAATGACAAGATAGAAATCACGGTACAAACAAATAAATACGCTACCTGACCATCAGGAGATATGGCCAGATAAAGAACTCTGAAAGTATGGCCAGTCAATGTTGCCAACTGCATAAGAGCATAAATTAAATTTAGACTGGGAAATAACATAATATGATTATGGTTGAGAGAAAGGGGAAAAAGGCCAACGAACCTTAGACATAGTTGGATATCTCCAGACTATTATTTGGTTTTGGGAGAACCCATGGGTACTAACAAGTTCATTAACATTCTTAGACCATGCCAGATTGCACACCTGTCACATAAAACAAAGATGCGGTTTATGTCAACTTTGACATTGAAGTATGGTCACTGAAGAACTATTCTCCAGATAACAAATATTCCAAGTAGGTTCTTAAATGATACATCCAAACTTCAGGATCAAAAAGGTCTAAGGAGATTAAGACAAGTCTTGATAGCAGACAGTTGAACTACTACCTCAATGGTATTATTTTGATGGAACCAAACAGCATATATGCCAGGTTGGGAGCATAGAATTACAAGGGCATCCAACCTACCATTCTTTTACTCCAAAAAAGTCTCCCTCTATTAATATTAATATTAGCAAGAAGTCAATAATCTAGAAATATTATTAATTTATGCCGGCATTTGATCTGCATTTCAAACAGACAATTCTTGAATTACTTTAGGTGGAGGTTGGGTCTATAGGATTCCTTCTAACCCATGCTTGAATCACAGAGGAATATATGGAAAGAAATATTACAGAAGCAAAGAGATAAAAAAAAAAATTAATTACCTGACTTCCAGTGTCCATGCAGCTCAAATGTGTATTGGTAGTTGTGTTCCAAAAACGAATACATCGATCTGCGGTTCCACCCCCTGATGCAAGTAGTCCATGAAGATGAGGAGACCACGCTATAGCTTTTACAGCAGCGGTGTGCTCATAAAATTTAAGTACTGGTTGGGTTGAATGTTGATTCCAAACAAATAACTGAAAGCAGAGAACAACAAATATTAGTCATCATGTCAGAAGGAAAAACAAACAGATACAAAGATGGAAGAAAAGGGTATAACGTACTCTATTATCATTTCCTCCTGATGCTAATTCACGATTATCGTATGACCATTTCAATCCACAAACCTACAGCAGAACAGTTGCACTCTGTGGCTAAGAAGTAGGTAAAAGAAAAGCAAGAGAAATGCAAATTGACAGAGGATGATGAGCCTATGAAGAAACTATTCAAGCAGTAAAATTACACAATAGATACTAATGTCCTAAAGATCAATGGAAATCATAAGATGGCAATACTAAAGCATTTCAAATTATCCTAAAGTTAAGTGGGAGTCAGGAGAAATAACAACATAAGCCTCACCTCTGATTTATGGCCAGATAATTTAGTCACGAAATCATCCTGAGCCCGAATATCTCTTTGAAGAATACTTTTGTCCCGGCTACCAGACGATAAAAGAGATGAGCTCCAAGCTAAGGCCCCAACTCGTAACCGATGGCCCTCCATGGTCCTAACCCTTTTACAGCGTGATGCATCCCAAATCTAGAGAGATGATCATTAGGGCATGGGTTAATCAACACTGGAAGCAGGCACATAATCAAATCCATCGGAATCTCAGTTATGCAAATCTCAAGAAATTAAACTTCCTCAAGAGCTGAAGGGAAAAAAAAAAAAAAAGAAAAAAGAAAAAGAAAAAACCGAATTGAAGTCGATATGCCAGAACATACATAGAATTAAACTGATCATCACTAACCTGGACTTTCCCATTGCTAGTGCCAACAGCAAGATGAGTTCCACGCTGTGCCCAGCCCACTGAACATACACTGTCATCGATTCCCAAATCACATAACTTGGTGACCTGCAAATAGAATGATTCTTAATAACTAGACATCCATAAGCTACATAAATTTAGACATATCAAGAAACAATTTAACAATCTCGAGATCGGTTGCTGATTTAGACCAATTCTGAAGAATGTAAATCTATCTTATAGCTGTAATAAAAGTCATAACAGATCGATCATCCCACAAAGATGAAATTAAAAATGAAAGGGCAGACAGAGAGTTACCTTACTACTACAAGCATTCCAGAGATAAACACAATTACCCAACCCCACAGCCAGCACATTATGCGAAGACCAATCCACAAGATTGAGATAAAAATCATCTTGCAGAGCAGGTGCATCCAAGACCTAACAATGCAGATAAGGAAATAAAGGGGGAAAAAAAAACATTAGAGAATCCAAAGAGCAATCAAATCCAAAATCCAATTACAAAAATTCACCTTATAAGGCGATCGAGGAACCTTCCTTGGAGTCTTAACCGGACTTGGATTAAGCCCAGGAGCCGCATCATCAAACCCAAAAGGCGAAAGCGAATGCATTGACCTCCTAGTCTCGGTCTTATAACGAAAAATATTATGATTAGGAAGGCACATTGGGGAGCTTCTCTTCTCAGGAGTAGCAGGAGGGACTACTCCAGCATCAGGGCCAAACAAAGCCGTCCGAAGAAGCGTAGCGTAGGCAGTAGAAGTATCCTCGCGACCATCAGAGTGGGAATTGGAAACAGGGGAGATATCAAATAGGGCAAAATTGGAACCAGATCTACTGGGTATGAATCTATCAGAGTAGATAGCTCTAGATGGCGACAAATGATGGTTGATATTGATCATACGGTCGATTTGGCGAGATGGGGTTAGGGTTTCAAGTGAGTGAGAAGCCCGAGACATTGAAGGCGGCAAATTGAGCTGTAAAGAAGATGACGGAGAAGAAGAAGAAGGTGAAGGCGTGGAAGAAGATTGATGGGTCCGCTGAGGAAGGGCTTGATCTTCCATTGGAGAATCAATGGAAGAGATCTGGATGGAATTGAGGGAAGAGAGAGAAAGAGACCGATGAGAGAGAAAGGATGAGAGAGAAAGGGAGTAAGGGAAGATAGTAAAAGGGGAAGGGGGCTTGTAATAGACGGAGAAGGAGAGAGAATTTTGACAGCTTGGATTGTAAGAGAGAGAGAAAGGAGTTCCCGGCAAATCTTAGGTAAAAGCTAAACCTTTTTCCCGGGAAATCTACTACTCTACTACTGCCTTCTTTTCTATTGGGCCTACTCTTTTTATTGGGCCGCCATCAGGCCCAGCCCAACTCTACTACTTTCTAAATCCTACACCCTCCTTAATTACTATTTAATATCAATAATAATACTCATCCATCTCTCATTATTATATCTAATATATATATATTTTTAATATTATCACTTTTTGTTCATTTCTTTTTACTACTTTCATACTAATCTTAAATTGCCCTGCATGGTTCCTTAATTTATAGAAAGTATTTGCAACTTGTGCTTATTTTATTTTTAAAAAATTAAATTACAATACTCCACTAATAAGTTAGATGTTTGAGTCTCCCCTCCACGTATTTTATTTTAACTAAATATATAGATTTATACATAATTTATTTATTCTTTTGTTTTTTTTTAAAAAAAAATCAATTTATACTCTAAATTTTAGGTCGTATCATTTAAAATCTAAAAAGTAATTATTAAAATGCAAATCTTGCCTATGTGAATCAATTTAAACCTGCTATTTTTTCTTTTAAAAAAAACTCATTATTTTTCATTTTAGAGCTATTAATGAATAAATTTGAGAGAAATTACTATAAATAGAAAAAATATCAAACTATTTATAAATATAGAAAATTTTTATTGTCTATCAACAAATAGACCGTGATAAAAGTCTAGAAGTCTATCACTCAAGCGATAAAATTCTATCGCGATCTATCTTTGATTGAAGGTAAAAATTTTCTATATTTGTAAATAATTGGACTCATTTTTCTATATTTGAAAACAATCCTAAATTTTATATGTGTATAAGACTTCTAATAGATGAATTATTGTATATTAAAAAGAAATGGATCATATCGATTATAAATGTTGTAGATTAAAGACTTTTCTTTTATATAAGTTGCTTTTTATTCTCTCTTGTTATTTTGATAGAATTTTTGGAGAATAATAGCTTTTCTAAAGTTATTTTGTGTTGATTTTTAGATAAAATAGTTATCCATCGCTAATATAAAATCTAAATTGGTTTAAAGTTTATGGTTTAAATGGATAAACTTAGTAACTTTAAGAATATAAATTGATTTGCTCCATACCAAAAAAGAAGTATTGATTCTTTTTGTTTTCTCTCTTTTTAAATCACTAATAAGTTAGATGTTTGAATCTTTATTCTGTGTATTTTTTTAACTAAATATATAGATTTATATATAGTTTATGCATTTTTTTTTTGTCTTTTTGTTTTTGAAATTTTTTTTTAATTTATACCATAAATTTTAGGTCTCACTTAAAATCCAAAAAGTAATTATTAAAATGTAAATCTTGCCTATTTAATCAATTTAAACCTGTTATTTTTTCTTTGAAAAAAACTCGTTATTTTTCATTTTAGAGCTGTTAATGGATAAATTTTAGGGTAATTGCTATAAACAGAAAAAATATCAAACTATTTACAAATATAGAAATTTTTTACTGTCTATCAGCGATAGACCACGATAAAAGTCTATTAAATTCTATCGCTTGAGTGATAGACAACGATAGAAGTCTATCGCTTGTCTATCACTCAAGCGATAGAATTTAATAGACTTTTATCGTGGTCTATCGCTGATAGACAGTATTGAGTGATAGACAACGATATCACTCAAGCGACCAGTCTATCTCTGATTGAAAGTAAATTTTTTCTATATTTATAAATAGTTTGACTCATTTTTATATATTTAAAAACAACCCTAAATTTTATATGTGTATAAGACTTTTAATAGATGAATTATTGTATATTAAAAAGAAATGGATCATATCGATTGTAAATGTTGTAGATTAAAGACTTCTCATTTACATAAGTTGCTTTTTATTCTCTCTTCTACCATTATTTTCTCTTGTTATTTTGATAGAATTTTGGGAGAATAATAGTTTTTTTCTATAGTTATTTTGAGTTGATTTTTAAATAAAATAGTTATCCATCAATAACATAAAATCTAAATTGATTCAAAGTTTACAATTTAAATCGATAAACTTAGCAACTTTAAGGATATAAATCGATTTGCTTCACACCAAAAAAAAAAGATTGATTCTTGTTCTTTTTTCTCTCTTTTTTCCTTTTCAAATATAACAATGTGGGGTATATATAAAGTATTAAGTGAATTTTCCTTTTCAGATATATTAAAATAATTTACATTTTTTTCAACGGTATTTTGGGATGAGATTTAAACTTCTAACCTTTGGCTTAATTTATAAATTCATAACCATTTGAATAATAATTAGGTTGACATACAAATTGGATAGAAGTATTAATGCATTTAACTAGGGTCTAAGTTGGTAGCTATATAGTAAGGTATTTTTTTTTTCTTTTAATTTTACAATCAATTTTATCTTTAAAATATTACCATCATATATTAAATTCAACTGTGGGTTATCTTAAAAGAAAAGAAAAAAAAAAAAACGTAACTGTGGTTTTCTTAAAAAGAAGGTTATCCTTGTTGAGTGCTTACAAAATGGGTTATATTAGGTATTTCTTAATTTGGTTTTTAATTTTTTTTGAGATTCTCAAATTACCTTTTATGTTCAAAATATTCCCAATAAGGTCTTTTTCATATAAAGTTGGCTAAATATTCTTATAAAAAAAGTTAAGAGAACATTACATTATGACTTTATATCAATATATTTAAACACATGGAAAGAAAGATAATGCAATTTAACCTATGAAAATTCAACCTCACCATTAACAAAATCTAACCCCTCGAACAAAAAAAATTATTTCTTCGTGGTATGATTAAATTAAATGTCTAAATATCAAAGCGTGATTACAAAATTTAACATATACAATTTATTTGGAATGACTCGGGACCATTTGGATCGACTTCTAAATGTTTAAATAAGTATTTATAAATGTTAAAAATAAAGTTTTCTAACTGTATTAGATATTAAAGATAAATTTGGGAATTTAAAAAGATGAAGGACCAAATTGGAATTATATAGGGAGTATAATTAGCTTTTAGTTATTATTGGGCCTGGGCTGGAAGGTCAAGATGCAGCCCGGTAAAAGGCCCAAAAGTATACTTCCAACCCATGATTTAATGTTTTTTTAGAACAAGTTTCTAAAGTGTTTTGTGGAAGGATTTTGTGGAACTCACGATTAAAAAAAAAAAAAAAAAAAAAAACAAAAACATACCACACGCAAAATCTAAATAAATAGGTCTAATTATATAATTGTCTAAATTTTCATATTTTTTACATGAATAACCTAATATACTATTATCTTATACAAAAATTGGACTCAATTTACATTTTTAGCCCTATTATCATTTTTTTTTGTTTAAATATGATAATATTAATAGCAGAAGAAGTATGTAAGGGAAGTCTCTTGCGGTTATGAATTTTCTAAAATAGTTTTCTTTTCAAAACCTATACAAGTAAGGAAAATTTCTCCAAAAATTCAAAAATTGTTGTCTTTATAAATGAAAGCAAGAATCACAAGAAACTTCGAAGGAGAAAACAAAGTATATTTGATATATACAATTTTTTTTAGAAATAAACTAGGGTATATTTGATAAGTACATAACAAAACAATTTGTAAAATATATAGTCTTATATACTGAAGAATCTATGTAATGTATATTTACATTTTCTAATATATTTGTAAACACACTTAAAAATAAACCATGATATATGTGATGTTTATTTACATTTTTCCGTATATTACCAATATATTTGACATATACTTGAGATTATGGAGATGTGATCGATTTTTAGCTAAGAATACAGAAGAAAATAAATAAAATCTCATAAAATGAAGGAAATATTAATTTGAAATATCTTGCATTAAATGAACATCAATTAAAATTAATAAATAACGAAAACAAAGTCAAAATTGAAAAATGATGTTAATAAGAAAAAAAATTAAATATTTCGAATGTTGATTGATGAGTGATAATGTGATTAATGATATTTCAAAAAATAAAATACTTATATAATTAATAGCAAATTCAGAAATGATATATATTTTTATTTTAAAATATTACGAAATTAAAAGATGAGATAGAATATCAAAAGGTTAAAGATGTCCAAAAATGTTGCTAAAATCTAGTTAGAGAATATTGCTGCATTTGAAGACATTTGTGAAATATTAATTATGTAGTAGACTAATTCTCTAAATCTTTCTTTAAAAAAAAAAATATCAATTTCATGTCTTATTAACTCTTAACATTGTGGGTTCCACAACTAAACAACTCTCTTAACATTGTGGGTTACACGACTAAACAACTCTCCGTACTTTATAACTCTATTTCTTTGTATTTTATTTACAACATAGTATTAGTTTATGTTGGAAAGATAATTTACTTATAAATGTTTAATAATATATGAGGTCGGCGATCTAGATCTCTAACCTTTTAAATAAAATTATGTCTTAATCAGCTAAACTACGCACATCTTAGAAGAAATTTTATATGATTAAATTACTTACTATATATATGCTCATATTCATCAATCTTGGCTACCAAATTAATATATATGGTAAAGAAATATATCAAGTTATTTGTAACATTTGCCCCTGGTTTGTTTATTTGTTACCATAATTAGTAATTATACTATGATGAGATATGGTAATTAATTAAATGATAGAGCTGAAAATTTTATATGAAAAATTGCCATATCCTATAAATGAAGGTTTACGTTTCAGGGTGCATATACAAGATCAAATTTTGGAAGGCTAAATGGTAATTTTCTTTAGCAAATTAAAAATAGGATTAAATTTTTGGAAGGCAGAGTGGTGATTTTTAGTTAATTAAAATAAATTTTAAAGTGTTTAATTAAATAATTAAGAGTAATTTTAATAGAAATTACTATAAAAATATCTTTAGCAAATTAAAAATAGGATTAATTTTTGGAAGGCAGAGTGGTGATTTTTAGTTAATTAAAATAAATTTTAAAGTGTTTAATTAAATAATTAAGAGTAATTTTAATAGACTTACTATATTGTGAGTTGGTCATTTTCTCAATTCATTGAGTATTTAGTTTAATTTGGAAAATAAGCTATTTTGAAAAAAATTAAAATGTTGGACAACAACTCAAAATAATTTTTGAAACATTTTTAAAATGCAATTTAAACAATTTTTATCAAAGAGATGAAATAAAAATGACTTTTTTAAAAAATATTTTTTTTTCTCTAGTTAATCAAAAGAGACTCTTATTCTATAACCTTTGCCAATATATTTCAAAAATATATAGAAGCAAAGAGTTTTTATTGCCTAGCTATAATCTGTCTTCTTCTCTACTTTGAATGTTGTTATTGGTGGTATTTTAAATGATATAAATTTAATATGATGCTCTTAAAAGTCTTGTAAGGTGAAAACATAATTTTATGAGTTTTGAAAATCGGTTTTAGTTTTTAAAACCAAAATGATTATCGGAGATGCTAGGTTTTATATTTTAAAGAAATATAAAATTTATTTTTGAGCTCTAATTAAACTCTCCAAAATTTTTAAAATAGAAAAATAAAAAAATTACCAAACATGCTAGGTTTTATATTTTAAAGAAATTAATAATAATAAAAAAAATTAACAAATATATCTATTTTTGGTTCTTTAAAAAAAAGACAAAAAGTAAAAAAAAAAAAAAAGAAAGGATATCAATTTATTTATTTTTTATTTTTTAAAAATTGAAAATAAAAAAAAGTTATCAAATAAGTTGTAGTTTTAGAAAACATTAACTAAACCTATATTGATTTTGTTTTTGAAAACAACAAATTAAAAGTAAACAATAGAAAATAGAAAAATCTAGAGAAAACTGAATTGATTATCCAATCTATCCCTAAAATTGTTTGGACTTTAAATTTTTTTTCTTTTCTGAAAAACGATTTCCACAAGTGAGTAAAATTCAACCTTGTATATCCATTTTATGAACGTGCTAGAATTTAGAAGTAAAAGTGAGCCTAACGAAATAATAAAAAACGATTTCCACAAGTGAGTAAAATTCAACCTTGTATATCCATTTTATGAACGTGCTAGAAATTAGAAGTAAAAGTGAGCTAACGAATATAATTTAGATGAATTTTTATTAAAATTAAAATATAAACTTATATATATATGAACATACATGGATATGGAATGAAAAGTTTTGTAGTTATGATATGTAGGTAGTTGGTTGAATCATTCATGTGAACCCTTTAAACTTATGCCCATTTTTAACTTATACCTATAAAAAGTGTGACCACCTATGGTTTTTTATCCTCTTGCAAGGTTAGAGTCCTTATTTAAATCTCGAGTCTATGTCATTATTAATTTTTTAATTATTCTCTGATTTTTCTGATCTTACTTTTCCTTTTTCTAATATAGATTTTGAAAAGTTGATATTAAAAGTTTGGTAATCTACTGTCCAAAATAATTGTAAAATTACAGTTCAATATTTATTTTGATAAAACATTCATCACAATAATATCGAAGGTTAACTTTTTTTTTCGTTCAACAATATCTAGGGTAGACCAAAGAAGGTAAATTATAATGTTAGTCCTTAAAGTTTGAGATTTGTGTCCAATTAGTCCATAGTTTTTTTATTTATTTAAAAATGTTACATAAACTTTCGTTAATGAGTTAACTAATTTTGTTAATTAAAGGACCAAAATTTGACATTTATGAAGTATTAGAGACTTGATTGTTGAATTTTAAAATCTAGAATCTAAAAAATGTTAAATTAGGCTAAATTAGAGAAATACCTCTAAACTTTATATTTCATTTCATAATATCTCTCAACTTTAGAAAACTGTATTATTATTTTCGAACTTTTAAAAAATTTCAAAAAAACATTAATTACCATTAAGTTTTAGATGGAAAACATTTATTTATTATATATTTTTTTCTCTTTTCAAATTCTTCCTCTAAGCACTCCTTTCGTTGGCCTAAACTTTGTTACTTGATTTCTAGCACTTGAGCATCAGTTGATACAACCCAAAATATACAACATAGTGAGTCATTTAAGATTTCAAAACATAGATTGTTTGGTATATTAATTTATTTTTCTAAATCTTTAGGAAGAATCTCTAAGTTTTTTATGCAAATCCTAGGTTAATAAGATAAGTATAACCCAGATTGCATATAAGTTTTTCTCTTCAATCGATGTACTACCTAGATTTTTTTTTTTTTTTTTTTTTTTTTTTTTTTTTTTTTTTTTGCTACACCTTCAATATCCTAGATTTTTTGCTTAATGGTTGGGATGATAATTTCAATGCTCGTGAAGATTTCATCAAATGGCTATTGCTCCGAATGGTAAATTCTCTGTTAAATCCATGAAAAGCTACTTCACAGAGGCCATCATATCGACCCATACATTGGATGTTGGTTTACTTTGGGGTCCTCTATCCTGCCAAAAAAATGTAAGCTTTTCATATGAACAATTCCTCACAAGAGAATCAATACCATTGATAAATGTTAAAGTCATCCTGCTTTACTCTTTGATGATCTGAATTGGTGTATTTTATGTAAAATCTATGGTGAAACTGCTGAACATCTCTTCATATATTGCGCTTACTCCTCTCTGATTTTGGTCTAAAACTGAATGACAATTGTGCCTATTCTCTTCCCAATTCGTTGGATGACATTCTTGAAGCTCTGATTCATCTCAAACAAAGCTCAAGGAAGGAAATATTATGGTGCACAATATGATTGGTGCTAGTCTAATTTGGTGTTTGACTTTGGGCTTATCTCTAAATCTTTTCGTTTCTATATTCCATCACTTTTAGAATCAGAGTGTCATAAAGGTGTTATGAATGTATCTACTTAGTTGGAGATATCGATCCTCGACTTTTAGTATCTTTTTTTATATGAAAAATACCATTAAAATTGGAAAAAAAAAAAAAAAAACAAGTTTCTTCTGCTGATCTCTTCGTGATCAATTCTTTTCCATCAATCACTTGGTTCAACTGATGCTGTATAATTGCTAAAACAAGTGCTGCAAACAACTGCCAGAGTAAATAATATATGGGAGAGAGGAAGAATAGTAGGAAAGTGTTTTCGATATAAAACCTTTTCGATATAAAACCTAATAATAAGGATATTTTTTTAATTTCTTTTTTTGGAAAGTTATGAGTATTAATAATGTAATTTTTTAAAGTTAGTTTAGTATTAATATCATATAGGCAAATTTAGAGATATTTTCTCTAATTTTATGAATTTAGTAAGCGATGAATGCTACAAAACAACTTTTGAGTTGCAATAAAGTCTATATAACTATGAAATTTTATAGCCACCTATAAGCTCAATGAGCTCTCAAACTAGGGTTATCCACCCCAATTTAATTTCTTGTCTCAGCAAAATCTTCCATTAAATTTTGTAGGGATTGAGTGGAGATTTTCTCGAGAAATTATTATTATTTTTTTTATAGAAAAAACAAATAAAAAACTGAATGCGTTAAAGGAAAAAAAAAAAATGAAAATATGTCCCTGAAAGCTCAAATTCAAGCATAAGTTTATAGAAGGTATGCATATTGCCAATTTGTCAATAAAAATATTTGACGGTTCTGATTTGTATAGTGTTTGTTTTTCGAAGAGACATACTTCTTTAAAACTATAAAATTTCTTCAATTAATTTTGAAATTATATAAGAAGTTCTAGAACTAAAAATAAATTGGATATAGAACGCTAGTTACATTGAAATTTTAGTTTATTTAATTAAATGGCTCTCACTACATAGTCAGTAAAGAAGGATTGTGTGAATAACAATCTAACTTTGTATCATAATTAAACAATTAAAATAGGAAAAAAAAACCAGTACCAAAAAAAAAAAAAAAAAAAAACCCAAATAAAGTGATCTTGGCTAGCCCAATTAGCCCACTTTGTAAGCTTTTTTTCGATGAAGATTTGCTTCTCTTGGAATGTGCTCAACTATCAATAATGGCCCATTGTCTCAAGTTCAACCTCATTTTGAAACAACCTAATTTAGGATAATTAACTAAAATAAACTTAGCGATAAAATTGTACAAACCACCCTTAAATTATGAGGTTTATTACAATTACAACAATAAATTTTAACGTAATTAATTACCCTCTAAATTTTGTGGTTTGTTACCATTACACTCCTGAACTTTTAATTTGATCAATTTTCTCTCTAGTTTTGTTATTTGTTGTAATCAATCCTCCTAGCTTGTTAAAATTATATATTTATTCTTATTCGTGACGTATATATATATATATATATTATATACTTTAACTGAAGTAACATTCGATGAAATTTAATTCTACAAATATTTATGTATTAATACTAGCATAGGGGTTCATTGCAAGAGCGATGAACCGATCAAATTCAAAATTTAGGGATGTAATTGAAACAAATCACAAAGTTTATGGGAGTGATTGATAAAATTAAAAGTTTATGGATACAATTGTAACAAACTATCATAGTTTAGGGTGGTTTGTGAAAATTTTCCAAAAAGAATACTTGGAAGAATAGTTTAATTAGGTCTTTCTCGTAATGATTATTTTATGTTTAATTATCAGTTTTAGAAAGTTTAAAACAACGTATTTGTGGTTTTAAGAAACAGTAGTAAACTTTTATGAAGGTAAATAAAGCTGTCTGACCAATTAATTAAGACCACCAAGGCAGTTCAATTGGGAGACATGTTACTAAAAGAATGTATTGGAAATATAAAAAGATTAGAGGAATTTGCATTAACATTCGCACGCCTTAAGTTTGATATTCCACACTCCTAAATCATTCCAATTTCCCTACCTTTTTCCCCCATTTGACTCCATCCTTCAAATCTCTAAACCTTTTTTCTTTTTTATGGGAGGAAAAAAAAAAGATTTCTAAAATGCTTAAAGTACAAGAATTTATCATTGTTTTTAGATTAACTATCACATTTCAAAGGAGGAAAAAAAAAGATTTCTAAAATGCTTAAAGTACAAGAATTTATCATTGTTTTTAGATTAACTATCACATTTCAAATCCAACAATTTGAAATGAATTTAACACCATCACCCTTTTTTAGCAAATATTTATGTTGTTTTTCCTAGATTAGTATAGAAATTGTTTAATCAAAGGAGTTAGAAATATCTAAACTAACAAAATTATATTCCAGTTGTCACATCATTCTTTTTCAATCTTTAAGGTTTAAACAATTTTATTATGTTGTCTTAAACTTAAATTACGTACATTAACAAAATGTCAATCTAACATGTCTATTATCCACCATACCATATCAAACTGGACTTAAACAGGATTTAAAGGTAGAGTTTCAAAATTGACGTTTTATATCTTATTCCGAAGAGAAAAGATTTTAATATATATTATTGATTATTAAGTTATGCTTAAATTGGTGATTATGTGAATGAAGTAGGAAAACATAATTAAAAGTTGAATAGCAATTAGCATAATTATTATGGAAAGTTGGAAGATTAAATTTACAATTGAACAATAAAATAGTACAACAAAGGCCACTTTTCTTTCCCTTTCCTCTTCCTTACAACTCACTCTCGTAAGCCATAACTCTCCCAATTTGTTCTAATTTTCCTCTTTCCACAGTTCCATCTAACAAAAGAAGAATCCTTTAACAAAAGGGAAGAAAGACAATAAAGAAGAAAAAAAAAAAAGCTGCTTCATAGCTCTTCTTTTGATACATTCTCAAGAAAACCAGAAGTTTTTCTTCTTCTTCAAAACCATTTTCCAGATGGGTTTCTTCTTCTTCTTCTTCTTCTTCTTCCCTTTCATTCTCACCATTTCTTCATCGCCCTCATCAATGGCGTTGGTTTCTCTCAAAACTCAACTCTACAAAATCCAATCGCCGCATCTCCTTGATCTTTACATCAGAGATTACACATTGAAGTCCCTTGACGACACAATCAAAACAGGGACACTTCACAGTGTCCCATTACCGGAAAATTTCTCCGGTATCGACGTTGACACCGCGAGGTTCCGATGCGGCAGTTTACGGAGGTACGGTGCATCGGTGAAAGAATTCCATCTGGGTGTTGGTGTTTCTCTGAATCCATGTGCAGAGAGAATCGTAATCATCCGGCAAAATTTGGGCGCAAATTGGTCTTCGATTTACTTCAACAACTACCGTTTAACTGGGTATCAATTAGTTTCTTCAATTTTGGGGATTTTGGCTTACAACTCTGGAAATTACAGTAATAGTTCAAGCTCCTCTCCTGTTCCATTTGAGGTCGGAATTTCCGCCGGAGAAAAACCCATCACAATAGATTTCAGAAACTCGACGAGAATGGGAAATGTTTCGGGAATGAGGCCGATTTGTGCGAGTTTCGAGAGGGATGGGAGAGTTACATTGGCGAAGGAGATTTCGCCGTTGATTTGCTCTGTTTTGAGACAGGGGCATTTTGGTTATGTGTGGAGGAGCCAGAGCCGGTTGAGTTGAGGAAGAAGGAGCGGCCGTGGAAGGTGGCTGTCGGAAGCTCGATCGGGGCGGCGATCGGAGCGTTTCTTTTGGGGTTGCTATTGGTGGCGATGTTTGTGAGAGTGAAAAAGAGGACGAGAATGGAGGAGCTGGAAATTAGGGCTTATGAAGAGGAAGCTCTGCAAGTTTCAATGGTCGGACATGTGAGAGCTCCGACGGCTCCGGGGACTCGGACTATGCCGTCGATTGAACATGAGTATTTGCCTCCGTCTCGTCGGCGGTGAGATTTGAGAATGCAATGTTTGTTCAGATTTAGAGCTATTTTTTTTTTTTTTTTTTTTTTTTTTTTTTTTTTTTTTTTTTTAAAGCTAGCCACAAAAAGAATTTTATTGTACATTTGGAATTGATTTGCGATGATAAACACAACACAGTTTCAATTCATTCGTTCTTAAGGTTTCTGTTTAAATCCGAGTGGTTATTTATTTATTTATTTGTATTTATTAGAGATTTAAAATGATGTATATTTTAATCAATTGAATTACATTCGAGCATGATATTAATATTAAATTTTCATGAACATGTTGACATTCTAATCTATAATTTTACATCTTCTCGAGTTTTTTATATCGTGACATTTAAATTATTTTGTAAAATAATTCATAATACATAAAATAAAGAACAAAGTGTAATAAATATAAGTGAAAGTATCAATTTACACTATTAAACTTTGGAGATGTATCAATTAAAGCCTTAAACTAATAATTGTATCAATTTAGACTTTGAATTTTCATAATTATATTAATTTACACCATCAATTAAATTATGTTTGGATAAACATCGTGTGTGAGACTTATAATTTTATCAATTCGACATTTGAAGAAGTCTATACATGTATAGAAATTGAATGCACAAATACTTTTCAAATATAATATTGAGAAAAAAGGTAAATTGATTCACCTATAATAATTTAGAAATTCATTTTGAAACTATTACATGTTTCGCACGATATTTTTTGAACTAAGTTTGAAGGAGAGTGTTAATTGATAAAACCTAGTTTAGTGATGTAAAATGATTTTTTTTTTGGAAAAATACATTGCTGGTCCATAAATTTTGAGTCTATAGTTTCTATTTGATCCTTAACTTTCAAAATGTTACACTTTTAATCCTTTTAAGTTTTGAGTTTCATTTCAATTTAGTTCCTAATTTTCCAATGTTACAATTTTACCCTTGAAATTTAAGTTTTTATTTGAACTTGGTCCTAGGTTTCCAAATTTACAAATCTAACCTCAATTTTCACTAGATCATTACTTTTAGTCTTACATGTTAATGTCTATTAATTAATTTAAAAGAATTAAAAAAATTAAAATTAATTAGGCTTCACTATTTTTTTCATCACTATTAAAATTAATTTTAAAATTTCACTTCATAATTAATTTAAATTAATTAATAGACATTAACGACTAAAATGCATATTTAGTGAGGAAAATATTGAAATTAACAATGTAAATCTTGAAACCTAGAAACTAAATTGATACGAAACTTCATAATTAATTTAATTAATTAATAGACATTAACGCTAAAATGCATATTTAATATGAAATTTTGAAACTTAGAACCTAGAAACTAAATTGATACGAAACAAACTTCATTTAATATTTATTTTGAAACTTAGAGACTAAATAGAAATCAAACTCAAAACTCTATAACTAAAAATATAACATTTTGAAACTTAGAGACCAAATAACCTAAAATTTGAAGAAAAAAACAATTTTCCCGCCATTTTATTTTATTTTTTGTTTTGTTTTTTTTTTAAACATCCATTGACATTTGACAATTTGAAGATTAGTTTCAAGGTCCAATGGGAGTAGAATTGTAGAAAATGGTGAAGGGAATCGGCCGACAAAAAGAGAAGTGAAAGCAATATGTGTGTGATTAAGTTGTCCCATCGAATTCAGAGGGAAAAATCGAAGGCGTTTTGGTTTCGCATTCACACGTCGATTTATTTATTTATTTATTTATTTTCACTTTTTGTCGGGACAAACAAACGCTTTCATTCAAAATTATACGAACGTTGCGTTTCCACCTCTTCCAAATCATTTCAAGCGTGGGAAGGAAGAACCCTTTCTCTCTCACTCTCTCTCCTCTTTCAACCAAAGTTTGAGCTTCATATATTATTATTATTATTATGAAAAAAGTGAGATAGTTGAACTTTTAACCTCAAGATCAATAGTATAATTAAGTTTTGTGTTAGTTGATATATTTTTTTAGTACAATTGAAGGTAAAGGAATTCGAACTATAGATCTCGTGATTACGTATCTCAATTGAGTTATGCTTAGTTTGACTTAATTGATATCTATTTTGTCTTTGAAGTTTTAAAGATGACATTTTTAGTCCTAATTTTAAATGGTGTTTAGAATTAATTAGTTGAATAATAGAAATGCGAGGACTATTATTAGTTGATTGAATTAAGATTAAGTGGCAAACTATAATAAATTTTAGGAAAAATTGTACAAACTACATTCATGAATAATTTTAGAGTTTGTTAAAGTTATAATCATGAGCTTTTAATTTTATCAATCACCTTTAGTTCGTTAAGTGTTGCATTCAATCTATTTTGTTAATATTAATGTTGATATATTCGTAAAATTGAAATCTTGATATTATCGATATTAACATCAACATTTTAATAATTGATTATGATATTAACATCGATATCTTGTTAGTTTAATGAATATTAATATTTTAATTTGTTAACCAATGTTGATAGCAAAATTCGAACAAGAAGACTCACCTGACTTTCACGTGCTTTCAAACAGTAAATTTGTAATTTGGGGGAAAAAAGACGACTTGCAAGACAAAAAAGAAGAAAACACCGATGTGGTGCCTGCCATAGAACTTCCGATGCTTAAGTCAGTCTTTAGCAAAGGGTTAAAGTAAGTTAGAAGTAGGAAGAAAAACTTATTTTGGTGATGTCGTATGACCCCTTATTTATAGGAGGGTGGACCTAAGGTTCCAAATCTAGGAAGGATTAGGAAATGCAGATTCGGACCGGCTAGAGGGGGCTCAGATCATGACCCACGAGAAGTGGGCCATTGAGGGTAGAGTGGGACTCGCCTCGGCCTCTGAGACCGAGGTGAGCGAGTTGGGCTGTTTGGCCCAACTTCCTTCCTTTTCTTGGTCCTTTTCCTCCCTTGGTCCATTAGCCATTTTCTCACACTTCTCTGATCCTTATGTGAGGATCATTTTTCCGATTTTACCCCTGACAGTCCGTCCTCTTATGCTCGTGAGTCTTGGTCCGAAAACGATTCATAACAATCAACATCGAAATTTGACCTTGAATTTGTCTTGAGAGACACTCTAATCTTTGAAGTAAGAGAAAGGAGGAGAAGGAAGAGCGGGAAAAAGAAAAGGAAATATTTTTTTATCTTTTATTTTAAAATAATAATAATAAATATATCTTTTATTAAACCTATTTAGAAATAAAACATTCATATGTTTGTTTTTATAATTTTCTCAAAAGTGTTTTCATTTACAATTTTTTGGTTCTCTACCCTCAAAATATTTTTAAAAATGTCAAATTACTGTAACTTTGCAACTACACAATGAAATAAAAACTTCAAATTTAAATATAGAACATTGTGACCAGGCAACAGTCGGTGGACTGGTTGATGGAGGTGGGCAGCGATGATCACCCGTGGTCATAGAAATAGGCGATGGTCGCCGAAGGTAGCTAGCAATGGGTGGATTGTTGGAGGTGGTGGCCGTTGAGAGATAGTCATCGGTGGCAGTTTTTGACTGTGGTGGCTATGGAAGTAATGTAGTGTGAGGATATTTTGGTCATTTACATATGTCATGAAAATTTGGTAGGAATTCTTACTTAAACACTCAATAATACTTTTGTTAGAATGTGGATTCAAAGTGTTTCTCTTAAAATAACTTATTTCACAAACTCATTCTCTTAACTAGTCATTTTGATTGTTTACAAAATTTATGGAAAATGACATTTTAAAAAAAAATTTAAACGCTTAGAAAAGTTGATCCTAGTCACTACATCATCAGTTGGATCTACCCTCTTAAAATAACTAAGGACCTAAGAGAATACGTTACAACTGTGAATGTTATAAGATACCACCCCAATTTGACATATATAATAGAACTATACGGGACACAATATAATAGTCTAACAACCACATTATGCAACAAAGATCGAGCAAGAAAGAACTTAACTACGTTTGCATCACGTAACAACCTTCTAATAATCATATGATTCTAGTAAAAGAAACAAAAAGTTACATACTCTACATCAGATTAGTATCATAATATAGTGATGATCTAAGTACTGAGAGTCTTACAATAAAAAAATCAAGAGACCTCACAACGTTTATTAGATAGATTGGCTACTCCTTCCCTTTCCAATTGATTTTCAAATGAAATTATAAGATTGTGAGGTCTCTTGATGCCCTTTTAAGATGGTACCTCTTTGAGTTCATTATTTTTGGATCAGATCCCAATTTTTGTTTTTTTTGGACCAAATGTTCATTTAGACTTCATGAACTATGATACCATATTAGATAGGGTTGGTTGTATAAATGACAATCAGGCCCAAAATAATAACATATGTAACACAAGGATAAAATAATTGCAAATATAGCACAAAAATAGGCCCAGATGTTAGAAAAGACTAAAAAGTCAAATCAATGGCTATCATGTATTGATAGCTTCTATCAATGGCTATCATGTACTGATAGCTTCTATCCGTCGCTATTATTGATAACTTTTATTAGTGACTATCACTAAATGTGCTATTAATGTTTGTTGCTTAAGGATGGGTTGGATGAGGAGGAATAAGCAAGAAATTAAAAATGAAAGAATAACAATTGGAGGCCAAAAACATAGCTGGTAAGTTATTTTTCTTTCAAGCTTACTTTTCTTAACAATGGAGCATGGATTTATAATTTTTTTTTCAAAAAATACAAGGGTTTAAGGGTGCTGTTGTTGGCAAGAAG
The DNA here is from genome assembly GCA_002890555.2 of Lagenaria siceraria. NCBI lineage: Eukaryota > Viridiplantae > Streptophyta > Magnoliopsida > Cucurbitales > Cucurbitaceae > Lagenaria > Lagenaria siceraria. The sequence goes on from CM016488.1 coordinate 3,467,358, forward strand.
GAGATGAAGAAGAAGGAAGGGAAAGTGAAGAGGGTTGGAGAGTGTAAGGACCTAGTTGATTTTCACTTGGTAATTTTTTTTTTAAAATAAAAAGTAAAGAGTAAGCATAGACATTGAAGAGTTGATTAGGGGCAAAAATGGAGAATAAAATTCAAATTGTAAGGGTAAGATGGCCCTTTCATACTAAATAAAAGAAAAAAGAAGAAAGAAAATTTTTGGGTAATAGGAAACAAAATGGTTTGATGTTTATGAATAAATAAATAATTAAGAAAAAAGGAAAGATATAACCAAAATTTTTGGAGAGAAGGAGGTTGTTGGACACGTGTCATGGGACTAGTTGGTGTTTTGGGTGTGCGACACGTGGCAGGAAGTTGGGTTTAAACAAAAAGAAAACAATGGAAGGAAGAAGAAAATTGGTGGGAAGATCAATCAAACAGATAACAGAGGAAGGAAGCTGAATAATTGAGTTAATTCTTCTTGGAAGGCTTGGGGAAGACCTTTGCTTGCTAAGTTAGATTATGTAAGGATTTGGATTACTGAACTCAATCATGAATTTTCCTTTATATATAGTGTTTTTCATTAGTTAATCTCAAGAATTGGAAAGGGTTTATGGTGATTCCTTGAGAACTTATAATGAACATGGTTTGATTGATGATTGTTTTCTACAAGAAAAATTGATGGAAGAAGATGACAACATAGCTACAAAAAGCATTCAATAGCTCAGAGAAAGAAGAAGACCAACGATTGAGATCCAACTAAACCCGACTTCAACGGCAAACGACAAACGTGAGAGGCGAATGCGACAGCGATAGAGCGAACGACGATGAGGAGAAACCAACAACAAATGACGGTTGGGAGAGGAATGTGCGAATGCGAAGACGACGATGGAGGGAGAGAGATGCAATTATGCGAATTCGAACGAACCAAATGAAACTAATATAAGAGTGGAATGAAACCCTAATATCATTACTGTATAGGTGTGTTGATCGAACTGAACCATATCAGTTCGATTTGGTTTGGGTTATAACAAAAACTTGGACCGAACCGAAGTAGTTTAGACTGATTCTCCGATTCGGTTCGGTTTTTTCACTCCTAGGTTTTTTTTGTTTTTAGGATTTTTGAACAAGGCTTGATGAGAATTCAATGAGACAAAATTTTTAGCTTGACTTTGGACTAAAACTGTGTATAGCTTTAAAGTAAAAATTACAGTATATGTAAAAAAACTAAGCCACGATTGTGGAAGCACAGAGGAAGGAGTGAGGGAGAGAGAAAGGCGGGAAGGAAGAAGATAATGGCGTGTGAGAGAGAATATTGTGGAGGAAAAATGAATGGAAGAAAGAAAGAAAGAAAAAACAAACATAGTGTTGTTAAGAATTTTCATGAGAAAATTTTATTATGTATGATTTTAGAGCAAGTGTTATGCATTTTGTAAATGATACTATGATTTTTATGTGATTATACGATCTTAACTAATTAAGTCTTGTTACAGAAAATGCTTGAGATGTTTTATGTTAACTTGATAATTAAAGGATGCTTTTATGTTTATTGTGAAGTATTGTCTTTAATAGTCATGACTTAAATTGTGATGTCTAAGTGACAAGCATGATTCAAGATTTGGTTTTAGAACCACGAAAGTAGTACTCATAGTGATTTTCCTCTACACTCACGAGAATGTGTTTCCTAGTGTAGTCATGATATTCATGAGGTCATTGGGACCTACTTTGGCACATACATAGGCCTTGGGTTGTGTGGTCAAGGTGTTTTCGCATTTTCTGGGATGACACTCTGCACACGCCTATCACCACGTTTGCTTTGCTATACGTCTTGAGATACTCAGTGTATAATATGACCATGTTTTCTCTGCCATATATGTCGTCGAGTTCTCCTTATACAATATGACCATGTTTGGGTACAAATTTTGGCGACAAATTTTGATATTTTTGTTTATGTTTTCTGCAGAGATTATTCATATTTATTTTTCTACAATTAATTTATGCAATACATTCCTATGATCACATTTTATCTCTAGTATTTGTGGTTTAAATTGCGGTTTCATGGGTTTTGAACTCTTATAAAAGTATGTTTGTAATAAACTACCACTTACCGAGCTTGTTATCTTTCCTATATTTTCTACTAGGTAGCACTTCTCCAATTTCTAGTAAGCTGACTACATAATATATGCCACACCCGCCTCATATAGTACTGCATGTCTTCTTTTGTACGTACATACGTCCAGGTTAAAAAAACTAAAGTATTGTAAATGAGTGAAATTTTGATGTGTTTATATTTTTCAACGGTTTAATGTGTATTATAATTCTTGATAACGACGTGAGAGTTCAAAACGTGTCTACATAATATGTTATGTTTCAAGCCATATAGTTTTGACAGTAGATTTCGTACTCATTAAGAGTCTATTATCGTCACATCTCATTCTAGATTTAATATGATCATTTGATATATATAAAAGAGTTGTAATAATGTTTATAAGTTTGGTATGTATATAAATTGAGAGAATATGACGTAATTTGGAGTTGGGATTGATTGGAAGAGGTTTGAAACTAGTTTATTATGGGATAAGTTAAAATTACTTTTTCTTTTTATTGAAAATATTTTCGTACCCTAATTCAAGTGGCTATTAGAATATTAGGATGGATACAAAGTTAGAGTACCCTATGATCCAAAGCATGATGGATAATAATTATGCGAATGATTTATTATTTTATAAAATATTTTATTATTTAGCTAAATATTATGAAATTTTCACATAGTTTATAATTACATATATATGATTTAGAAGAATTGCCAAGTGATTTCCATGAATTTGTTTACCAATTTTCAATAATGTTACGTATTTAGTTGAAGTTATATGTTTAAGAACGTCAAAGTCATGTTTTATTTTAAATGATTTCAGAATGACGAAAAAGTATGTTTTATGTATGATAAAGATGATGAGTTATATGAGACTTATGATAAAGAAATTTTTAATCCACTGAATCTTGTACTTATATGATTACTCGATACATCATGTGAATGTGTTTTCGTGTGGTGTAAATGATGTGATGATTTTTTCGATACACTTCGTGAATGTGTGTTTATGTAGTGTAAACAATATGGCAATTTTCCGGCACACCTCGTGGATGTGTTTTTATGGTGTAAATGATATAGTTATGTTTTCTAATTCACCACCAGAATGTGTTTCGTTCAATGGTATAAATGTAGTCCTACGTGCACATACGGAAAATGACTAATCTAATGTGTGTATTGATATCACTCTACATCGATATGACTAAGTTGGGTACAAGTTTGGTGATGGTTTTCTCAAGTTTATGTTTATGAGGTTAATTAAGACTTATTTCTATGGATTTTTCTTATGTTATTATTGTCTTAAATGTTTAATTGATTTCTATTTATTTGATGCCAACAAACTTGGATTTCTATCGATTATGAAGATAGTTTCCTTATAGTTATTTTATTTAAAAACTCACCACTTGCTAAGTTTTTCCGCTCATTCTTTTATTTTCTTTTCTCTACTAGGTTGCTCTTGAATTTCAATCACAGCTAACAGTATTTGCCCCTAGTTTTGTCACGTGTCGATAACATCTTTTGTATGTACATCTAGCTAGACGTTAAAGTGTATGTTAAGGACGTGTTATATGTTATAATGTGAATGCTAAGTTCATGAAAGTATATAAAAAGAGGTTAAGTTTAAAGATAAGAAAAGTTTTGACAGTTATAAATTTCATTGCACACTTAGCATCTATTGTCGTTACATCTCGTCCTAAGTTTAATAAAGTAATCGAGAATAGGGTGTGACTAACAACGAGGAATTTATAAAGAAAATTACCTAACAATACTCAGATCCAGTGGTGGATCCAGAAGTTCATGTCACAGGGGGCACAATTTTGCATCATTTCAAACTTTTAGATTTATATTTATATATAATCCATGGAACTTAAAAAATTTCTAATAAGTCCATGAATTCTTGATTTTTTGTTTAATAGATTCTCAAATATCAATTTTGCATCCAATAAATCTCTTGCATATTCAAAAAATTAAAAACTAAACGTATCTATTAACTAAAAATTTGAAAATTTAAGGTCCAATTAGAGACAAAAATAATTTTTTTTATTTAATTAAATGGTTAAATTTTAAACATTTTAATATTTATGCGATTTATTAAATTTAAAATTGAAACTTTATAGATCTATTGGACATTTTTAAGTGGCTTATTAGAGTTAAAAGTATAAAAATTTATTAGTCACAAATTTCAAAATTTAGAGACTAAACTTGAAATTTAACCTTCATATAAATATGTAACTTTAAATGCACTAATATATGATATCGAGATTAAATAGTATTAATTAAAAACCACTACAAACTTTTATAGGATTATTCACGTAAATATATAAACAAATAATTAAACTTAGATATTCATAGCTTTTTGATAAACAACCAAGTATTTTTTTCAAAAAAATATTATATATATGCTGTGAAAATTCTAATATATCTAATGTTTAAAAATTAGAAATATGTATGAGAAAATAGGATAAGATAAGTAACAAAGGAAAAAGAGGAATTCAAGAAATGATAAAAAAAATAAAAAATAAAAAAGTGCATAAGCGTGTTTTGATCCTTTGACCTTGGACTAGAAAGGAAAAAATGGTGCTTCCACTGTTGTAGAAAGCAGTAGATATTGACATTTTATAGATATTGACATTTTTTTTTATTTTTTATTTTCAATTAGAAAAGTATACATTTTTATTAAACCCAACCATTTGAGGGGGACCGTGCCTCCCTGGCCGCTTCATAGATCCACCACTGCTCAGAACAAAGAGTGAGACTAATCAAAGAGATAAAGTAGTAGGCAATAAAGTGCAAATGCAATGCAATAATTAATCGAAGAGGGAAAAAAAGAAAAAGAAAAAGAAAAAGACAATAGATGATTCTCATTGATAAACTGCTAGCTCCCACACAAAGCCATGGCAGAACTTCACAAAGGAAAAGAAACATAGCCAAGATTGCAAAACGAAACAACATTATCAAAAACCATTAAAGGACTACTTCAATATCCGACAACAATATCAGATTTTCAAAAAACACACATCAATAAAAAGAAAAAAGAAAAAAAATATTTATTTCCGAAAATAATTAATTGACTGTGTGTGACTGCCATTATTCAAGATTCTCACAAAAAACCTTCATGCGAATCTAAGAAATTATTCAAAACACTGGTACAATGTCACTAGGATAATGGAGAAAATTAAAGGCCAGTTTAGTTACCATTTCGTTTTTAGATTTTAATAATTTTACCATTAATTTTACTTTTATTAAAGAAATATTTGAAGTCTTAATAAAAATCTTTTTTATTTTTTATTTTTAAAAAAAACAAAACTTAACTTGATTTTTGGGAAAAGGGCCTAAATATTTTTTTGGAAGAGCAGTCACGTCACAATCACATTGTAATAATTTTCTAATCTAAAGGAAAATATTCCAAATTCGTTAACTTATGCTGAAGCTGAGCCACATCGATGTTTGAATAGCAGCCATCATTATTTAAAATAGGTTGGCATTCTATGGTGTGAATGAGCCTCTCGTTCAGTTTGGTGGAACTGCAGCTGAGGATTTCGAGCCCTTCGGCAGCTAAAGCTTGAAGAATGTTGGAAACAGGGAGCCTGTGTTTTGTGGCAGTGTTTAAAACAACTTGAATTCCTAATTCATTCTTTTCCCTCACCGCCACAGAGTCCCTTTGTGAGGAATTAAGCGTTTCTGCCTTATCGAGAAAGGCGACCATATTTTCATCGGAGAGTTTTCTCAGTTCATCTCTTTTATCAGACAGTTGTTGGATTCTTCCTTGCATATGTTGAATGTAATTAACTGTCTCATGTATATGGTCGGATATTGACCTTTTTCCCTATGGGAAATACAATGGTAAATAATGTTAGTTTGTGCATTGAGAGAAACAAATCCAACCTAATGAGAGAGAAGAACATAAAAGGGTCCTAATTTGAATTTTGTTTTATGTTTTCAAATTCATTGAAAGTGTAAGTTTTCATAAATATCATTTTTATGTTTTTAATTTATGAATTTAAAATTTTAAAATGTAAACTTATACTAAAAAGATAAGAATGTTGAGTAAATATAGAATTTTCCGGTTATAAACTCAATTCATTTTTGTTAAATTAAAATATATATTATAAATTATATGATATTACAAAATAATAATTCTATAAAATTTTAACATAATTCAAGTTTTTAAATTAATTAATAATAGTTTATATTCTACTTAATATTTAGTGGGTGACTATAATTAGATTTAAAATTTATAAATATAATATCAAACCTATTTTGAACAATTATATAAATTAGAGTTTGATTTATGAATCTGCTGACAAACACATATCTAAAATATGAAATACAACTATTTTTTTTTTATTGAATCTATTATTTTTAAATTTATGTTTTCAGACTGTTTACCAAATAGATTTTAAGCTTATGTAGTTGTGTCTGATATGTAGGCTTCAACTTAAAAAGCAATATCTCGTACACATTCATCATGGTGTGTGGGACTTTTTTTTCATTTTTTTTCGTATAATATAATAGGGACAAGACAATTCACATCACTTCCCTCTTGATGATTAATACAAACTTTGTGTTAGTTGAGTTAATAAGTTCAAACCTTGGTGTTGTGTTTTTTCTTAAAGAAAGGATCTAGACGCATATAAAATAAATATATTCTATAAAACTATTATGTACTATTTAAACTTTATATAGATTATTTATGGTTAAAATATTATTTTAGTGTCTTTGTAATTTCAAACGCCCAATTTTGGTTCTTGTACTTCTAATAAAACTTAAATTTAGTCCCTACTGCTAATTTATAGTTGATTTTTTCATAAACTTTTTGTTATCTATTAGTATTTGCACTATAATTTTTAGAAACATATTCACATATTGTATTTTTTTGAATGAAAATTCTTATTACATTTAACCAATTTGGATGAAAAAAAAAAACTTAAAAGGACTAAATTTAAAATTTATTGAAAGTATAGAGACTAAAATCAAACGAATCTCAAAATATAGGGACCAAAATGGTAAAAGTACACGTTTTCTTAAAGTTTATAAACAAGTTTGATAATTTAAGGTTATATAACAGGGAGAAATTTTTTAGAAAATTAACCCAAAATTTAAGGTTATATAAAGGAAACTATTTACACAAAATAGAAAAATTTTTAGATAGTTGTGATAGACGCGGATAGAAGTCTATTACGGTCTATTAGTGATAGAAATGATAGATGCTGATAGAAGTCTATCAATGTCTATCAGTAGTTTTTTTTCTTTTTGCTATTTTCTATAAATAGTTTGACATTTTTTCTATTCGTGAAAATTCTCAAAATTAAATTAATTTTGATGTATTCAAGAGGGAATACTCATAACCCTGAAATATTACCTTGAGATATTCAAGAGGGAGAAGTGAGCGAAGAGTGTTGTAAAGAGAAGACATTTCTTGTCTTCTTTGTCTCTCAACATCTCTATGAATATTCTTCTTCTTTCTTTCTTCGTTGGGGTTATTCTCATCGCCATTATCATTGCTAGTAGTGTTGGACAATGGCTTTTTCCGGCGGCCATTTTTGGGCTTTTGGGAAACAATGTTACCATTCTCCAAGGGCGGAGAGATCATGGAGGACGATGGAAGAGAAGGCAAAGGGAATAAGTCATCTCCTAAGTCCAATGAAAATGGAGACTCAACATTGAATTCCATTTCTTAAGGCCCTTAATGAGATAGAGAATTATTGTTTTCCTTTCTCTTTAGCTTTCCTAGAAAAACAATATTGGAGGGCTTGCGAAGCTCTACCCAGAAAACTCTATATTTATAATAGAGTGAGCAGCGTAGGTTGCACCTAATGGAGTGACAATTTTTTATTGGACCACTGCACCAAAATAGATACAACACCTAAATTTTTCTCTTTATAATGACAAATTTTAATTAATTATACATTCTAAACCGGTGTTTCTCTTTATAATGACAAATTTTAATATATCGTGTTTAGAAGAACTTGTACATTAATAATAAGAAATAAACTTGGGTAGCTGGTCTGCTCCCAATAACAATGTGCCATGTTGGCAATTTCTTTTAAAAAATTTGAAAAATTTTTATTTTATTTTTACGGTAACGAAAAGAAGAGCTTGGAATTAGGTGCAACTATCATTGCCCTTAATAATTATATGTACATTGGTGGTGCACTTTATTTTAGAATCTCACATTGTAAAAAATGAGAGACCCTCGAAATCTTTATAAGATACATGAATTACTTCTTTTATTATCAATTAGTTTTAAAATAAAATTGATACTTCTCATTTTTTAGCTTTACCAAGCTTCTAAACCAAAGTTAATTATTAACGTACTTTCACATGATAATTTATTTTAGCTCATTAATCTAATTTGTTAATTTAATTAGATGAAAAGCATCCTAATTAATTTGGACTAGCCGCATTACGAATTCGAATTTCACTAAGGTGAATATCAACTAGGAATATATTGCCTAAATTAATGTTCATCGAGTATTATATACTATTAGTTGCAATAGTTTACAAGCTAATCTAACCCTTTGTTACTTTTAATCAAATCACAATTATATGTCACGTATTACAATTCCAAACCTAGCTAATGATCATACAACCTCAAAGCAGAAATATATTTATGTTCATTCAATCACATCAAAAGAATCTAAAGAACAATTCATGGAATTATCAAAATATCTAAACCTCACAAGTTACAATATAGATGGAAATTACTCTATGAAAATAAGATAGAATGAGTACCTTAACCTATAACTGCGGCACTGACAGAAATCTCTCGCATATCAGATTTGGTGCGCCACGATGCTCAGAGAAGCAGGCCGCGTCGCCGTAACAGAAGGGGCAAAACTGTAATTTTTAACACTCTCTTTCTCGGTTGATGATGGCAGCAGAGAAGACAAAATAATGTCCTTTAACAGGTTCTATTTCAAAATTAATTGATAACGAGAGAGGTAATTTATCTATTTTATATGCCGATTGTGAGGTTGTTAAATTTTTTGAAACATAGAATCCTCTACGATTTTCAGATCTGACCATTTTCTAAAAGATTGTCCTTATTCTAGCACCATGGAACACAACTTACTTGTCTATCAAGTTCTGATGAAACACTTAAATTCATCTAGGTTCTCAAAGAAGAAAATGTCCAGCTCATTGATTTTCACTTATATATATATAGCATGTACTAGTTTCCGGCCTACAGTAGAAAGTTTGATGCACCTTTGGTTCAATCCATTTTTTTCGAAAGTTTATGATGGTTAATTAAGACAATTTTCTGGGAAAATGTTGAATCGGGTTAAAGGGAGGAAAAGTCCATAAGTTTCTTCTCTCTCTCTCTTTTTAATTTAATTTTTTTGGGACAATTGCAAAAATGTCAAATTGATTTGTTAAAATTAGACCCATATACAATATTTTATGATTTTGTGAAAAAGGTAAAATCTTTAAGCCCAACCCAATTAAAATACCCGGATGACCAAAATGCCCCTCACAGTAAAAAATGTGTGACTGTATCTGATTGCCCACTAATTACTATCTGATTGCTATCTAATTACCATATAATTGCCAATGATACCAATTCCTATCTGATTAGTGTCTGATTGTTATTAATTGTTAATGATACTTATTGTTGTTTGATATTGATTGTAATATGATTGTCAATGATACCATTGTTATCCGATTGTTCTCTAATTACTATATGATATTGATTGTCAATGATATCGATTGTTATCTGATTGTTGTCTGATTATTATTTGATACTAATTGTCAATGATACTGACTGTTGTCTGATTGTTGTTTGATTAATATCTAAAATGGGTTGTCAATGATACTGATTTTTATCTTATTACTATCTCTATTATGATTGTCAATAATATGTGATTGCTATTTGATTTTCATTTGAATAAATTGTTATATGCTTGTTGTCTGATTACTGATATACTAATTGCTAATGATTACCTGATTGTTGTCAACAATAAACTACTAAAATAAGGCACTATATATTGTACTTACATAAAAACAAATGATTAACAAATATATCTTTGATGTCCACAATATGATTATTCAAATAGATATAAATTATTTAGATGTTTTTCCATTATGACCAACACGCTTACAACGGCTACAATTCGTGTGCTTTGTCAATTTACCAATTGAACAAATCCTTTGCTTTTTAGGTCTTCTTGCTTGACGAGGGTTGTTCACCTCTAAAATACAAGTAGTAAAAAATCAAACATCAATCACATGACAATTAAATATAAATAACAAAGTACTTAATATCTAATAAAAATAATATGGAATCAGATAGCAGTGAGATATCAATCACGTGGCAATCAAATAAAAATCACAAAGTACTTAATATCTATGAAAATCACATGGTAATCAATAACAATCAGATATCAATCAGATGAAAATCACATGTTAATCAAATAGAAATCACAAAGTACTTAATATCTAATGAAGATCACATGACAATCAAATATCAATGATATGACAATCACATGACAATGAAATAGATATCACATACATCTTTATCTTCAAGAATCTTGACAACATGTTAAACCCCAGTACTACCTAAATCCAATAAAACTAAAAGTTCAATAGATGAATGAAGTTGAGTTTTCTTTTGTATGAAATTAATAAAAGAGTCAAAATGCATCGCCTTGTTAACCAAAACACCAATAGTTTTGTAATATACATAGCACTGTCGATCATTCCATTGACCACTATGGAAAACAACTATTGAAAATTTAACCATAACTGCAAAATGCTGCAAAAATATAAAAACTAAATATAAGATAGCGATCAAATGAAAAATAAATCACATGACAATTCAATAGAAATCACATAGCAATCACAAAATACTAAGTATGAAATACTAATCGAATCGCAATTAGATGATAATCAAATGTCAATCACAAATTAAATACTATCAAATAACAAATCAGATAGCAAAGCAACCAAAATATGAACTAAAAAACTCATATTAAACCCCTCTCAATGAATCTACACTCCTCATCTCTCCAAATCCCAACAAAATCACTCAACAAAAAAATAAAAAGATAAATTAAACAGAAAACTTAGCTATGAGAAATCAAACAAACTTTATAGTTTCAAACAGAAACTTAAACAGAAATCTTAGCTGGTGAAATCAAAACCAGCAAAAGGCTGATTACAAAAAAAATGTTAACCTGAGCGCAATCGTAAATGAGAGAGGCTAAGGACGAACTTCAACAAAAAAATCGAACACAAATGGTTGAAAACTTTCCAAATTGGCTTCAAGAAATCTCTGGCTGACGAAATTGAAACCAGTAAAATTGTGTTTACAATCGTGAAAGAGAGAGGTGAGGACGAAATTCAAACAAAAAAAATCAAATATAAATCGTGGCTTCAAGAAGAAATCGTGATTTTGAAGCTGTGAGTTTAGCTAACGAAATCAAAACCAGATTTCGAAAAAAAATATGCGTAATCATGTGCATCAAAAGAAATCTTGTACTTCAAAGGAAAATATCGAATAGAGGAAGAAAAGCGCTAATTTTCTATTTTTGAAGATATGAGGGTAATTTTGGAATATATTTTCACATAAAAATCAAATCAAGCATGATCTTTTTACCATCTATGTTGTTATCAATATATTTTGACATATTTATAATATTTTTAAAGTTGATGATGTGGATGCTAATGTATAATCAAATTTTGATACCCAATGCAATCCCTTCTTTTTTTTTTTTAATCGTTTTGGTATGTTTAACTGGAGATTTTGATTTTAGAATTTCGTGAGATTTTATGTTTTAACTTAAAATTTTGGTTGATGAGAAAATTGGGGTAAGTTAAGAATTGGAAAATTAAGAGAAAATAAGAGTATCTATATGAAAAAAATGATCAAGGATATTTATATAATTTGTTTTAAAATTCATCATTTTCGAACTTAAAAAAACTTCAAACAAATTGATCACTATATTAACGTTAAGAGCAATTATAATTTTTTTTTTTTAATTTTAAAGTTATTTTTGCAACGACGTATTAACGATTTGTGTTCATATACTTAAAGTGAAACTATTTTTGAATTTTTTTAGTTAAGGGTATTTTTTGAAACTTTTGAAAAGTTCTGGAGTATTTTTGAAACAAAACTTTAACAGTTTCCATCCAAAACTAACGGCATAGGTATTTTTGAACTATTTTTAAAAGTTTAGAGGTATTTTTGACACAAAATACATAGTTCAAGGGCATTTTCTATAATTTAGCCTTGCATTTTTTTATGTCATATTAGTGTTACTGTAGAAATTCATAAAAAACAAAATTTAATGTTTAATGGAATATAAAACTATGGTGTTTATAATACTGTAATTAGTTTTAAGTGTTCTATAAAAATATATGGAGTCATCCTATGAAATAGACGACAGGTAATTATGGTAAAGAAAATAAAGAAGTGAAAAAAATGTAATTAAGAGGGCGAGAAAAGTATTGATTTAAGAAAAACTAAATATAAAATTATTAAGGGCTATTTTCAAATATAGAAAAATGAATCAAACTATTTATAAATATAAAAATTTTTTACTGTCTATCAGCGATAGATCACGATAGAATTCTATTGCAATCTATCGCTGATAGATAATAAAATTTTTCTATATTTGTAAATAGTTTGGTATTTTTTATGTTTATAGTAATTTTCCAATTGTTAAACTATGACATGCAATTTAAAAATGAAAAAAATTTGGGTGCCTCTTGGCTGCACCTATCTTTGTGCATCCCGATGGATTGCACAATAAATTTCTAACACGTGGCAAATAATTTTTAAATTTTTTTTGTATAAAAAAAAAGATGCACATAATTAGACTGCACCTAATCATTACCCATTTAAAATTATGTTTACACCATTAATATCGTCTGATCAACACATAACTGTGACGTCACTTCTTCATCTGATCAACTAATGGCATGTTTATCAATCTGTAATAAAAATTGGTGTAATTTTAATAAGATTTTATTGATAGATCAATCGTGATTGTAAAAGTGATAGGATGACTCGTCATTCGATATACGGATGTTAAACAGAAAGCACTACAAACACTATAACAACAAAAATAATACTAAAAGCAAGTAAACAAGTAAAGACACACAGAAATTGGTAACCCAGTTCAGCGATAATCCACCTACATCTGGAGGGCACAGTGTGCCCAGGAAGAATAATTCACTAATATTAGTGAGTCAATCAATTACTACGTAGTATTTATCTGTAATACACCAACTACTACAGTAGCTCACGTAAAGTTCAACTCCCAAGTCACCTGGGCTCCTCCTAGATGTGAGACTCCCTCTCAATTGTACTTAGGTTGCCCCTAAGTATGGTAATATTAGTGATGAACACTTCAGCTTCTGACAGTGTGTGGGACTTCTCTCAGCTTGATTATCTTCCTTGTGACTTATTGAACTTCCTTCACTCGAGAACTTAGGTCCCCCTAAGTCTTGAGAACTCCCTTCTCAATTTGTAACACCTTAGGCTCTCCCTAAGGCTTGAGAAATTCTTCTCGATGAATGAAATCTAGGTTCCCTCTAAGACCGAGAATCCTTTCTCTATAGTGATGTCTTATACTCCCCCTAAGACAGAGATTATCTTCAAGGTTTTGTTCTCGTCAAATGATGAAGTTGCACAATAGAATAAAGTGAGCAAAGAACAAAGTGCAATGTTGCACAACTTGGCCACCAAGAACATTAACTCTCTCTCCCAATAAACAAATGCAGCAACCCTAAAAAAGTGCTAACATTGTTCTTTTAAACCCGTGACCAAATAAGGAAAGAGTTTCCAGAAAAATATTTTTCTTTTTGTCAAAATAAGATCTACCATAAAAAAAGAAATATCAATCAATGTACTTCTGTAGAGATTTCCTAGATTGGGAAATAAAAATATTTCGTATATAAATTTTAGATTAGGAAAGAAAAATATTCTGCAAAAAATACAACTTGTCTGAGGAAAATGTTAAGTCATCATTTGTGACAACTGTGAAACCACCAGAAATCGCCTTAGGAACAATATAAAGACAATCAACAAATCTCCAACAGTAATGGCTCTAAATTGCAAATGTAATTGGATTGTTTTTTTATCGTGTTTATTCAGAATTATGAATCTGTCACATTTGTACTGTTATAGATTGATCATAACGGTAAAGGTAAAGGTAACAATAAATGTGAAAAATTCATAATTTTCATACTGTTACGGTAATAATATCTGTAATGGTAACGGTAAAGGAAGTGAGTCCTACGTAGTTTTCAACCACAAACAGATTGAGCACTCTTTGGTCTTTAATCAGATTATGCGTTTTGATTATAAATTTGGAGATGAGCCCCACAATTCATTACGATTATGGAACACAGATAAACAACAACAAATGTAATCACCTAGGGTAAACGTGACCTTAAATCAATCACAAATATAAGGGTCTATTTGATAGACAATTCAGATTCAGTTTTATATTTTTAGATTTACTGAGTTAAGCAAATATGCGTTTGAATTCTGTTTTTGAAAATTGTTTTTCAAATTTTGTGATCCAAATCGTGCCAATTATGAAAACAACATTTTTATATTTTCAGTATATTCAGATTTTGAATTTGAAATTTTAAAATGCAGAATTATATTAAAAAAGATAAAAACATTAACCAATATAGTATTTCAAGTTATGAACACAATTATTTTTGTTAGATTAAAATATTTAATATATTATATATTGTATATTGTATGATATTACAAAATAATAGTTATACAAATTTTTTAACATAAAACAGGTCAACAAATTAATTTCATAAATTAATTAGTAATAGTTTATATCACTAATTATTTAGTGAGTAACTATAATCTACTACCAAACACATATTTAATAACATAAAATACAACTCTATTTTCATTTAATCTTTTGTTTTCAAATTTACTAAGAATGTACATAATTTATCTAAATTATTATTTGTACTTACTATTATTCCCTTGATAATTTTGACAATAGACAGGGCCAAGACCCCAAGGCCATATAGGGACCCACCATATATTGTCTCTCTTCGTTTCCGTCTAACAAAATAAAGACGGGTACAAGATGCCACGAAATTATTAAAAAGTGATTTCGATTATATTTTGACTAAATTTTCCAGTCTGTTCTCTAAAGTGGTTTTTTTTTTTCTTTTCAAAACAATACTTGAGTGTGCATTGTAATTTGTATTATTTTTTGTTGCAATTAATCTCAACTATTATCAACAGAAAAAATTTAAAAATATATATAAGTGAAAAGAAGAAAAAAAAATTGCTACACAACAAAGAAATAATTAAAATATTTAAATAAAGAAATAAAGAAAAATTTACTATGTGACAAATTTTGATTGGATAATTTAATAGGATGCACAAAGATAGATATTGTCCAGTATGTACCTAAGTATTTTCACATAATAAATAAATTCAATTATTTTGTTTTTCTTGTGAAATAAGAACAATATGAACTACGAAAGAAAAATAAAAGAGAGAAAATTAGAAAAGAAACAAAACAAAACAATTGAACTCAATTGTGGTGTGTATTACAAAGACATCATACACTAATATTTATAAGACATGAAATGATATATGTTACAATATGAAAAATGGGAGATTATGAAATTTTGTTACCTAGGTAAGTTATGGATATTTATACTAAATATTACGTTTATAATATATATAGTTTTATTTCTATCTTACCAAAGAATGAAAATTTTACTTTCATCGTTTTGAAGTTATTTCATGGTGATGATTATGACACAAAACCAATCATTTTTTTTTATTTTTTATGGAAAGGTACAGAAAAATGCTAATTCACGTGTATTGCTATTTCCTTACTACGAATAAGGAATACGTATTACACGCAAAATGTTAAAGTTTTAATTTAAAGTTTAAAAATAAAATTTTATATATGTAATAAATAAATTATTATTTAAACTTAATTTTTATGATCATAAATTTTTAATATTAGTAATTTTTTTTTTGTAACTATAGAGAAAGGTAGACACCAACCAATTTTATTAAAAAAAAAAAACTTTAAAATACACATTGATTCTTTATGCCTATATCTACTTTTCCTATCATAAAATTGGTGTCTCATGTAACTTTCCTCTATAAAATTTGTTCATAATATTTTCTTTATTATTTTAATTTTTTTTATGTTACTCTCTTAACATTTTTTTCTTTAAATTTTTTTTATCATTCTAACTTATTTTCTCTCTAAAATTATTCTCTTTCTCTATTTTTGTTTCTCTCTCTAAATACTTTCTTCTTTTGTTTCTAAATATTTGTCTCTATAAAACTTTATTTTTGTTGTGCCATTTTTTTATTAACATTTTTTTTTGCATATCTTTCAAAGATATAATAAAAAGCGCGGACTTACTACATTCTAACAAACCTTTCAATCCAATATTATTCTCAAAATATATTTAACAAACCAAGATGAGATTCAATATATAGAAACGATACATAGTAAATAAATTTCTGTCATGGGCTATAAAACTATATTAAGTTAAAGAAATTGACGAAGAATATAGAATTTTGAATAAATTTCCTATTAACAATTTTTTGTGTGTATATTTCGAAGATATAATAAGAAACATCAGATTTACTATATTCTAACAAAACTTCCAATCCAATATTAGTCTTAAAATATACTTAAGAAGACCAAGATGAGATTCAATAAATAGGAGAGACACATAGTAAAAAATTTATTCCACAGGCTATATAACCGTATTAAGTTAAAGATATTGATGAAGAACATAGAATTTTGGGAGGAAGTTGAATAATGTGTGAAGATTTTTTTTTTTTTTTTTGTTTTTTTTGTTTTTGCGTTCCTGTGAACTTCAAGAGAACTTGAAAACTATTTGAAAGAGTGCAACAATAATGGGTCATTCTCAACTTGTGAACAATAGTGGTGTATCTGGTTGGAATGGAACAATCGGACATTCCAAAATTGTGATAAGACAACTAGCCATATGTGGGAAGACATTCTCAACTTAGCATCGCTCTGGTGTACTAAAAGTTCTCTTTTTTGTAATTATAATGTAGCGTTGATATCTCTCAACTGGAGAGCTTTCATGTAACCCATCGACTATTCGGACTATTGAGCTATTCTCTAGCTCGCTTTTGCATCTTTTCTCTATCAATCTATGCACTTTTGGTCTTGGGGCGTGATGAAGGTGCTAGAGGGGTGCCAACCTAGTTGAGATGTCTCGGTGCACCTACTGATCCCTCTTTCCTTGTGAATATTTTAAAAAACAATAATGAGTCATTATGTAATACCACCACAAAACTTTGATACTCTATAGCAAAGCACATGTGTTATAATTCTTAAGTTACAAATAATCAAGCGAAAATGAAGCTAAACATCAAAAGGAAAGAGTTTTATGAAAGCAAATTGTGAAAATGCATCAATGTGTCAATCATTCCAAGTGATTTAGTTTGTATTTTTTTTTATATATAGACGCCTTCGATATTTTATTATATACAACTTTTACAAGTTTATACATGGATTGTACCTATACACCAATGGATGCATCAGTTAGATGTGCAGCCACCTCCACCCAAATAAGCATGTCCCATCAACATTAATTGCACCTACTAGACTTAACAAGATATTTAGATTCAAACATTCACTTCCTATCAACAAAGTGCAAAATAGCTTAAAAAACATGTACATTCAAACAGTCGCGTCCCATCACCAAAAGGGTAAAATAGACATTTACTAATATTGTAGGGGCAAAAAGGAAAGGAAAGATTCTCCCATTGTAGCCCCTTTTATATATAGAACAAAATTATTTATGTTCAATATTTCAAAAACAATTATTTATTTATGTTTAAAACACGTGTATTGTTATTATTAATATTAAAAAAAATACATTTTTGGTCACTAAGTTTTAGGTCTAATTTCTATTTATATTTATGTTTCAAAATGTTACAATTTAATTCTTGAAATTTAAGTTTTGTTTTAATTTGGTTCCTAAATTTCAAGATGTTCACTTTTAACTTCGATTTTTCATTAAATACTCACTTTTAATCATTCATGTTAATGTCCATTATTTATTTGTCCATACTTTGATTTTCGCTTAATTCGAGGTTGTTCCTAGATTTTACGTGTTTATTTGACTATTTTATAGGTTTTGAGCACTTGAGAGGTAGAACCAGACATTTGAGTTGAAACAGAGCTACAACGGGCCAAAACAGAGCTCAATTGCATCCACGCAGAAAGAGAGAGGCAAAATGACCAAAATATCCCTGAAGCCACGGTGCAGCCTAGACGCCTAGCTTGATGCTTTTTTTCGAGAGAGCAAATTCCTTGAAATGTCGTTGGCGCTGTGGCGCTGCCTTAGAGCGCTACAATGCTCTGAAGCACTACGTCGTGTGATTTTTCGTAGTGACGTAGCGCTGCACCCTACCGTTGCGACGCCAACCCGATTCTATAAATAATCCTTTTAACTGCCTAGGGAAAAAGGACGTCCAATTCCAGTCGTTCTCATCACTTTTTCTTCCTATTTTCCTCCACTTTTCAGTCTGTGCATGTATCAATACAATACCCCATTGATCGAAATGCCGATTATGGGCTAAGGTAACCATTTTTAGCTTGGGTTTTAGGATCTTTTCCCTATTTTAATGTATTTGTGAGCTTTTGAACCAAGTTTTTGTAATTGTTGGATTCAATTTTGCTTTAATTTATAGTATGATCATATAATTGTACGCTTGGAGATTTTATGATTATCGCTTTAGATTGACATTGGACACGACCTTTAATCTTATGTTAATTGCTAAGAAGCAATAGGTTAGAGTAGCTTGCGAATCGAATGGATTAATATTGTTCTAACCAACCTAGAATTAAACCAAAATAGTATTTAATTAGGTGCATGAAATTTAGATGTTCAACCTAACTTTGTCCTAGATTTTAATGCAATTAGCACAATTTGAATTTGTATGATTTTCATCTATTCGAATTGGACTAATTAGTCATTTAGGATGAGTTAATTGGCTTTTTCAATTAGTTTGATTAGATATAAACAATTACTTCACTCCGATGATGAGAGTTCTATGATCAAATACGTTGAATAGGGAAAATTCCATACAACCCAAGCTATACTTTTTCATATAAGTTATTCAATCTAAATTTAGTTTATTTTATGCGATTTATTATTCTTGTATCGAAACAATTCCAAACCCTCCCCATCAGTTACCCTCAGGCTGTAAACAATTCGATTGAGTATTCTGTAGACATTTTTGAATTCTGTTTTAGGAGATTAAATAAAAACGTGGTTAAAAACAAATTTTGATTTTTAAACTTATTTCTACAAAATTCAAGGGAAATTAATTTTAACGATTTGAAAAATGAACTTAAAACCTTGAAAATAGTAGAGGAATGTTACTAAAAAGAGAAGCATCAATTTAATATGTAAAGTTACATTGACATTAAATATAATTTAATATGTAATTAAAGTAATAATCAAATAAGTAGCAATATTTACAAAGATATTATAAATTTAATAAAAAAAGTCGATCTCAGACTCTCAAAGAATCAACTCCTCACCTCAAGATTCTAGAAAATCGGACTCTAAAAAATTTTTAGAATCTGTCCTTGGATGTTTTTAAAAGTACAAATAAGAATTAAAAGATTAATATAATACAATTTATAACATAACATCAATATATAAAATGACAATATGGTAAATATACTAAAGAATGGTGAAATGCAACATTTGAAACAAAATAAATAAATACCACTGCAAAATATAAACATGAAATCAGATAAAATAAAACAAAAATTATTACAAGTCAAGAAAAACTAAAAATTAAATTAAATATTAAAAGAAAGGAAAGATGTTACACATGGGTGAGCTGCGCACGGCTGCCCACTGTGTGACGTCAACATCAGCAGAAAATTAAAAAAAAAAGCTAAATTATGAAAAATGCCATTTTATGTCAAAAATATCTTTAAACTTTTAAAAGTTTCAAAAATATCTTTAAAACTTTTAAAAAGAGTTAAAAATATCTCTTCGGTTAGTTTTGGATGGAAACTATTAAAGTTTTATTTAAAAAATACCCTTAAACTTTTCAAAAGTTTCAAAAATACCCTTTAACTATAAAAAAGTTAAAAAATACCTTCCCTCTAAGTTTATCAACAGAAACCGTTAATACCTCGTTGCGAAAATAACTTTAAAATTTAAAAAAAAAAAGTTTAAAATTTCTTCTAACATTAATATTGTGATGAATTTGTTTGAAGTTTTCTTAAGTTCGAAAAGAATGAACTTTAAACAAATTATAAAGATATCCTCATTTATTTTTTTTCATATAGATACTCTCATTTTTCTCTTAATTTTCAAATTCTTAGCTTACACCAATTTTCTCACCAACCAAAATTTTAAGTTAAAACATAAAATACCATAAAATCTCACAAAATTCTAAAATCAAAATCTCCTCTTAAACATACCAAAAAGATAAAAAAAAAAAAATTAGTAGTTGAGTGTGTTAATAATCGTATACATTTTTTTATTTGACAAAAAGAAACAAAGAAAAGTTTTATGTGTCATTATTCCCTTCTCGTTCACAAGGATCCCACAATCCTTCATTGTTCCAAAAGAATAGTGGAGAAGATTCTTTTGGTGGTGTCTTGTTCATGTTGGTTCGTGCTGTGAAATTCATCAAGACCAGGAGAAATTTAGAAATAAGTTCTACAAAGGTATTATTCTTATTCCTTCTCCTATGAAAGCATGCTTAATTGTACTGTTTATTGTCTGTTTTGTATGTTAATTCTTGTAACAAAATTGAGGCAAAAGCAATCACACACTTTTGAATAGGAATTCGATTCCTTCAATTGGTATCAGAGCTCAATTTTTTTTAATTTCAATTGTTGTTCTGGAATTTTACAAAATAGTATGGTGAGTGCTTTCTATTCATTTGATGTATGGTTAATGAATTGCGTAATAGATGTTTCCAAACTTGGCACCATAGATTTACTATTTTATGTTATTAAGATTTATGTAATAGGCAAAAAAAAAAAAAAAAAAAAAAATCTGAACAAAAAATTACACAATCCTTATACCTATATATATATATATATATATATTTATATTTAAAATAAAATCACACAATCCTTACCATAGGAGCAAGACTAAAATAATCATAATTTTTTAGAATTAACCGAATAAAATTAAATCTTAAAAAAAGAAATATACTAAATGCAAAAAATAATCCTAAACGAAAAAAAAGTTAAAATCAAGGGAAAATTTTAAAAATAGAAAAATAAGGAAAATTATTCACATAATATAGCAAAATTTTTAGATAGTTGTGATAGACCCTGATAGAAGTCTATTAGGATCTATTGATAGAAACGATAGAAGTCTATCCTGATAGAGGTCTTCTATCGATATATATTTTTTTTGCTATTTTCTGTAAATAGTTTCACATTTTTTTTTATCGATAAATGGTTTGATATTATTCAATAAAATAATAAAAGATCAGTTTGAAGTATTTGTGGACGTCCTAAGGTATGAATAAAATATTTTATTTATTCGCTTGCTTTTATCAAACAAAATAATTTTCTATTATTATTATTTTTCCATCCATTTTGATGAAACCAAGCACAATACCATTTGGTTTGAGACAAGGTTGCAATTGGAAAATACATTCCCTTCCTCGCAACAAGTGGTTGATGTCCTCTCACCAACCCCTTCTAAGTCAATTTAATTAAAAAATTTAATCGCCAAAGTAAATAAATATAGTTCAATTAATATATAGATATGTTAGCCGTTAAGAAGTTTGTGATTCGAATCTTCTTAATTTTATTTCACTAAAAAAATGAAAATTTTACTTTTTTTTAATAAAAGAATAAAGATTATGGAGATTTAAATCTTTGATTTAGAAGAAACTCATTCATGTTTTTGGAAAGAAAGAATGTGACGTTGATTTATCATATAATAAAATAATATAGTAGAGCCACTGAAATATACGAATCTTTTATATATATTAGAATGGATCCCACATGTACCTATCCCTACATGTGAGTGAAAAAAAGTATCGAAAATTTGAAGGACATATGATAGCAACTTTTCCTCCTCAGCAAAATCAAGGTTGAGACAAAAGAAAACAAGAGAGTTCATCATTAGAAAATAAGGTTGAAAATCATCAATTGCCATTTTATGTGGGGCTGATCTGCTATATCAAATATATGCCATGGAAATGCTGAATTATTTTGAGTAATATCGATTTTTCAAAAACTTATAATTGAAATATTGTAATTTTATTCA
The DNA here is from genome assembly GCA_002890555.2 of Lagenaria siceraria. Lineage (NCBI taxonomy): Eukaryota > Viridiplantae > Streptophyta > Magnoliopsida > Cucurbitales > Cucurbitaceae > Lagenaria > Lagenaria siceraria. The sequence goes on from CM016488.1 coordinate 3,489,708, forward strand.
TTTTTACCTTTTGGAAGGACGAATATACTTTTTTATCAATCGTCCTCTTTTCAAAAAATTATCAGCATGAATTCAAATACACATTTTTTGGTTTCGGTTGTTCAATTAAGTCGTCTTATTGATTTTGATTATTTTCTTAAATAAATGTTGATTTAGAGTGTTTTCTTTGCAAACCTAAAGGTTGGATTTTTCTGAAAGTTTGTTTGTTTTCATTTACAAAGTATTCAAGATCACTATGTGAAGTTTCTTGGACTTGATAAAGATTCTTTAACCTCACCCAACAACTTGCTGGATTTGAAGATCTCAATATCCATTTCATCTCAAGTGGCAACTCAAAACCAAATTCACTGTCATGAGTCATTAGTTGACTCAGTTCAACTCATGATCCAGCTTTGACTCGATTCTGCCCGATAGCTCCAAGCTCTTTATGTAGGTGGATCAAATAATACTTTTACACATGCAGAAAATCTAAATAAAGATTATCTCATACACAACAAACTCGTTACACGCGATGTTACAATAATTGACAATATGTTACCTGTGATAGAAGCTATCGCTGGTAACCATGATATCAATTATAGTTTCTATTACTGATAACATGCATGCTATCAGTTATAGGTTATCTCACCAATAGTTGTAGGATTGGTACGACAACCCTAGAGGGGGAGTGAATATGGTTTTTCAAACTAATTAAACATTTTTTCTAAAGTGGGCCTAATTAAAGCAAGTTAATAAACTTTTGCTAATAAATGATTTAAACAAGAATTTATACAAATACATTCAACTCAAAGTAATCAATAAATTAAAACTAATTAACACTTTTAAGCACCATATTTTAATTCTAATAATAAGATTGGGAAATGATACGAAATTTTAAGAACTACCAATCAAAATAAACAAATATGAGCAATTAATGTCAAGGAATAAATTTTGCAATTAATTTCATGCAATAAAATATAATAATAAATTAATTGCAAAAATAAATAGGAGAGTGATAGAGAAATTGACATTGGAAATTTTATAGTGGTTCGGCACAACCGGCCTACATCTACTTCCAAGCTCCTCTTTGGTATGTCACTACGAACTTGACTCTTTCCACGACTATCATTGACAACTTACTCTATCAGTTTTATGTTGTTCCACGGGTTCCAATTGAGTAAATGCAATCAAAATACAATCATAAGTGATAGTAGTAGCTAAAGATGGACAAATATAGATGTAGATATATCAACAACAAAGTTTGTTTCACTGGCTTTCACTCATAAATTGACAAACATCAGTAACAAACATACTTTAATCTTATACACCATTGAACAACTGATGAAAATTTACATGTTCTACGATTATGACCAACACGATGATATCAACTACACTTTGTGTGACTTCTCTTCTTACCAATTGACAGTATTCCAGTAGTCTTGTAATTCACATGACAATATTTTACATTCCATATTCCATTATGAAAAACAACTATTGGAATAACTGTATATATTTTAAATTTCTGCAAAAGAAAAACTGAAAACCATGAATGACAAAAATTAGTGAAATTGACACAAGGCTATCAGTTATAGGTTATGATATCTTACCCTCAGTGATATATTGATATCAAAGAGGAATATCAATCTATCACTAATATCAGTTTATTACAGCTATCAATAAAATTGATCACATAAGTCATGTCAATGAAAAAAACATAACTATAGCTATCAATGGTTATTACTGATATGTTTTTTTTTTTTTTTTATTTTTATCAATGATAGTTATCGATAGCTTTTTGACAAATAAAAGGCTGATAAAGTTTCCTAAAAAAATGACTACAACCTTTATAAACAAAAAAAATTCCAGAAAACCCATGAATGATAAACAAATAGCACAATAAATAAATAAAAACCCATGAACAAGTGAAACAAACCCATTGATCAATAATGTTCACCTCTTTGTGGAACGAAAATCTCTATGTTGATCAATCGAAACCTCAAATAATAACTTACGCAAAAAATCAAGAACATCATGAATTTAGCTTTTCGAAATCTCAAATACAACTTCTTGGAACTTTAAAATCTCAAACCCAAACCAGAAACGAACGAAAATTGTGAAGGTATAAATTGTTGAAGAAACCAAAAATCCAAACAAAAAACGAAACGAAATCGTAAATGTAGCTTCTCGAAACTCAAACCAGATCTCGAAACTTCTCGCGAAGAAAGTGAAATTGTGAGCCTCAAATCATGATAATGTGGTTGATCGAAAATTGGGCTGAAATTGTGAATAACGAATGGAAAGAAAATCTTAAGATGAAGCAAAAAAAAAAAAAAAAAAAAAGTGTTACAACATTGTGGTTGACTAATTTTATTATAGACAAAACTTGAGCAACATGTCTTACGACATGTCAAGGACATTGTCATAAACATTATTACATATGTCTTGCAGCAAATTCTGCATAATATATTTTTCATGTCTGTCAGCGTGATTTGCAGATTTCCGTATCTGCCTTCCTTATTTTCCTGCAGAGAATATTTAATTCACTCCAAAAAGATATTCTCAAAGCTACCCATATTTATATTGTACTCTTATTCAATTTTAGGGTTAGCCACATTATTAGAAAAATGTGTATGGAGAACATTTATTGTATTCAACCTCCATGTATTGTGATTGAACATCTTTTTATTTGCCGTTGAGATTTTTGGTTCGACAGTCATTCTAGAACTCGAGAGGAGTTTTATTTTGATATTGTATTTAGGGGGAGCTTAAGTACATTAAAGGGTGAGGGTATCTCACACTTAGGGGGAGCCTAAGTACGTCATATTGAGGGGATCTCATAAAAAGTTTGGAGAAGCATTATTGTGGAAGTGAGGGGAGCTCAAACTTAGAGGGAGCCTAAGTTGAAACTGAAGAGGAAGCTATACGTGAGTCACTAAAGAGTGACTCTTTCAGATAAGTACTTTTCGTTGTAATTGTTAAACTCTTTATATAGTGAAATTTCGTTCCACCGAGCACACTGCCCTACATACATTGGCGATTTTACACCGAACTGGGTTACCAATCTTTGTGTCTTCATATTTTTTTGTTCGATTATGTGTTGTCCACTTGTCATACATATTGTTTGTGACATCGTGCCTGACATTTGTATTTTGTGTTAGATCCACCTGTTTTCCAAAAAGAAAGAAAGAAAGGAAAGGAAAGGAAAGGAAAGGAAAGGAAAAAGAAATCGGTGTTGCTGCTCCCCAACTGAATACAAGGGCAAAAATGAAAAAGAAAAAGTTATTAAGTTGACTGGTCAAATTGTGTCATATATTCAATTATTTTATCCTTGTGCTATATTTGTCAATTTTAACTCTTACATTGCTACCCATCATAATTTACCTTAAAACAATTGTAACATTCACTATAATAATAGGTAGCCCAAATACTGAGTTGGCTAGTAGCCCAATCCACCCAACTCAACATTAGGGACCAAACACTCCCTTAGCTAACAAAATCACATATCTTGGTTACGATTTAAATTCCTAAGTTGAGTTTGAATAAGGTAAAATTTGGTATTAATCCATGTGGAGAGACGATATAAATACTCACCATTTGTTGTTTAAACTGCATTTTGCTAGACAACAATATACCATAGTAGATTACACACATCTCAATAACAAGAGATAAAATTTAATATTAGTACAAAACACCAACTTTAGGCCTCTTTCACCATTTCATATACCGAAAAGCTGATAATATACTTCATAAAAACAAACAATCAAGCGCTCATTTCAAATCAAAAAAACCAAAGAGCTAGAAACTGATGTGATATCATGATCCTCTTCAAAAAGAAGAAATTAAACAAGAATAATACAAGTCAACGGAAGTTGAGATTAGTATTGTAAGTCAACCCAACTTGCCAATTTGAAGGAATAACATTCCATAAAGTAAGTGTCTCTTTGGTTGTGTAAGAAGTGATTCTAAAAGAGAGGCCTTGACCACCCAATGAAGCAAAAGCTTGATATGAAGCTCCCCAATTATGACTCATTGTTATCCATCCTGTTTTGCTTCCTTTCACTGCCATTGAATACACATCTCCTCCTCCTCCTACGTTCATCACATACACCAATAACCAATATCCATTTCCTTGTAAGCTCAATCGAACTCCTCCTTTTTTCACACATGGAACCCTACATTTTACCATATAATTTAGTTGTCTCGTAATATCTGTTGGATGTGAATTCAAGAAAGCGTATTCTTAATTCAAGACTATGTTATGTGACTACACTTAAAACACATTGCATGCAATAATTCAAAATCAAGATCTCGCGGTCTAGTATTGTTATTATTATTATTTAGTTAAATTATAAATTTGATCCCTATAGGTTTGGAGAAAGTTAAATTTTAGTCCCATTATTTTTAAATGGTTTGATAAACATCATAAGTTCTAAATCGCATATACCAATTCTAATTTTTAAACTATAGGGACTAAATTATAACTTTTCTCCAAATCATATGGACTAACTTTATAATTTAACTTTTTTTTTTTACCTAAAAAAATGTGGGAGTAAGAGATTGAACTTTCAACCTTTAGAAGAGCGATAGTTGCTTGTTTTGTTTTGATTCTAATTTTAGTTTTAAATAAAGGAATTTTTTTTTAAAAAATAGAAAAATAAGGAAAATTATTTACACAAAATAGTAAAATTTTTAGATAGTTGTGATAGACGCTAATAGAAGTCTATCAGAGTCTATCAGTGATAGAAATAATAGAAGTTTATCACTGATAGATGCTGATAGAAGTCTATCAATGTTTATCAGTGTTCTTTTTTGCTATTTTCTGTAAATATTTTGACATTTTTTTCTATTTATGAAAATTTTCCTTTAAATAACATGGGACAAAAATAAAAACTTCTACCGTTGTGGTCGTTGATATAATGTCTTAACTAGTTGAGTTAGACTAGTGGTCGAGAATATATATATAACTATTCCCATTAAGCCCAAAATTTTTAAAGAAGGCTAGGGTATGTGTAATCTCTTTCATATTTAGAACACATGAACTAAAAAATTAAACTCAACTGACCTGCGGTACTGAACGGGGACAATGCCGGCCTTCCACCAGGCGATCTTCATGAAGGCAGGCTTGGCCATGTCAAAATGAACTCTTGGTGGGTTGCACCAGCCGCCGGCGTTCGAGTCCTGCGACCAATTTGGCGGGCAGAGGTTGGTCGCCGTCACGGTGGTGAACGGAACGTTCGCATAGCATGCCTTTGACTGCACACATTTGATTTGAAAGCAAGTCCCGCAAGCGTAGCCATTGTTGAACAGTGTCGAGCTCAACGCCGCTGTATCAGTTCCATACCCGTTCGTAAACAAGTTTCCATACCCACAAGCTCCACCTGAAAACAAAACAAAACAAAATAAATCATCTTTTTAGTTTATGCTCTAATTGTAATTGAAAAAGTGATATAAAAATAAAATTAAAAAACTAAAATAGTTGTCAAACATGAGCATAGATGAACTGATATAAAATATTTAAATTTAAACTCAAATAAAATAAAATAAAAATAAACATAGTTATTTTTTGCAATACAATGATGGTTTGTAATCTGTCATCATATGTATAATATGTCAGTTTAGAATTGACATTTAAAGCCAAAATTGTTGTAGTGAACAATAATTTTTTTTTTTTTTTTATATTTTCAAAATAATTTGGTATTTATCAATTTGAACTTAATTTTGTACTCGATAGGATATGAGATATTATATTGTTAGGATTTCTAACAATACACATATGGACTAAATAGATATTTAGAATGGTAAATCTAAAAGCCATGAAAACTAGCACGAACGATCACATTTGATAATCGTTTCGGTTTTTTTTTTTTTTTTTTTTTTTGAAATTTCTATTTGTTCTCTCAATTTTTCAATTCTTATTTTTACCTTTGTCAAGGAAATACTTCTATTTCTAGTCAAATTCTAAAAATAAATAACATATTTTATTATTTAACTTTAATTTTTGAAAGTATCAGTACGGAGTGGATAACTAAAACAAAAAATCAAATAGTTATAAGACAAAACTTAAAAAACAGACAAAAACAACACTACATGAAGGGACCAAAATAAGATTTAAATCTATAAAGAGCAATTACGTACCCATGGTTTCAGAGGCAGTTTCATCGCCATAAAAGGTGGCGTGAGCGAGTTTCCAAGAGCTTGGTTGGAACACAGCGAGCGTTGATCTGTTGAAAATGGCCAAAACCAATGCCACCAAGAAGATATTGAAGCCTGAAGAAGAAGCCATTGTTGCCGAATTATTCTCAGGCCAATGAGTTCTTTGAGTGGAACCCTATATTTTTTTTGCTCATTGACTTAAGAACTCGGAACTCGCAGGCCCTTATATATTATAAACCACGACCAAATGAAACTGCTCCTTCGTGACCCTCACGAAGATTTTTTGTCTACTTTATCAAGTCAATTCATAAATGTAAAATAATTATAAAGGGAATACAAAAATTAAACTGTTTTTAATTAGTGATATGTTTGGTACAACATGTAGATTTGTGAATGCTTCTATAGTATAATTTAAATATAATACAAATATAAAGAAATTGTGAGAAATTCTCTCTCTCTGTTTTTTTTAAATAACAAATTGAAAAAACCATTATACTACCATGGTAGTTGTAGTAATACCCTCAAACTTTCAAGTGTAAAAATTGAGCCCTCAAATTTATATAAATGTTAAAATTAGACCCTCAAATTTATCTGAGTTATAGAAAATTGAACTCCCAAATGATAAAAATTGAACCCTCATGTTCAACTTGTACAATTATTATAATTTCTACCGGTGTTCAATTTTAAAACTTGTATAAATTTCAAGACATTTTATAATTGAAAGTTTGAGAGTATAATTGTAATTATACCTTCATAATTTAGGGATGATTTTTATAATTTGACGGAAAAAATGGTGCTAATTGAGATACGTGGGAGATTGGAAATGGAGCATAAATTGTGAGACAAAAGAAAATAATAATAATAATAATTGAATAAAATTTGAAGTATAATATATTAGTGGATAATAGCCTCAAATTTTGGGTTCAACGTGCTTGCAGGTTGCATCTCCACATAAAGTCTCTGCCACCCACTTAGCCTAATCTTGGTTCCATTTATTTTTCTTTAATAATTTAATCAATTTTAATTTTAGAATTTAAACTTAATTGGATGGATTATTGAAGGTTAATCCGTACGTGAAGTTAATGATATCAATTAGTTACTAATTACAACTGCTATTTATATTTAACCTTTCAACATGAGTTGATATCAATCCTCATACATGGTCTACCTTACAAAAATTTGAACTGACATGTTATTAATTGTTATTGTGGCCCAACAAAATTAACTTCTTTATAAATCACTTTCGATAAAATTTTGGTTAAATTGACAATGATGTAACAAAATAATGGAATTCTATTATAGAAATAGATGAAGTTTTTTGATTTAATTCAAACTATATATTAATGTTTTTTTTTTAAAAAAAAAAAACTAAATACACAATTCTACTCAATTTTTTTGGGTAGTGGGCAATGTGCTAAATAGCTCTTAATGATTTTTAGGGTACTATTTTCCAAATTTTTGTATTTTTCAAATTTTTGGCATTTAAAATATAGTTTGTTATGATTTATTTAAAAATGTATTTTTGAGATTTTACTAATTCAATTTTTTTTTGTAGAGAAATTTCTACAAATAGAAAAAATGTCAAATTATTTACAGAAAATAGTAAAGAAAATACTGATAGACATTAATAGACTTCCATAAGCATCTATCAGTGATAGACTTCTATCATTTCTATCACTGATAGACTCTGATAGACTTCTATCAGCGTCTATCACAACTATCTAAAAATTTTGCTATTTTGTATAAATAGTTGTCCTCATTTTTTATTTTTAAAAACTCCCCTTTTTTATTTACATAAAACATGTTTTAAAAGCCAACAAAATCTATCTTGTTATGCTTTATTTCAAAATTTGAATTTTGTTGGATTCTCTTAATTTAAAATTTTTTGTTTAGATAAAATATATTTTGAATACCAACAAAACAAAATGGGGTGTGTTATGATTTAAAAATATGTATTTTATAAGATATATAACTATTTAGAGAGTATTTTTGTTATGGGTTAATTATTAATTTATTATCTCTAAAATTATTTTACTATTTTTCTAATTTTTCTAATTTTTTATTATTTTTTAAAATAAAATATTAAAATTTGTTATTTCTCTTATTAGCCTAATTTAGTAATGTGACTAATTTGGATATTTTTCAAAATGACTAATTAAAGATGCTATTTAGCCCATTGCCGCATCTTTGTTTTTGAAAGTTCTTGGTGCAACAATCTTCTAGGCCCATTGTCATATTTGGGCTTAGGTCACTTTTGCATCACAAATGATGGCTAAACCTTGTTTTGGGGAAATGGATTGTTTATTCTAAGTTATCGAGTTGTACTACTTAAAAATAAATAGTTCGAGTTTGAATTATCTTGAGTGAATTGTAGCAAGAGTTGGACTTTTGTAATCTCCATTGTAGTAGAAGACTGGACAAATCTCAAGTTTGGGGCGAACTAGTTTATTTTGTGTGCTCTTTTTTTCTTTTCTCTATATTATTTGTTATTTTATGATCGTTAACATTTTTTGTTCTAACCTATGAAGTGATGGGTTAGAGATATAATTTACCTTATTTCATAATTATTTATATTTGGTATAAATTCCCAACACTTACTTCTAAAATTACTTTTGAGTCTAATCCTCAATAATTCAAAACCTTTTGAAACTGTGTTCTTAAAGAAATCTAACTATAATCATTTAAAATTTTTTGGATCTAGGTGCTACCCATATTTGAAATATGCCAAAAATAAGTTGGATAAGAATGTCTATCCATATGTGTTTTTAAGGGCAAACACTTCTCACAAATATTTAGATCCTTGCACTAACAAAATTTATATCTCCCAAGCATGTGATTTTTTATGAAGACTATATTCCATTTAAAAACATGATCAACACACAAAACTTATAAAAAAAAAAAAAAAAAACTCTAAAAGTACGACGTTTGTAGATGTACATGAATGGTTAGGCTCCAAGTGATTTAAAGGGTACAATACGAGGACTTCCCAAGTGGTCACCCAACTTAGTACTACTCTCGCCCAAGCACGCTTAACTGCGGAGTTCTGATGGGATTCGGTGCATTAGTGCTGCTATGATCGCACCCGTTAGGCTCCAAGTGATGAGGAAATCAAAATCGTCATTGTGGTTACTAGATAAAACACAAATATTGTTTTCTGAATATATTAATATTAAATAGTTAGAATTTAAATACCTTGAATGATTATAAATAATATATTGATACTTATAATTATTAAAAATAGGATTACTTTCAAATATAGAAAAATGAGTAAAAATATTTACAAATATAAAAAAAATTTCACTGTCTATCAGCGTAGACCGTGATAGACTTTATTGTGATCTATCGCTGAAAGTGATAGAAGTCTATTGCGATCTATTACGGATAGACAGTAAAATTTTCAATATTTGTAAATAGTTTGATATTTTTTCCATTTATAATAATTTCTCTCACTTATAATTTAACATGAATGGTACAAACTCAAATAGACATTATCAAGAGATGAAATTTGTAAATTAATTATTTAATTCATCGACGGAAGCAACATAGCCACAAGTGTACAACCAAATACGACGTTATCAAAAACCATTAAGAGCTACTTCAATATCCAAGAACAATATTATAATTTCATAAAAGATCGGTACAATGCGACTGGCAATTTATAATGGTGGGATATTTGAGAGAAACAAAACAATATTTTGAGAAGGATCATCTGAAACAATGTGAAAAAACCATATTGAATATAATTTTTCAATCCAAATGAAAATATTCCAAATTCGTTAACTTATGCTGAAGCTCAGAGACATCAATGCTTGGATAGCAGCCATCGTTTATAATAGGTTGACAGTCTATGGTGTGAACGAACCTCTCATTTAGTTTGGTCGAATTGCAGCTAAGAATTTCAAGCCCTTCATCAGCTAAAGCTTGAAGAAAGTTGGAAACAGGGAGCTTTTGTTTTGTGGTAATGTCTATAACAACTTCTATTCCCGATCCATTTTTTGCCCTCACCAACACCGAGTCCCTTTGTGAGGAATTAATCATTTTCGCCGTACTGACGGTGGCCGTGTTTTCGCCGGAGAGTTTTCTCAGTTCATCTCTTTTATCAGACAGTTGTTGGATTCTTCCTTGCATGTGTTGAATGTAATTAACTGTCTCATGTACGTGGTCGGATATTGATCTTTTGCCCTATGAGTAGAGTATTAAGAACATTTATATTTGAAGATTGTTTCACACTAATATGACCTATGCAAAAAGGTTTTTTTTTTTTTTTTTTTTTTTTTAAAAAAAAAAAAAAATACTTCAGCTAAAGTGGGATAGATTTCATTTTGACTCATCCGTGTGTAGAAAAACCCAAATGGTATGAAGTTTTTAAAATCTAAAATTAAAAAAAAAAATTAGGAAAATTATTATAAACAGAAAAAATATCAAATTATTTACAAATATAGAAAAATTTCACAAACTATCAAGGATAGACTTCTATCGCTGTCTATCTCTAAGCGATAGAATTCTATCGCGACAGTAAATTTTTTCTATATTTGTAAATAATTTGACTCATTTTTTTTTTATATTTGAAAATAACACAAAAAAATTTAATACAAAGATGGAAACTCAAGTGGGGAACTACAACTAATTTTATGATTTATAAATATATAATATCGAATGCGTTTTAAATAATTGTTTAAATTAGAATTTAATTTCTGAATTTGCTACCAAACATATACTTTAAAACATAAAATATAATTTTATTTTTATTGAATCTCCTATTTTTAAATTTGTATTTTCAAATGATCTGCCCAACATGCCTTAAACTTGTTCAAAGTTTTGATTATTTTTTTTAAGGCTTCTCACGTGCATCTAATGAATTACAAAACATACATCTAAGAAATTGATACAATCGAAAAAAAAGACATCATAGTTTTTCTTTTCCTCCTTTTAATTGGAAAGGACGGTATTATTTATTTATTTATTTTTTGAAAATAAGGACGGTATTATTTAATTGTTTGACATTATGTGATAAATCAAATTTAAAAATAGTGGGTAAATTAGCTGAAATTGAGTTGTTTACTTTTTAACCTAGGAGAATTTTTAAAAATAGAAAAAATAAGAAAAATTATTTATACAAAATAACAAATTTTTTAGATAGTTGTGATAGATGCTGATAGAAGTCTATCAGAGTCTATGAATGATAGAAATGATAGAAGTCTATCACTGATAAAGATTGATAAAAGTCTATCAATGTCTATCAGTGTTTTTTTTTTTTTTTTGCTATTTTCTGTAAATAGTTTGACATTGTTTTTATCTGTGAAAATTTTCCTTTATACAATGAATTTAAAGATATAGTTAACAAAACAAGTATAGCTCAATTAGTATATATAGATGTGTTAGCGACCAAGAGACTTGTGGCTCGAATATCTTTCTATCTTCGATTGTACTAAAAAAATTTTTTTTGAATCATATAGGTGAAAAAAATTCTAATCCAAAAAATAAAATATTACCTTGAGGTATTCAAGAGGGAGACGTGAGCGAAGAGAGTTGTAAAGAGAAGACATTTCTTGTCTTCTTTGCCTCTCCACATCTCTATGAGCTTTCTTCTTCTTCTTTTTCTCGTCGAGGCTTTCATCGCCATTATCATTGCGAGTGTTAGCCGGTGGCTTTTTCCGGCGGCCATTTTTTTGCTTTTGGCAGACGCCGTTATCGTTGTCCAACGGCGGAGAGAACATGGAGGACGATGGAAGAGAAGGCAAAGGGAATAAGTCATCTCCTAAGTCAAATGAAAAGGGTGACTCAACATTGAATTCCATTTTTTAAGCCTCCTAACAAGAGAGAGAGATTTTCTCTTCCTCTTTAGCTTTCCTAGAAAAACATTATTGGAGGGCTTGTGAAAATCTACCCAAAAAACCCTCTATTTATACTGACAAATTTGAACTGTGGAGTAAAAACTATGTATTTTGAGTCTAGCAGTCAAAATTGAATCTCTAACCTAATGGTAAATTGCGTTCTATTTTATTATATTTTTTTAAAAAGTAATTGGACAAGAGAGGAATCAGTAGGTACACTGTAATATCTTCACTAGGTTGCTAAAATGAAGACTTCTTCAATAATAGTCATTATTGTTAAATATTAGTAGTAGTGTTTATCACATGATAAAATATTTTACGAAAATAGAACAAAATGTTACAAGAGATATATTGTATATTAACAATATATGTACATCGTCGGTGATTTACTTTACTTTACGGTTAAGTGTTCAACTATAACTTTTTAAAAAAACTAGTTGGAAGACACGTCCAATGCACTTGACTTATAATGCGATGACTTCAATTTTTATCGGGCATTTCATTGAGATATACTGTAGTCAGGAGAATGACAAGGAAAAACCTCATAATACAAATACACGTAACAAGCAGAGGTCCACTTTTCATTCAATTTTTAAAAAAGTACTAATTTTTCAATTGGCCGCCCAAAAAGGGGCCATCCGTACAAAAAATTCAAATGGGTGAAAATTGCATACAGGCGTGGACAATATAATTTTTAATTCATTTGAAAGGTTTATTCATTTAATCATTCACAATTTACTAATTTTCTAGTCTCATTTGGCCTCTTGTAGCCATCAAAATTCTTAATGTTGATATAAATTTGTTTCACCAAATTTAACTTTCACCATAATAGATAAAATTTTAAATTTGGAGACAATAATGCCATCTCTTCATTGACAACAGCAAGTTTCTGGTTCTCAAAGCTCAAATTTAACATGATTCAACTTTTTCCTTATAAATAACAAAAACTTTTAATTGTCACTCTCTGACATTTTGGGCCAAAGAAAAATAAAATAATTTGTAGTTTATTTATTTGTGAAATAAAAAAAGATAAAATAAAAAGGTAAAATTATATTACTAATCCTGAAGAAAATAAAATTTTAGTTTCGTTATTGTGTTTGTTGGAGAAATCTAAAATTGAAAAAAAAAATATCAACCCAAAAAATAAAACCAAAAGGTACAAAGGATAAAAACAAATGGATGTGTGTAGTTTCTTTATGTTTTTTTTTTTGTCTCTTCTCTCCACTTGTCATGCCTCTTCGAAATGAGGGTATTACAGTCATTTACTACAAATGAAGGACAATTTGCTTAGATATAGATTTTGTCATTATAGCACCTTATATATCTACCCTTTTGACTTACCACATGCACATGTATATGCTATGTTTGGTTAATACTTAATACGCACCATATAGCTTCATATTTATATTGAAAAAATTACACCATATGTCTCTTAGTCATTAATATATATTTTATGTCAGTTGAGCTAAACTCATTTAACATAATTCATTACGAGCTTCAGTCGTTAAGTCCTCAAACAAGTTTGTGGTATGTCTTTCTTGAGTATTAGTGGACATTTCATTCTCAATGTCTTCTTCATCTGCAACTTCGTTTTCAATTGGACTTGTAGATCGTTTATAAGATTTAACATTTCATTTTCTTCAACCACATTACACGCTATACTATTTACTTCATCGTTGTGTATTGAATGAGTTGTAGGACTTTCAAAACCTCCAGATAAGTTGACTGGCTCTCCATTATATATCCATTCAGAGTAGCAGGGAGATATTCCATATGTTAATAAATGTCGTTCCAAACCATCTAATGACTCCCACATTGCATTCATACAATCATTAACATGAAACTTTACCACATCTAAGAATTGGGATACATTTCTCTATACTCGACCGAAAATTTATTTCTAAGTTTGATCCATTCTTTATTCATCCTTAGAAATAAATTTTTTTTTTGTCCAACTTGTAATCCAAAACAAGTTATAAACTGGTATTATTTAGACAAAGAGTTATGATTAACTTATGGCTTACAAGTAGTAAATTTATAGTTAATTGTTTAAAAAATGGTCATTGACACTTGAGCAACGAACCAAAATTTTAAAATAATTTGTTTGGGTTTTTTTACAAGTCATTGACACTTGGCTTAAAAGTATAAGCTTAACTAATTCAATAGACTAAAGTTAAATTGTTAAGAATTATTAGAGGCTTATGGATGCTTATAGAAGTAAGAATAGAAATGAGGAAAAAATTTGGGTCTTTATTGATGCTTTTGATTAATCTGACAAAAGGAGGAGACCTTTGAAGAGAGAAAGAACAAAGTACAAAGTAAATTGCTTTTACTTCTACAATTTCTTCCACATACTTACTTTTGGCAAGGGTTACAATATTACTATATATATTCTCACAAGGTGTCTTTCTAAATTCCTTTAATAAAAGCAAAATTAAAGAGATTACAATAATTAAGATAGAATTTGGAAAGTTGCAGTAATTCTTGACCTTTCATTACTCAAACTGCCATAACGTTTTCTAGAAAACTCCAAACGTCCTGAAACTTGAGCCATTAGAAATTACACATTCGGGGCATCAAAATCCATAGGTCATACATTTAATTTGGATATCGTTTGACCTTTCAAATACCTGCTGAAAAACTCTCAAAGAATTGATTATCTTGAGTTTAATGCTCAACAAAATCTTTCCTTAAACTCAAATCTTTCGAGTCCTTCATCCCGATCATCTTCTTCAAATTTTCAAATAGAGTTGTTGGTAGAGGTTTTGTGAAAATGTCAGCTACTTGATCATGACTTGAGACATGAATCATTTTCACTTCTCCATTTTTTACATGTTCTCTAATGAAATGAAACCGAGCATCAATAATGCTTACTTCTTTCATGATGGACAAGATTCTTTGCTAACTCAATGGCTGATTTATTGTCGACTCGTATTTCAGTTGCCTCATGTTGTTCTAGTATTAACTCATGCAGTAAATTTCTTAGCCAAATTGTGTGACACACACACCAAGATGCTGCTACATATTCTGCTTCACATGTTGACAAAGTTACGATTGGCTGTATTACCCATGTAGAACACATATCCTCCCGTGCTTTTCCTATCATCTATATCGCCGCACCAATCACTGTCAGAGTATCCTATCAACTTGTATTCACTTGACTTTGTATAGAGAAGCCCGAGTGATTCTGTTCCTCGAATGTATCGAAGAATTCTTTTAATGGCTTTGAGGTGCGAGTGTCTTGGATCCTCCATGTATCGACTCACTACACCGACACTATATGCAATATCCGGTCTTGTGCATGTGAGATATCTCAGACTCCCTATCAAACTTCGATACTCATGTGCATTTACTTGATCTCCTCCCTCAAATCTAGAGAGTTTTGTGCCAAGCTCCATAGGTGTTGCTAAAGGCTTGCATTCTCCCATCTTATTTTTCTTCAGAATGTCTCTGGCATATGCTTCCTGTGAAACAAAAATTCCAAAATTCCCTTGTCTAATTTCAAGACCAAGAAAATATTTCATCAATCCGAAGTTTGTCATTTCAAACTCTCGCATCATAGCATCTTTAAATTCCAGAACTAAGTTCTCATTGCTCCCCATGAAAATAAGATCATCAACATAAAGGGCAACAATAAGCAGATTACCTTCTTCCTTTTTTTACGTATAATGCATGCTCATAAGGGCACTGAATGATCTTGTTCTTTTTGAAGTAAGTGTCAATGTGAGAGTTCCATGCTCGAGGTGCTTGCTTTAACCCATAGAGCGCCTTCTTTAGTTTCAACACCTTACTTTCCTTTCCAGGTTTCATGTATCCAGGAGGTTGCTCCACATAGACTTCTTCTTCAAGAACTCCATTTAAAAATGCTGATTTCACATCCATTTGATAAATAGCCCATTCGAATTGCACAGCTAGAGATAGGAGAAGTCTAATTGTTTCCATTCTTGCAACTGGAGCAAAAACTTCGTCATAATCGATTCCTGCCTTTTGTATGTAACCTTTTGCAACTAGACGCGCCTTGTACCTTTCAGTCTCACCTTGGGCATTCATTTTTTTCTTGTATACCCATTTCACACCAATGGGTCTACATCTATCGGGTAGTTCCACCGAATCCCAAGTTTTGTTTCTTTCGATTGCTTCTATTTCTTCATCCATTGCGGCTTTCCACTTTTTATCTCTTATGGCTTCCTCAAAAGTAATGCCCTCCGAGTCTGCTAATAAGCAAACTAGGTGCACTTCATCGGTTGAGTTGTATAGATCTTGTAGACTCCGCATCCTAGGTTGACTCGGTCTTTCCTCTTCAACAGATATTTGAGAAGTCATTGGAGTGATTATAGGTGCAATTGTTAATGACTCTCCTTGTAGTGCCTCTTTTTGGTTCTTCCAGTCCCACGTGCTTTCTTCATTTACCTGAATATCGCGGCTTACAATCACCTTCTTTTCAATTGGATTGAATAACTTGTAAGCCTTTGTCTTCTCGTCATACCCAATGAACACATACTTCTTACTCTTATCATCAAGTTTGGTTCTTTTTTGGTCTGGTACATGCGCATAGGCCACACTACCAAACACTTTAATGTGTGATACGGTTGGTTTATGACCACTCCAAGCCTCTTGAGGTGTTTGATTTGTCAATTTTGTATGTGGACATCGGTTTTGCACATACACAGCACATCGTACTGCTTCCACCCAGAATTCCTTTGGCATGTCTTTACTTTTCAACATTGATCGAACCATATCAAGGATCGTTCGATTTTTTCTTTCTGCAACGCCATTCTGCTGAGGTGAATATGGTGCAATCAAAAATCTTTTGATACCTTGTTCCTCACAATAATTTGTGAAAATAGTTGACATGTATTCTCCTCCTCTATCTAATCGTAAGGCCTTGATGTAAAGATTGGTTGTCTTCTCTACCATCACCTTGAACTTCTTGAATACTTCAAATGCTTCTGATTTTTCCTTCAAAAAATAAACCCAAGTCTTTCTTGTATAGTCATCAATAAAAGTAATAGAATACTTTTTTCACTGAAAGACATTAGGGTGATTGGGCCACATATGTTTGTGTGTATTAACTCGAGAGGTCTCTTTGGACAATATTCAGCTTTCTTTTGGAACATAGTCCTTGCTTGCTTTCCAAGTACACAACCTTCACAAAACTTCTTGGTGTAGTCCAATTTTGGTAGTCCGTGGACCATGTCCTTCTTTGCTAACTCTGTTAGCCCGCCGTAGTGTAAGTGTCCAAACCGTAAGTGTCATAAGAATGCTTTGTCCTCCATGTTGACTTGTAAACACTTTTCTTGTATATTCTTTAGGTTGAGTTTTGAACATTCGATTTTTCGCCATCTCAACGTGTGCAAGTAACCGATCATTTCTGTCTTTCAAATATAACATTCGATCTTTAATGATGACTGAACATCCTTTTTCCAATAACTGCCCCATGCTTAGAATATTATTCTTCAAGTCAGGTACAAAATAGACATCCTCCATAGTACCTTCTTTTCCATCTTTTTGAAGAAAACGTATTTTTCCTCGGCCTTTGACTTGAACTTTTGATGCATCTCCAAAAGACACATGTCCATCTTCTATCTCCTGCATATCAACAAAAAAATGTTCATGCCCACACATATGATTGCTTGCACCTGTGTCAAGATACCACACCATGTCGCTATCCGGAGCGGTGCCTTCATGGGTCATCATGAGAATACCGTCATCTTTGGTTTCTTCTTCTGCGACTAAATTCGCGTTTTCTTCTACGTTCTTCTCAGAATATCATTCTTTTGCATAGTGTCCATATTTTCCACAATTGTAACATTCAACATTTTGACGATTTGAGCGACCGCCTCTTCCACGACCTCGGCCTCGTCCACGCCAATTTTGTTGGCTTGTTTGTCCTTTCTCATCATTGTTATTTCCACGACCACGACCTTTGCCGCGACCGAAACTGCGACCCCCTCGACCATGTCCTTTTCCTCGATTGTGTTGTGCATACATTGTCTTGTCTTCTTTGATGGTCATCTTTGCTTGTAAGGCCTCCTCTAGGACTTCTTGTTTCTTTTTTTTTTCTTTCTTTGTTCATGTGCTTCAAGGGAACCTGCAAGAACATCAATAGTCATTTCTGCCAAATCCTTTGACTCCTCGATTGCACATACGACATTTTCAAATTCATTTGTCAATGATCGAAGGATTTTCTCCACAACCCTGGCATCTTCGAGGGTTTCTCTATTGCGTTTAAGTTGGTTCACCACGTTTGAACCCAGGTGATGTAGTCAGATACTCCTTCTGACTCCTTCATTTTCATGGTTTCCAATTCGCCTCGAAAATTTTGGAGCCGCACTTGTTTAACTCGATCAACACCCTTGAAAGACTTTTCCAATGTGTCCCATGCTTCCTTCGATGTCTTTGCACCTGCAATTTTTTCAAAGTCTGACTCATCCACAGCTTGGAACATGAGATAGAGAGCGGTTTTGTCTTTCATTCGCATCTCTTTTATCGCCCTCAATTGATTTGCTGTTGGATTTGCAATTGGAGCCTTCTCTTCAAGACCTTCTTGGACTACTTCCCATGCGTCTTGAGCACCAAGCAAGGCATGCATTTGAATGCTCCAATTGTCATAGTTTGTCTTGGTGAGTCGTGGTAATGACATCTGACCAAACATTGTGCTCCCATGATTCGACATAGCTCTGATACCAATTTGACAAAAGGAGGAGACCTTTGAAGAGAGAAAGAACAAAGTACAAAGTAAATTGCTTTTACTTTTATAAATTGCTTTTACTTCTACAATTTCTTCCACATACTTACTTTTGGCAAGGGTTACAATATCACTATATATATTCTCACAAGGTGTCTCTCTAAATTCCTTTAATAAAAGCAAAATTAAAGAGATTACAATAATTAAGATAGAATTTGGAAAGTTGCAGTAATTCTTGACCTTTCATTACTCAAACTGCCATAACGTTTTCTAGAAAACTCCAAACGTCCTGAAACTTGAACCATTAGAAAGTACACATTCGGGGCATCAAAATCCATAGGTCATACATTTAATTTGGATATCGTTTGACCTTTCAAATACCTGCTGAAAAACTCCCAAAGAACTGATTATCTTAAGTTTAATGCTCAACATAAAATCACCTATATGAGGTTAATGTGCAAAGTGTAATTAGAATTTGACAATATAATCATATTTTACCAATAAACCATAAAACTTGTTTTCAACTAAAGTTCACATGAAAAGACTTCATTTCAATAAACCAAATCCGTATTAAAAAGCAGTCGCTTAAAAACCTAATAGAGACTTTTTTTTAGTGTTGAGGGTGTTAAGAAAGTGGATCTAGTGGAGATGAACCGGTGCACCCCTAACCCAATGTATCTTTTCCTAAAAAAAAAGTGTAAATCCATAAACAAATCATTTCCAAACTAGTTTTCATGAAAGACTTCATTTCCAACCAAATCCATAAACAAATCAAGTAATAATATGTAAGTTCGAATTCAAATATTCTTAGCAATGCCAAACTGAAATCAAATATTCTTATCATCAAACTAAAATCAAACATTCTAAGCAATACATGCCAAATGCCAAAATGCCAAACAATAATCAAACATTCTTATCATCAAAGAAAAAGAGACTTTTCCAAATGCCAAGATGAAATTATATTGTAGAAAAAGAGAAAATTACCTAAACTTAAATTTCTCCAAATGCCAAAATGAGCGAAAGATAGTGAGCTTTGTGTTGAGAGCTTCAAATTTGAAGCAACCGGCAGATTATCAACCGACGGCTGAAAGACGGAGATATGGAGAGAAAAAGTACAGTTGTTGTTCTCAACCGACGGCCGAACAACGGAGAGAAGGGGCACAAAATGGCCGGAGAGACAGCCGGAGAGTGATGCCGATGTTGGAGGAATGGTCGGAGACCGAAGAAATGGAAGGTCGACGTCTGAGACGGAAAGAGGAGAGGGAGATCGATAGCGCACCACGAGTTTGGGCATTTCCAGATCTCCAATCGATTTTTAAATTTGGGATTTTTAACCACATCTCTCGACGGGCTAAGCCTGTCGAGAGTTAGTTTATCTCCTGACGACATTATCAAGAGATCCTTGGAGAAATTAATTTCAACTTGTGTAGTAATGCATGCATATTATACCTTTCCACCTCTCGGTTGTGTGTTCAACTCCCAAAACTTGTAATCTCCCGATGCTTGACAAGTCGGAAAATTAACTGTCTCTTCCGACAGTTTTTATATGGCATCGGGAGTGAGTAAAAACTCTCGACAACAGTTTGTAGCTTCAGGACATCGGAGACCACATTTTCTTGTAGTGCAAGTCATTGGCTCTTTCAACTAAAGATGTAAGTTACTCTAACATCTCCTCAAAAGCAAAGCTTCACAAACGGTTGGATCTTCTATCCAACTAATCTCATTGGTTAAATATGCATATGAAAACAATTAGTTGGAATGATAAAAAAAAGACTATTAATAATAGAATAAAGAAAGTAGAGTCTTAGAAAAATATTTGGTGAAAGTATTAGCGGAAGAATGATGAAAAAAAAATGTCATTTTTATAGGATTAGATGATAAAAAATTACAACACTTTTAACTTTAAAAAAATTTTGAAATTATATAATTAGTTATAATTGAACGAAAATAAATTCTTAAGTCGTAGAAAAACTTTGTGTATTCTCACAATTTCTTATTATTATTGATAATCGATATAATATTTATTAATTATTGGTAGAATTAATTGTCATTGATATATTGTATAAATTTTAAAATTGATGGTTAAAAGAGTCTTACATTTTTTTTATAAGGATCACGCTCAAAATAAAAGATAAGTATAGATAATTGATAGGGGTTTGTTGTCTCTGCAATGCATATAATATAGAGTTGCAACGTGCTCAAAATTGCCACGTTAGTAGAGTTGCATCTCTCCAAATTAAAACTCCAACAATCAATTTAAGATTTCCTTAGATCAATTTTTCAAGAGAAGATGGTGAAAAAAAGAGATTGAAAAGACATATTTATAACAGTTTGATATAAATATTTTTCTATAAAAAAATAGATTTTTTTTTTTAAAAAAAATGGATTTTTTTTTTAAATAGATTTGTTGTTTAAAATTTAAATTAGAATGAGTATGCTTTTTTTAAAAAAAAATTAGACAGAAATAAAAGGGTTTTTAGGGGAAAAAAAATAGGTTTGTTGTTTTTTTTTTTTTTTTTTAAAAAAAAAAGAAGTTCTATTAGAATGTGTGTAGATTTTTTTTTTTAAAAAAAAATTTAGATTTATTTATGCCATCTCCAAATTTAGTATTTTAATGATTTATTGTCTACATTAACTTTTGGATTTTCGTGTATTTATTTTATGAATAATATGTTAGAGCTTTTTTTTTCCATTCTCCATTTAAAAAAAATATTATGAAGAAAATAGATTTGTGTCATATTTTAATTTTAACCATTTTTAAATTTCCTAATTTAATTGTTTTGATGACGTCTATTTAAAATTTGTTCAAATGTAAGATGTAGAAGTAGATTCTGAATTTAACTCATTTTTATTTAGTTTTCGTCTGTAGCTACACTACTAATTTGAAAATCTCAATCAAATTGAAAAAATTACAATAGGTAGAAAAAATATCAAATTATTGACAAATATAGAAAAATTTCACGGTCTATTCACTATAGACTACCATAGAATTCTATCAAGAATTTTTTTTTTATATATTTCTAGATAGTTTGGCTTATTTTTTCTATATTTGAGCCTGTGGAACGAAATTTTGTAAATTGTATAATTATATTAAGTGTTTTCTTTTCAATTTTTTTTTTATTTTTTTATTCAATTATTTGATATGGTATAAGAAACTTTCATTTACATCTACGTTCTTTTAAAGAAAATTCTAATTGAAATAAAACATACACATTTTAATCCATTTTTTTTTCTAAAAAATTAATGTTTTTAAAAAATAAATATTTATATAAATCGTTATAATATTTCTTTTCAAATTTTTTTCTTTCATGGTAGAACAAAGCTTTCAGCATACACATTCGATCCGGTGTTTCTTTTTTCTTTAAGAAAAAAAAAAACAAATCAATTTTTTAAAAAAATATTTATATCAAACTGTTATATATATATATATATATTTTTAAAAAATATTTTGAACTTTTTTCTTCAACATTCGTATTATTTAAAAAGATATTTCATTTTCAATGTTTTTTTCTTGACAAATCCATTTAGGTTCATTCAAGGAAATGCAAGTAAATCTTCGATTGGTTGTTGGGGGGTTTTTAATTAGGTTGCGTCTGAATTGAAATTTTATTTTAGGTAACACATGCCTACAAAATACGAAAAATTGCAATGGGTGTCAATTATATGTCGAATAAACATTATTGCATAAAAAAAAGTCAAAATATTTTATTTTAGTAATATAAAAATTGATAGTTGAGTAATTTTCGATCATCACAAATAAAAAAAATGTCAAACTATTTACATAAAATAGCAAAAAAAATACTGATAGACATTGATAGAATTCTATCAATGTCTATCACAATTATTTAAAAAATTTGATATTTTGTGTAAATAATTTACCTTATTTTTCTATTTTTAAAACTTCCCCATTAGTTAAGCCCTTAAACTAAATAGAGAGTAAATCATTTTTCTTTTTTATGAAAAAACTGGCAATTTCAAATATAGTAATAAAATCATGCATTTAAAACTTATGAGATTATAATAGGCACTATAGTAATCAATATCCATATCCATACTATATTAAAAGGAGCAATACAGGGAGAATTTTTCTCTTCCCTTTTTGCCCTTACATTTTTTTACAATTCCTATTTTATTCCTATTACATCTCTTCATTAAAACCTGCAGACACCTCATCAATCGAAACCTTTCATCAAAACACACTTTCGACAAAAGACCTTTCATCAAAACACCCCTTCGGCAAAGAAAGTCCACCCTTTCTACAACAACCACCCTAGCCTGCTTTCATTTATTTATTTAAGTCTTTGCAAGATTTTGTTTTTGTCGGACATTGTTGAAGCAATCATTTCTAAATTACCAGAGATCTCGAAATCAAACCGAAGTGCACATGACTGTAAAATCTATGTTACTGTTGAAACGATCGAGTGACAATTTCAAAATGAAAAATTGAGATTTGAATTTCAAAACGACAATTTCATATACTTTTCTTCCTCTCTTTTATGTTGTTCGAATTACTTTTTGGAGAAAATGTCAATGGTAGTAGAATTTTTACTTTGGTAAATTGGACGAATTTTTATGATTACGTTTTGCAGGTGTTGAGAGATGATGGATATATGACGTATTTAATGTTTTGTGTCTTAAGATTCATATTTATGCATTTTTTTTTAATTTTTATAAGGGTTGCTATTTGTTGTTACTCTTTGTAATGTGAATAAGATTTGAAGGAAAATGACTCTGCAATGATCACTTACGAGTAAGTTTAGTTGTTACTAAAACTATCTTTTTTATATATAATTACAATCACTAATTATCTTTTAAGAAAATGTTGAATTCGAAAACAACAGTTCCAAATTCTTTTTCCATTTATTTTAGTTCAAAATACTTTTTGGAGAAAATTTGTGAGAAACAGGTAACCTTTTCTACAAAATGTCAATTGCAATGAAATTTTGCTAATTTGTAATTCCGTGATGATTTTTTTGTGTCAATTTTTGAGTTCTTCTAAATCTAACAATCATTTTTCTTGTGTGATAACATTTTTCTCATAAAAATAAAAAAGTAATTGAAAACAAAAATTCCAAAAACTATTTGGAAAAAATAACTAAAATTAGATCATATTCATTAAAAAGAAAATTATAATATCTTTATATTTAAAAAAAAGTAATTTTACAAAATTTAAAATAGAAAATTTAAAAGATATATAGAAAAAATTTAGTATTTTAGTAAGATTTGATGGATATAAAAATATGATAATGTCCATAATTTTTTCCAAAATAAAAAGATTTTGCATAATAATTGTACATTTTTTTTTGGCTTTAAAGAAAACTTGTATATAATATCACATGATTCTTTAGTTATCTACATATCTTTTTTTTATCTATAATTTCATATAAATGAATAGTAAATTCTTTTTTTTAAAAAAATAAAATAAAGAATTTAAATAGTTAATTTAAAGGTGAATTGTTAAAAATAGAAAAATAAGGGAAACTATTTACACAAAATAGTAAAATTTTTATATAGTTGTGATAGACGCTGATAGAAGTTTATCAAGGTTGAAATTATAGAAGTCTATCACTGATAGAAACTGATAGAAGTCTATCAATGTCTATCATTGTTTCTTTTTTGCTATTTTCTGTAAATAGTTTGACATTGTTTCTATATGTGAAAATTTTCTTAATTTAAATCTGAAAATTTTAAAGATTTTTTTAATAAAACAATTTCTTCAAATTTTTCTTTAGATTTATTCAACAGATAGTTCTTAAAAATTAAAATGCATTATATTTATTGAAAATAAAGAGATCCATAATAATAATAATAATAATAATAATAATATATTTTTTTTGCAAAAAACTTGGCATAAATTTTTAAATTAAAATTTCATAATCGGCGGTGAAAACATATTAATGGTTTTACTTCTTTTACTGAAAAAAATTATATATGAATCAGTCATTGTTTTCAAATATAAAAAAATGAGCAAAAATATTTACAAATATAACAAAATTTCACGATTTATTTATCATATACATTTAATTTTGTCAAAATATTTTCCAATTTTTAAAATTTGGTAATTAAAAGAAAACTATATAATACTTTATTTATTACCTGCTAAGAGTCAATATATTTTAAATTTTTTAATGAAACTACACGATTTTATGTATACATGCACGTGTTCTTGACTAGTAAAATTAAAATGCAGAAGATAATTAGTAAAAAAAAATATAAAACATTATGTTTTTTTTTTTTGAGTTTTTAAAAATAGAAAAATAAGGGAAACTATTTACACAAAATAGCAAAACTTTTAGATAGTTGTGATAGACGCTCATAGAAGTCTATCAGGGTCTATCAGTAATAGAAATAATAGAATTCTATCACTGATAGATACTGGTAGAAGTCTATCAATGTCTATCAGTGACTTTTTTGCTATTTTATGTAAATAGTTTGTTATTTTTTCCATACGTGAAAATTTCCGTTTTTTATATATAAATTATAGATAGGTCTAGATTTATAAATTTATAGATTAAAGATATTATATTATATAGAACTAAATGTAATAATTTATTGCATTATTTTACGTAAATAAAATTAAAACTTTTCCTATTCTAATTCTAATATTTTAAATTTTAAATAATTTAAATTATACATAATTGAAGAAGTAAAACATATGAGATTGAGTACTAAAAAACACTTACGGTATTATAAGACTTTTGATATTTTTTGTCATTAAAAACGATTAAATGTGTAATAACTATTGAGTTAACTTATACAACTAAAGATATAAATAAGAATAAAACTTTTTATATTCTACGATTTTAAATGATTTAAATTACACATACTTGAAGAAGCAAAATTTTATAAGAATACCAGACTTTTGACTTCTTTTTTTTTTTTTTTTTTTTTTTTTTTTTTTTTTACATTAAATATGGCTAAACAAGTAATAATTATAATTTTTCTTAAAAGAAACATGTAATAGTTATTGAGTTAATTATTCATCATTGAGAAAAATTTTATGTTAGTTCAACCATACTCATGTTGGCAATTGTTGGCAATTAATTGTAGTGTTTTGTAAGTGACATAATTTGTACATTTAAAATTTGAGATGAGACAAAATAGTCCATAAATATTTTTCTAGGATTGTATTTTTTTACTATACTAGTGTATTACACATGCATTTACACGTGTATTTTTATTTTAAAATAATTTAATTTTAAATGATGTGAGTGAAATACTTGAAGTGTAATTATTTTTAAAATGAATTGAGATAGAAATTCTATATTTCCTTGTAATTTTATTTTATTATTTGGTTGAATAATTTTCTTTTGCTGTATATCTCATCAAGTTGATTTTGATGTAAGTACCATAAGTATCATTTTAATTTTTTTTAGAATATGGCGTTATAATTGTGAGAGTGAAGATTTTCACTCATGTTCAACATAAATATATAAATTCAAATCATGTTGGGTTAGATTAGGGATTCATCTCCACTATTACATTTGTTATACGAATAAATTAAATTATATTAATTTAAAATAAAATTACCTTAATTTTATATAAATAAAACTCCCACGTTCAGCACTCTCCGTAGTGCACCCTGGCCTTCAACCGTCGGAGCGTCGCTATGCTTGGAGATAGTGCCGCGGCGCTGAACGCCTTTAGCCCTTCAAAACCACAGCCCTGCCCTGCGCTGCGGTATAACACCACTGCGTTGTCTGACAATTCTTGGGTGTCGCAATGCTGTGACAGAGCGCTGCGGTGCTATGGCCAAAATACATCGAGGCGCCGCGATGCCATTTCTAATAACTTCAAATTAGCTTATGTTCTTCGTTTTTCTCTTTTGTCTCGATCCTCCTTTCACAACGAATTCTTTGCCATGAACGACCCGGACTTACAGACTCGATTTACAGAATAAATGCCCAAAGCAATGGGGCATTACAACTGTAAATCTAATGCCAAAAACTGAAAATATCTATTTTTCAAACCTTCATACATCACATGTATAAAATGCTACCCATCATCTTTTATGTGTCAAATCCAGGACAAAATCAAAAGCAACAATGGCTCTAATACCAATTGAAGGGATTGAATAGATTTAGTCTTAGAAATTTACAAAACATAAAAGTAAAACAGTACCTTCAGAATGAATTTTTCATAGGTTAGGCATGGGATTTACAGGGAAAGGGATACTACCTTTGAAGAACACAACTTTCTTCGAATCTGCTTTCACATGAACAAATCTACAACAGCTTCTTCACACATGAATAGTGATGCCACCAAAAGATCTTCCCTGCTATTCTCTGGCAAGGACCGGTTCGTGAGAACCCTTTTAAAAGAGAAGTGACTTTTGTGCATAGAAATAAAATTTCTCTATAATTGAGATGGTGAGAAAGCTTGAGAGAGGAGAGTTTTTTTTTCACGCAAAGATCAATCACATCAAAAGATGCAAAAATTGCATTTAAAGAGAGAGGGGAGTTGTAACTCCGCTCATCCACTCCTGCATGCAGGGGGAGTTAATTCTTATTTAATTTAAATTAAATTAAATTAATTAAATAAAATAAATAAATTAAATAAAATAAATTAATAATTTATTTATTTAGTTAAATATCTCATATTTAATTAAATGTATATTTGAATCATATTCAAATACACTTCTCTTTGATAACCTATAGTTTTAATATGAATCTCATCCATATTATTTATTATTTGAATCTTATTCATATATATTAAACTTCTCATATTATATAGTTTAATTTTGAATATAATTCAAAATTAACTTTATATTATAATGTATCTATTATATTAATTATATCATTTACAAGACATAAATTCCCTTAATCAATTGGAACATTTCAAATTCTTTCAAAACTATTGATCCTTATTAATCCATTGTGAGCTAGCAAGGGGACCTAATGACTTGCAGATTATAAGCTCCAATGATCTGAGATTTAATTAATTAAACTTTTTAATTAAATAAATCAACATTCATTAATTATGAGGCAAACCACTATAGACTCATAGTTCCAGTCGCATGCACTATAGAACATGTTTCATCCATGGATATAACCATTACAAGTAAGTCGATCATTCACGAGTTGTTTGTATTTATAGTTGGGTCAAATTACCGTTTTACCCCTATAATTACCTCTCGAGCCAGTGAGAGGTTGAGGCCCCATTGTTCAAGACCTAGAATCAGCACTTAAGGGAATTACTCATCTACTTACCCTACGGTGAGAAGGAATGAATTTCATCTTGTGTAGTTGTGTTCCTAGCTGCCCATTCGGTCAAGTTCCCAAAATGGTAGGCTTATTGAGATGGCGACTCGGGGCACTCTCATCCATATATACAAATCAAAGGACAAACCCTCATAGGCAGGAGTTCATAATTCACTGATGATTGAGATCGCGGTCTAGTCTTATACAAACTTTTTGTATAGGATACCCCCACTCACATGTCTCTATATGAACGATTAGGATCACATCGTTTGTAATGATTACAAAGTGGGTGGTATCCACAGTGCTACCAAGATAAGGCATCCAACCTTATCCATATATTATACACCCTTTAGGTTATTACTTGAACATGATCTACTTGTATGTCAACCACATACTATTGAGGTTTCAATAAATAACCTTTGATTTTAGTTTATTGGATTTTAGTTACGCAATTCTAAAAAGACATAATAAAATAACAATTATTTTATTGACAAACAAATAGTATACAATATTACAAACCATGAGCTTAGAGCACAATACCCAACAAGTGCATCATTATAAAGTATGTCAACTCAGCCAAATGCATCATTATCGAGTTTATCAACAATATATAAAGAAAGTGTACTAGCAGTATATCAGTCAAGTGTATCAGCATTATATAAGAGTGCATATCAGTATCGAATTTATCAATAGTATATCAGTCAAGTGTATCAATATTATATAAGAGTGCATATCAGTATCAAGTTTATCAATAGTATATCAGTCAAGTGTATCTTTATCAAGTATATTAGTCAAGTGTATCAAGTTTATAGCAGTATAAATGAGTGCATGATTGACAAGTATATAAAATATATAACCCAAACACATCATTACCAAGTATATCAAATATATCAGTCAAGTATATCAAGTGTATATTAGTAGTGTATCAAATGTATATCAATAGTGAGGACATTTGCCATATTTTACATATTTTATATGTGGATTGAGCTCCATTTTTGCCATTTTTGCAAACAACAAACATGTAGACTATGTGCTTAATTAATATATTTGTTTTTCCATTTTCTAAAGTGCCCAAAAAATAGAATAGGCGTGAGTTACAAATCAACCATTTATGGAAAGATTCCCTTGATTCCAACCACGATGAGAGACAATTTACTTGCCTATCAACGATCTATCAATTCTTGAGAGGAAAGAATAATAGTAAGATGTAAATATATCAACCAAGCTCGAAGTATTAGTAGATATAACAAAATTTAGATCAGTCGTGAAGCCTATCAATAATAGACTCTATCGTTAATAAACTCCTTTGAGCGATAGAGTCTATACTCCTATTAGCGATATAGTCTATCAGTAATAGAAATGTTGGATTTTGTTATATTTGCAACTCTTTAAAAATGTAGCTATACACTTAATTAATAATTATTAACCATAAAAGTGTTACGCATCACAGTTATATAAAATTATAATGATAATAATGCCAACTCACTAATTTTCACTTATGCAATAATTTCTTAGAGAAGAATGTCTGCTGCAGCACTTTGGTTCAATCCAATTAATTCGAAAGCTTAGAATTGTTAAGATTCGATTCTCATAAGCTTCTATAATTTTGTTCAACATTAATTATTTTTCAGTTTTGTTGTTACCTTTCATTCTTAAGCTATTTTTTTGACATGCTTGATCACTTTTCTTTTAAAATTGTAATATTTTGCAATGAAGAAAAAGTAATTTTGAAAACATCTAAAATCGTGATTCTTTATCCATCATTTCAAATTTGATTTCAAGTAATTTTTGTTGAGTGATTGAGAGTGATTTTCTTTTTAAAAAACCTTATTTCATATTAAAAAAAAAAATTCCTACTATTTTGCTTTATTTTGCCGTAATATATTTCTTGTAAAACTTTTGTCCATTTTATTTTCATCTCTCTCAAATTTCTACTCTTTCCCTAATTTTCTCTCTAAAATTTTTTATAATGTGTTTACCTCTATTATTTCTATTTTTTCTTTTAAAAAAAATATAATCTTTCTCACTTTTTCACTCTTCAATGATTTTTAGTACTTATTCGCACGAGGTTTCCTGAGAAACGTGTTTCGTGGAGTTAAACTTGTGTTTATATAAGTTTGATGCGGATATGGTTCAATCTCTAGTACTTGATCCTCTGATTCTCTCTCAACTGTACGTGTACGCTTGATGTATGGAAGCGGAGCGCGTGGATGCACGTGAAGTTGGAGTCTTGGATGGACGTGTGTACGCGTACGCTTGATGTATAGAAGCGGAGCGCGTGGATGCACGTGAAGTTGGAGTCTTGGATGGACGTATGTACGCGTACGCTTGATGTATGGAAGCGAAGCGCGTGGATGCACGTGAAGTTGGAGTCTTGGATGGATATTTGTACACGTATGCTTGATGTATGGAAGCAGAGCGCGTAGATGCACGTGAAGTTGAAGTCTTGGATGAATGTATGTCTTCCAAGGAGCTTTAGTCTTCAAGTATGTTCAGCTTCAAGAGTTAGTAAGTCTTCTGATTGTAGGGAGAATTCTCTCTAGGCTCCTTGAGTCTAAAATTTTTGAATCCTTGCGCGTGCGCTTGATGTATGGAAGCGGAGCGCGTGGATGTACGTGAAGTTAGAGTCTTGGAGGAATGTATGTATTCCAAGGAGCTTCAGTCTTCAAGTACTTCAGGAGTTAGTGAGTCTTATGATTGTAGGGAGAATTCTCTCTAGGCTCTCTGAGTGTAAAATTTCTGAAACTTGTAAATGAAGAGAACTTCTGAGTTCTCAGGTGGGCTTTATGGGCTTGGGTTTGATTGGTCCATGGGCCTGACCCATTGGGCCCCACTAATTGGATTTGGGCCTTTGGGCCATTTAGGCCAAATTAAGTATATTTTTGGGCTTAATTAAATTTTAGCCCAAACATTAATAATTAATTGAACAAAAAATAATTGATTTGATCCAACGATGAGGACGAAAACACGTGGCACCATCGATATTGCCAATTTTCGTTTTCAATTTCAATTTAGGACACATGTAACATTTAATTAGTCCCAAATTTAATTATTTTATAATTTCGTCATTAATTTGATAAATGACGTGGCAATTTGTGATTGGTCCAAAATTTATCTTTCAACAGTACTCTCTAGTTTTTTCTCTCTAGTTTCTTTACCTCTTTCTCTAATGTTTTGCTCTTGAAATTTTTTGTTCCATACTCTTTAAGTTTTTTTCCCTCTCTTTAAAGCTATTATCCATAAATTTTTGTTGTTCTTCCTAAATCTGTTATATCTATGTAACTTTATTTCTTTATCTTCAAATTTTCGCTATTCCTATTATAAATTGCTCTCTTTAAATTTCTCCTCTACCTCCAACATTTTTTTCTCTTTGAAAATTTTCTTCTAGCTCTCTATTGTTTATCTCTTAAATTTTTATCTTGTTAGAATGTCTTGAATTTGTTATCTGACACTTCGAACGACCAAGTATGAGAGTTTCTAAAACTAAGTTATTTACGTAATTTTCATCTTTACATTATTTACATTTCTGACCCTAGAGTTTAAAGAAGTGTGCTATATAAAATCTCTAACCCTAAGTGACTGTCTATGTTATGAAAAATTCTCTCTAATAAAATTGTTCTCCATCTGTCCGTGGATGTAGCTAACACACTGTTAGTGAACCATGTAAATCTGTATGTTGATCCTTTATTGCTTTTTTTTTTGTTCATCTTTATTTGTTGATTTCATAACATGTTTCTCTCTATATAATTTTCTTTGGCTCCAGGTTTTTCAATCTCAAATGTAATATCTTTTTTTAGTAATTTGATGATTTTAAAACTACTTTTGAAAACAAACATTAATCATTTAAAAGGACATTTAATGAAATTTAATTTATTTGTACAAGTATGGAACCAAATATTAACATGATTTATCATATTTTTACAAAATTAATTATATTTTAAATAATTTTTTTCAAAACACTTGTTCTAAAAGTCAATCTCAAACCTGACCTTAAGTTATCGAAAATTACCTTTGGTTTTGATGGTACAAAATTACTTTTAAAAATGCACAACCAAATATTAAATCGATTGCATGAAAATTATTTTTACAACTTACTTGTTAATAAGTCAATTTTGTTAAAACCACTCTTTTTAAAAGCACTCTATACATGCCTTGGTTCTCATTTTTTTTTATTTTAATCTCACATCATGTGTAATTTGCTTCTCTTATTTTTTTTTTTTTTTATATCTATAGTTTTCGGGTCAATTTATACGCACCTCGACTAATCTCACGGGACAACCCGCCTGATCCTACAATATTTAGGTGTAAAGAAAACTCGTAGGATATTAAATCATAGATAAATTGCCACCGTAGATTGGACCCATAATCTCTTAAACCTTTGCTTCTCTTATTTTCAATAAGTATTTATTTTAGACTTTAATTTATTTCATTTTTTCTTGGCCTGATCAACTTTAATGATAAGAAATTATATTAAGGTTCTTGAAGTTTCAGTTTATACATATTTTTCAATTTTTATTTATGTTTTAAATACAATAAATAAATTAGGCAGCAATATTTAAGTGTTGTGCTTAATTAATTTTATTGATTATTAATTAAAAAAAAGTTTATCTTTATCTATAATCCCTGCAATCTACACACCACATGTAGTGTCGGGTTAAAAAAAACAAATCCCTCCAATGGTCATGTATGATGTGACATAATTAGTAAGTACTACATGACAAACTAGACATCCATAAACATTCTATTATTATTTAATATACTATATTAATAATAAAAGGAAAGTATAATGGTCATGTATGATGTGACCTAAGTAAATACTACCTGACAAACTAGACATCCATAAACATTTTATTATTATAATATATAACATTAATAATAAAAGAGAAGTATAATGGTCATGTATGATGTGACATAAATAAATTTAAACCAACCTCAAATTTCAAGAAATTTAAAAAACTAAAAATACACGTAATTGATCTTAGTTATTATCTTAGATTCAAGTAATTCATCGAGCAACAAGACCTTAATATCGGTCTTGTCATTTTGAGAAGGAAAGATGCGAATTAGAATAAGCTAAGAGTCTCGCCAAGATAAGGCCAAGTCCCAAGGCAAACAGAGATATTCTGTCTTCTTCTTTTTCCTCTTTCTCTCAAAATTTCTCTATCTGCCAAAATAAAGATGGGTACAAAATATCTTGAAATTATAAAAGTGGTTTCAATTATATTTTGGCTAAATTTTCACTTTTGCTTTTTTAGAAGTATCCTCCTAAAGCTGTTTTGTTTTATGAATAATAGTTTGTGTGTATATCTTTTTGCTGCTTATTCTAATTATATAATTAAAAAATTTAAAATATCTATATATAAAAAAAAAAAATTTCTACCTGACAAATTGTAGTTGGACGTCTCAAAAGCAAAGAAAATGATACTTTAGTCGTTGTAAAATAATATCAAGGTGATAAATGTTATAAAAAAGCATTCATTTTTCACCGTTTGTGATTTTGATAGAAAGGTCCTGTCAAGTCACGTGTTTTGCTAATATTTATTATATTTTGTTCACTTAAAATATGAAATAAAAATGAAAATGAATGAACCAAAATAGTCACGTTTCAAAAGTATAAGAACCAAAATGAACATTTTAAAAGTATAAGAACCATAATCAACCAAAGTTAAAAGTACATAAACCAAAATGAACAATTCTCAAGTAGTAGAAAAATTATATTCTACATACCAAATAGTTTTTGTTTCCAATAGTATTGAGAAAACATTCCACCCATACTTTCTGACACTAAAAGTGAAAAGCTTCTGCATTTGCTTTTTTGTTTTTGGATTTTTTTGTTTGTCTCTCAACCATTTATTTTAAATATGATTTCATCTTCTCGAGTTTTTAGTTAAATTCTAGAAAAATAATAATAAATTTAAAACTATATTTCTTTTAGTTTTCAAAATATAGCTTAAATTGTAAAAACATATTAAAAGGATATAACTAAAAAAAATGAAAAAGCTTAATGGTAAAAAATGAAAATGAAAAACAAAATACTTATAGAAAAGATTCTAAGTCATTTTGATGAAGTTTTATGACTTTGCAATCTAAAGTGCTAACTAAAAACTATTATTAAGGTTTTGAATTAGCAAGTAAAAAAAGATTTTTTTTTTAAAAAAATGCTTTTTATATCTTTTTCTAAACGGTTGATTGTTAGGGCGTATTTGATAACCCTTTGATTTTTTAAAATTAAGTTTATAAACACTAAATCTATCTATGAGTTTGTTTGTTGTGACATCTACTTTAAATTCGAACCATGTTTTTAAAATTCATGTCTTTCTTTTATTAAAAAAGGTATACTTTTAAAACTTGTTTTTGATTTTTAGAATTTGATTTAGAAATTTAATGTTATCTTCAGAAAGATGAAGATCATCATTAAAAAATGGAAGAAAAGAAGCATGATTTGAGAAACCAAATACCAAAAACAAAATGAATGAGACTAAGAAGTGACAATATATAGGAATAATGTAAAGTAATTTAGAGAAAAAAGTTGGTAACGTGAAGCTAATAAAAAATTAAAAATAAGAATGATATTAATAAAAATTAATGGAGAGAAACGAGCTCCTCTCTTTCATTTCCACATTTTAATAGAAACCTGACTCTCATTTTCTTCAAATAAGTAGGGCATAATCCTCTTAATGAATCTACATCCGTAGATTTTATTAAACTCCAAACCTATTAAATCAATCAATAAAATAAAAAATAGAATGATATTAATTTCTTTAGCACATAGAATAGGAAGATTTGAACCTTGTACCCTCCAAACTTATTTTTAGAAAAAGAGAATATGGCCAAAGAACATGTAGTAAATAGTAGGGCCACTCAAATATGGATGTTTTAGTTGAATATTGTGATTTTAAGAAATAATTATTATAAAAATATTGTAGTTTTTTTTTCAGGTGAAGGGACGTTGTGGCAGTGGAAAGTCGAGACTTCAAGCTCGACCAAGAGAAAGTCTGAAATATCGAGACTCCAAGTCTCGACAATCCGTCAGGCATCCCCCAGCTCTCCCAGCTCCAGTCGGTCAAAAAGTCGAGACTTCAAGTCGAGACTAGCTACCCTTCTAGGCGTCAGGCATCTCGTCAGGCGTCAGGCATCTCGGCGCATCACGGGGGTTCAACTCTCGACCCTCTCCTATATTTTCGCTTCCCTCCCTCTTGCTTTCACTCTCGGCATTTCACTTTCGCTTTCACTCTCGGGCATTTCATTTTCGCTTTCACCGGCTTGGGGGTCGAGACTTCAACTCTCGACCCTCTCTCCTATATTTTCGCTTCCCTCCCTCTTGCTTTCACTCTCGGCATTTCACTTTCGCTTCACTCTCGGCATTCTTTTCGCTTCACCGCTTCACTCCCTCTGCTTTTCACTCTCGGCATTTCCTTTTCTTAATATCAATTTCTCTCATTTTTATTCTTCGGCTTAATTAATATTGTAGTTTTGTATATTATTATTAAATTTTTATTTTTTATAATTAATTATAAATTTTATCTATTCTCATACTATTTTATTTTTTCAATATTTTTGTAGTTTTTGTTGTTGTTTTGATAACAAATAACGAAGAACGAGAAACTGTTGCCACTTTGAAGAAGAAAAATAGTAGAACCGTCGTTGATTTGTGAGTATTTTTTTTATTTATTACTATTTTTTAACATTTTTTTTATATATTATATCATGTTATACAACCCATTTAATGTTCTTATTAGTTTTTAATCGTCGTTAAATTTAAGAATATTTATAGATTGATGTTATGAGCTCTTTTTTTTACAGTTTAATATCTTGTTTATATTATGTTAGATCTATCATGTTAATGTTTTATCTTATTTTCGTTTTCATGGTAAATAATATTAGATTTATCGCATTTACTATTAAATTAGACTTTTTTTGTTTTATAGTATATTATTTTTGTTATTTGAGTCTTTTTTTTATTTTTTATTTTATGCTATAGTTTGTTATACAAAAAGTTAGTATTTTGTTTGTTTTCTTAATATATTTGATTTTTGAGTATTAGTTTTTTAATTTAAATTTAGAGACCTTTTTGTTTTGTAATACAAAATTTCTAATTTGAGTAAATTTTTTTACATTTTTGGAAAAACTTAGGTTTTTTTTTTTTTTTTTTTTTTTGTTAATATTAGAGTTTTATGCTATTCTTGAAAAAAAAGGTTTATTATTATATTTTTTGCATTTACTATGAATTTTTTTTATAGTATAATATTTTGTATTTGAATATTAGCGTTTTTTTTTTTATATTTTATGCTTATAGTTTGTTAATACAAAAATGTTAGTATTTTTGTTTGTTTTCTTATAATATTTGATTTTTTAGTATTAGTTTTTAATTTAAAAAGTAATGTATTGTTTTTTTTTTTTAGAAAATGGCAGACAAATGTTTGGGATTTGTGTTATTTTCAAATGGTCATATGATTGATGGTGTTGAATATGATCAACCAGCTAGTGGAGGTTTTAGCATAAATGTGAACAGTGGAATAATTGTTGAACAGTTCATTGAAATGGTAGGAATGTCACTTGGTGTAGATATGAGAGCAAATCAGTTAGAAATAATATATAGACATCCTATCCAACACCATCAAGATCAGTAAGGTTTATGCCATTCCCTATTCCTGATGAACAAGTAATGAATCTGAAGATGTCTTCGATGAGGTTGATCACAATGTGGAAGAATTGCCCCCTAACGCTGACGCATAGCCCCTGATTATGCTAGTCCGATGATGATGATGCCATCGTCAGCTGGTCCATCATCTCTACATGCAAGGACGGGGTGGACGTGGAGAGCATAACGAGTATTTATACTATGATGCGCCTGCAGAGGTACCAGAGCCACCAGAGGAACAAGAGCAACCTAGAGTTCAAAGTCGACGACGACAACCAACTCGAAATCGACGACGTCCACCTTGTGGGACACATTAATTTTTTTATTATCATTCTTATAAATGAAAATGTTAAATTGTATATTGATATGGACATTTTAATTTATATTTAGTAATTTTAATCATTTACTATAAGTCTGTAATATCTCTTAAAATTATAGTCGACAAAGTTAAGACAATGATAAATTTCATCATTGAGAATAGATGGATAAATTTTTATAAAGTTATTTTTTATTTAAAAAACAATAGAATATAGCTAGTTATAAAAAAATTAAAAAATAGCCGAGCACCAACTTGTTAAGAAAAAAAAAGTGGTTTGTTCAGTGTGTGTTAAAAAAAGAAAAGAAAAGAAAAGAATATGTAGCAAGTTTTGAGTGTTGATTCGGACCTCAACATCCTGCTGCTCATGGTGTTTCACGATCAGTATTGGAAATGAACGGAGAAGTGGTGGCTTCGCGCACTGGGAAAACGCTAACGCGACGGAAATCGGCCACTAGTGAAATTTTTGAATTAGATCGTGCTACTTTGAAATCCGATGGGGTTTTCAAAAAAAAAAAATAGCTTGGTCGAGTGTTCAACACTCGACACTTAAGGAAGGGTATATGGTCGAGTGTCAACTCTGACATTAAAAAAAAAAAAAAAAAATATATAATATATATATATTATATAATTATCCATTTTTAACCATCACATCATAAAATACCATATTTTTACAAATACTTTCAAAACTACAATATTTTTATAAATAATTTTAAAAACTACAATTTTTCTTCAATTTTCCCCTCAAATATTCTAATCTTTTTATATATATTATAATGGACCCCACATCGTACTTATCACTACATGACACATGTGACTATGTGACTATGTGAGGGAATAGGTATTCAAAAACTTTAAGGAAATGATAGCGACTATTCTTACCCTTGCCCCTGCAAAGTAATGACAGAGACAAAAGAAAAGGAAAATTGCACTTTTGACTCATTTTGGACGACCAAAATCATAAATGTCACACTTTTTAAAAATTAAGTCATGCATGTATAAAAATTTGACCCATAATAGTTTAGGTGTATTTTATATAATTTTATGATCAAATAGTTAGTTTTGTTTGATTTATATGTTTATACTATATATATATGTTTATACTTTTTTAGATTTTAATTTGGTTTTTAGTATTTTTTTTAACAGTATACTCAATTGCATATTCACATATAAGTGTCGTGTTTAATTAATTTTATTGATTATTTGTATCTATTCTTTTTTATTTAAGTTTAATAAAATTTGGAGTGAAGATATTGAAATTTAAGATCTCTAGATTGAAATTATATGTTTTAATTAATTGAGTTTTCTCAACTTCTTTTTTTTCATTTTTATTTAATTAATAAAGACATGAAATTTAAGTTCTACCCCAATTTTTAGTTCTACCTTAGTTATGTACATAATGTCTACGTTGTATAGCACCTCAACTATAGTTATAAATAAATATATATTAATGGTTTTATAGAGTGAATAATTTTATCTTTCCCTAAAATTTTAACTTGAATTTCAAGAGCAAGACTCAAGTAGAAAAATTATATTCTACGTACCAACTAGTTTTTGCTTTCAATAGTATTTAGAAAACATTCCACCTATACTTGCTGACACTAAAAAGTGGAAAGCTTCTGCATTTGCTTTTTTGTTTTTGGATTTTTTTAAATTGTGTTTGTCTCTCAACCATTTATTTCAATGTGATTTCATCTTCTTGAGTTTTTAGTTAAATTCTAGAAAAATAATAACAAATTAAAAACTATATTTCCTTTAGTTTTCAAAATATAGCTTAAATTTTAAAAACATATTAAAAGGATATAACCTAAAAAAAAAAAAAAAGCTTAATGGTAAAAAAATGAAAAATAAAAACAAAATACTTATAGAAAAGATTCTAAGTCATTTTGATGAAGTTTTATGACTTTGCTATCTAAAGTGCTAACTAAAAACTATTATAAAGTTTTGAATTAGGAAGTAAAAAAAGAAATTAAAAAAAAAAAACAACACTTTTTATATCTTTTTCTAAACGGTTGATTGTTAGGGTATGTTTGATAACCCTTTGATTTTTTAAAATTAAGTTTATAAACACTAAATCTATCTATGAGTTTGTTTGTTGTGACATCTACTTTAAATTCTAACCATGTTTTCAAAATCCATGTAATTCTTTTACTAAAAAAAGTATACTTTTAAAACTTGTTTTTGGTTTTTAGAATTTGGTTTAGAAGTCAAATGTTATCTTCAGAAAGATGAAGATCATTGTAAAAAATAATAATAAATTGAGAGAAAAGAAGCATGATTTGAGAAACCAAATACCAAAAATAGAATGAATGGGCCTAAGAAGTGACAATACATAGGAATAATGTAAAGTAATTTAGAGAAAAAAGTGGTAACGTGAAGCCAATAAAATAAAAAATGAGAATGACATTAATAAAAGTTAGTGACCAAAAACGAGCTACTATCTCTTTCATTTCTACACTTTAATAGAAACCTTGACTCTCATTTTCTTCAAGTAAAGCAAATCCTCTAAATCAATCTACATATATTCTATTAAACTCCACCTAATTTTCTTCAACAAGATTTGAACCTTTTGTCATGTACCCTCCTCCCAAACCTATTTCTAGAAAGAAAGAATATGGCCAAAGAACATGTAGTAAAATAGTAGGGCCACTCAAATATTCTAATCCTTTTATATATATTATAATGGATCCCACATCGTACCTAGCTATCACTACATGGCACATGTGATTATGTGAGTAGAATAGGTATCTAAAAACTTTAAGGAGATGATCGCAACTATTCTTGCCCCTGCAAAGTAACGATAGAGACAAAAGAAAAGGAAAAATTGCAATCTACACTCATTTTGAGGCTCAAAATGATAAATGTCCCACTTTTTAAAAACTACTAATAATTGGCTTTCTGCTGACGTTATATGTGTAAAATTATTGATTTGCCCTTTCCTTCCTTTTTCAAAATTTTCTACCGATCACACGCTTGTCTTCTTCTTCTTTTCTCTTAGGGCTTTTTTTCTTTTTTTTTTCTTATTTTCTTCTTCTCTCCTCTTCTCTGGAGAGCGACTATACTAGATCCGACAAGCATCAACTTGCACCAGGTTGGCAACAAGCGCCCAAACACCAGAGAGTGAGACTAGGAGAGAACGAGAAAGCGAGACAACGAGAGAGAGGAGAGTAGTCTGTGAGAGAAGGAAATTAAAGGAATGAGAGAGAAAGGAGTGAAGAGCAAAATTGAAAATTCCATGAGTGCACGAGGGTTTCGTTTTGATAATTTCACCCGATGTTGATGTCAGCAAAGGGTAAAAAAATCTCATAAAAAAGCAAGCCAAATCTCATTTTTCTCCTTTGATCAATTTAGGTCATTCATACAAAAACTCAAAAAGAAAAACAAGATAGTTTATCATTTGAAGATAAGATCAAAATCAACCATTGCTACTTTTGTCGCTGATCGATCACACAATGCAATCAAAATCCTTCCCTAAAAATAAGCAAACAAAAATAAAACTACAAGTTTATATTTTATTTTGGTATATGAAGTTTTAATTAAGATTATTTGTGTTTGGTTTTTAAAGCTCTAAAATATCTGAAGTTTCGCTTGATTATAACTATTTAGTTTGTTAGTGTTGTGATTGGCAATGTTTGTTTAAGCAATTTGCGTGTGCTTAGAAGTATCAAACAGAATGTCTTAATATGTATGTGCTCTGGCAGACTGTTGTGGGTCAAGGTGTTGATTCTGTAGATCCTTGTGTTTCCTTATTAGGAAGAATTGCGCCGATTATTTCCTTTGTGTTGATTTCCTTATCGATATTTTTTCAGAATACCATTTAAGGTTTCCTTATTAGTTCCGCTATGTACTTAATGGTTGGTTTGGAGTTTTTCTAGGGTTAGCTCTTTTGAAAAGTAGATTAAAAAAAATACGGATTGTGCAACAAAAAAAAAGGAAAGGGTATTGTTGCTAAGAGTGTGCCCTTCTCTGTGAAGGTTGTAATTGTGAATAGTGTTTCTCACGTTGTGAAGAACAAATCAAGCTGTTTCTGAATCAAGAGAAGTTTTCTCGAACTTAGGGAGAGTCGAAGTACAACGAGTGAAGGGGATCTTCATTCCTAGTAAGAAAGATTAAACCAAGCCAAGAAAAGTTGTCTCCTACTTAGGGTGGCCTAAACATTTAACTTACAATAAAATGTATGCTAAATGTTAATATAAAAATTATTGAAATAATAGATCTACTTTGGTCATTAAAGTTAAATCACGACAATTTTATATTATTTTACAAGACACTACACGTAATTGTGATTTTGAGAAAGAATGGGATCGAAAATGATGATCTAAATGAAGACATAGAGAACGACGTTAATATTTTTTTTATGTCAATCACGAAAATAATTATTTTCATATTTAAGAATTAGAGACTTTAAGATAGCAAACATTGGTATAAGTTTGATGAGACTGGAATAGATAAAAGAAAGCTTCTTTTTTTTTTTCTTTCTTACATCTTGTTGGTACTTTGGAATAACATTTGTTCATTTCAACTTTATATCACAAATATTTTCTATCATTTAATCATATAATTTAAAGAAGTAGAAATATATAATTGGTAATCTAAACTATAAATTATTAATATTTAACTTAAAAAAATATTAAAAAAATATCAAATGCTAATTCTAGTTCGTATGATAATTGTTTTTCTAAAAGCTGAGTTGTCGACAATTATTTTAAAAGCTACAATAATTTTAAAAGGACTTTAGTTTTTCAAATTCATTTGGTTTTAAGTATTAGATGACATATGTAGATCTCAAAACCAATTAATATTGAGAGGAGTAGCTTTAATTTGGGATACTCAACATGCCCCCTTAAGAAAGTGCCTCTTTTGAGTTTATCATTCTTGGATCAGATCCCAATTTTTTATTTTTGGGCCAAATGCTCATTTTTTTTAACAAGATACGAATGGTAGAGGGACCAGCAGGTGTATCGAGATATCTCAACTAGGTCGACACATCCCTAGCACCTTCATCTTCACCGCGACACCAAAAGCGCATATATTATCACAAAATGAAATGTACAGAGGAGAACTGGAGAAAAGCTCAAAAAAGATAACAAAAGAGGATAGGCTAGAGAAAGACTTGTCAGAAATCGCCGGTTGGGTTGGTCCAACCAAGAAAGGGGGGGAACAAGCACACTTGGAGAGCGCAGTACAACGGAGAGTTGTATGCTGCGTTCGGGAAGGATGAATCGCTCCCGAAAAGGAATCTATTGATTCTCTCCCAATTGGTTGGACCGTAGTGCGATGATTACTTCACGGGCGAGGTCTCTGGTTCAAGTCCAGGATGGCCCAGCTACGCCAAGGAAAAGAATAAAAGAATAGAAGAAGCATCTGACTCCTTCATGCAGACCCCACTTGGCTCGGGGGGATATAGCTCAGTTGGTAGAGCTTCGCTCTTGCAATTGGGTCGTTGCGATTACGGGTTGGATGTCTAATTGTCCAGGCGGTAATGATAGTATCTTGTACCTGAACCGGTGGCTCACTTTTTCTAAGTAATGGGGAAGAGGACCGAAACATGCCACTGAAAGACTCTACTGAGACAAAGATGGCTGTCAAGAACGTAGAGGAGGTAGGATGGGCAGTTGGTCAGATTTATAGGATCGTACATGGACGGTAGTTGGAGTCGGCGGCTCTCTTAGGGTTCCCTCATCTGGGATCCCTAGGGAAGAGGATCAAGTTGGCCCTGCGAACAGCTTGATGCACTATCTCCCTTCACCCTGAGCGAAATGCGGCAAAAGGAAGGAAAATCCATGGACCGACCCCATCGTCTCCACCCGTAGGAACTACGAGATAACCCAAGGACGCCTTCGGTATCCAGGGGTCGCGGACCGACCATAGACCTGTTCAATAAGTGGAACGCATTAGCTGTCCGCTCTCCGGTGGGCAGTAAGGGTCGGAGAAGGGCAATCACTCATTCTTAAAACCAGCTTCTTAGACCAAAGAGGCGGCGGAAAAGGGGGGAAAGCTCTCCGTTCCTGGTTCTCCTGTAGCTGGATTCTCGGAACCACAAGAATCCTTAGTTAGATGGGATCCAACTCAGTACCTTTTGAGATTTTGAGAAGAGTGCTCTTTGGAGAGCACAGTACGATGAAAGTTGTAAGCTGTGTTCGGGGGGGGTTATTGTCTATCGTTGGCCTCTATGGTAGAATCAGTCGGGGGCCTGAGAGGCGGTGGTTTACCT
Organism: Lagenaria siceraria; assembly: GCA_002890555.2. Classification (NCBI taxonomy): domain Eukaryota; kingdom Viridiplantae; phylum Streptophyta; class Magnoliopsida; order Cucurbitales; family Cucurbitaceae; genus Lagenaria; species Lagenaria siceraria. Next base: position 3,532,733 of record CM016488.1, read on the forward strand.
GTGCGGATGTCAGCGGTTCAAGTCGCTTATCTCAACTCGTGAACTTAGCCGATACAAAGCTATATGATAGCCTCCATTTTTCCGATTCGGCAGTTCGATCTATGATTTATCATCATGGACGTTGATAAGATCCTTCCATTTAGCAGCACCTTAGGATGGCATAGCTTAAGTTAAGGGCGAGGTTCAACGAAGAAAGGCTACGGTGGATACCTAGGCACCCAGAGACGAGGAAGGCGTAGTAAGCGACGAAATGCTTCGGGGAGTTGAAAATAAGCGTAGATCCGGAGATTCCCGAATAGGTCAACCTTTCAAACTGCTGCTGAATCCATGGGCAGGCAAGAGACAACTGGCGAACTGAACATCTTAGTAGCCAGAGGAAAAGAAAGCAAAAGCGATCCCGTAGTAGCGGCGAGCGAAATGGGAGCAGCCTAACCGTGAAAACGGGGTTGTGGGAGAGCAATACAAGCGTCGTGCTGCTAGGCGAAGCGGTGGAGTGCTGCACCCAGATGGCGAGAGTCCAGTAGCCGAAAGCATCACTAGCTACGCTCTGACCGAGTAGCATGGGCACGTGGAATCCCGTGTGAATCAGCAAGGACCACTTGCAAGGCTAAATACTCTGGGTGACCGATAGTGAAGTAGTACCGTGAGGGAGGGTGAAAGAACCCCCATCGGGGAGTGAAATAGAACATGAAACCGTAAGCTTCCAAGCAGTGGGAGGAGACCAGGACTCTGACCGCGTGCCTGTTGAAGAATGAGCGGCGACTCATAGGCAGTGGCTTGGTAAGGGAACCCACCGGAGCCGTAGCGAAAGCGAGTCTTCATGGGGCAATGTCACTGCTTGGACCGAACCTGGGTGATCTATCCATGACCAGGATGAGCTTGGTGAACTAAGTGGAGGTCCGAACCGACTGATGTTGAAGAATCAGCGGGGGGTGGGTGCAGGGCGGACGATTTCAAAGCGGACTCCCATTCATTAGATAGAGAAGATCGCCAAGATTTCGTGATCCGCTGCCGAACTTATTCCTTCCAATTCAACGGGTATTCTCAACATTATGCCTTGAAGAGGACTCGAACCTCCACGCTCTTAGCACGAGATTTTGAGTCTCGCGTGTCTACCATTTCACCACCAAGGCATCTTGAAAGTGAATCATATTCCATGAATATGATAATATGACAAAGGTGGAGTGTTAGAGTATTTCTATTGCTCGGTCATGTCATATAGGTCCGAGTCGGACATCCAATTGCTTCGATTGAATGATCCGGAGGATGCCTTACTATATATCAAAAAGATGGACAATCAAACCTATTTCTCGATTCATAGAAGCCCAAAGAGATGAATAGGGTCCCAAAACCAGAGATATGTAAAAAACAGGTCCGATTACGCCTATTCCTAATCCTAAATGGATGTAAGGACGTAGGATCCATATGTACACATAGTATCTATTTAAATACGCTCGGATGACCCCTTCTCATAATTAAGAATTATAGAACCTAGCCCTATTCCGGTCTGGCCCGGTATGGAAGAACTTATAATCATGGAATCGACGATCATCAGATTATAGATATAGTTCATAACCCTAGCCCATTCCCATTTTGGGCGGACCACTCTACTAATTCTTTGATTCCAGTTAGTAATAGGATCTTGAAGCTAAGAAATATATTCTAGAAGCTAAAACTAAAAAGGGTATCCTGAGCAATTTCAATAATCGGGTCATTGATATTCCTGGTATAGTAGATGCTATCACACATACAATCATACTCAATTCGATGAATTGTTTGATCTTAAAGGAGATCTTCTATAATTTCGCACGTGAGGGGTTATTTCTTGGTTTCGTCCAGTCATTAATAACTTGATTATTTTTAGATAATATTAGATAGAACCAACGCTCGTATGAGTCCTATTGAAACCAAGATATAGGCCTGCCTGCCATCCACACACCAAATAAATGAAGTTTTCCGAAAAAAACCTGCTAGTGGAGGAAGACCTCCTAAGGATAAGATCATAGGGCTAAAGAGAGCCAAAAGGGATCTTTGTGGTATAATCCAGCATAATCTCGAATGTTATCATTCCGGTACGTAGACCAATGATACAATGCGAGCAAAGTTCCTAGATTCATGGCGATATAGAACAGCATATAAGTTATCATGCTTGCATATCCACCATTTGAGTCTCCAACAATTATTCCAATAATACATATCCGATTTGACCGATGGATACAATGCGAGCAAAAGTTCCTAGATTCATGGCGATATAGAACAGCATATAAGTTATCTGCTTGCATATCACCATTTGAGTCTCCACAATTATTCCAATAATTACATATCCGATTTGACCGATGGACGAATACGCAAGCATACGTTCATGTTGTTGAGTAATAGCAAGAGATTCCCCAATATCATGCTAAGAATAGCTAGGATTTCAGAAGAAGATGCCATTGGGAGAGTCAGAGTCGAAAAGAGGATTCCTCACGTTCTTTCTCTCATTCAAAACCGTGCATGAGACTTTCATCTCGCACGGCTCCTAAGCTAAGTGATAAAGAAAGAAGAACTCATCTTCTTTCCTTTTTTGATTACCTTCCTCGCGTATGTATAGACCGAATCCATTCGATTTCTAAAAAGGATTACTAATCCTTAACTTTTCGAGGAATCCTTCATCAGTGGTTGTGAATGACTGATTTTTCTCAATCTTTTCGACCTTAATCAGATAATACTATGCTATTTCCCATGTTTGTGTTATCCCTATTTACTTTGTTTGTTGGAGTCATAGGAATTCCGTTCACTCAATTCAATCAAGAAGCAATGATTTGAATATATTAACAAATGGTTAACTCCGTCTATAAACTTGTTACATGAAAGTTCAAAAGATTCTGAAAATTGGTATGAATTTGTTAAAATGCAACTTTTTCTGTGAGTATAGCTTCTTTCGAATAGTTATAGCGTCTTTCTTCTATAAGCCCACTTATTCATCTTTACAAAATTTGAATTTTCGTAATTCTTTGTTAAAAGTTTTACTAATAATTTGTTTTTTGAAAAAATTATAAAATATAATAGATAATTGTCATATAATCGGGGTACATATGCTTTTTATAGAATATCCTTAATTGGGGGTATACGAGGATTAGCTGAATTAACTCTTTTTTTTGATCGACGGGTAATGATGGAATTACCATGCGGTGGGTATTCTTATTTTTTTGTAGCAAAAGTATTAATATGTAGGAGGTGGTCGAATCTCGTCTTATATCTTTTGGTATTTGCTTATTTATTTATTTTTATATATTAATTTACTTTGTTTTTTCTAACAGATTTTCATTTATCATTTTTTATATATCGAAATGGACGATTCCATCGTTTATAGTCGAAAGAAATAGTCACAAGAGGTTTTTCAAACCAGAAGAGAGATTTTTCTTTTTTTCCTTTCTAACTTCGAATTTTCTTTATTTCCTCCGGAGGGTAAGAAGTTTCATAACTGTCTTTTTTATATTTTGATAGCGTGTCCTTTTAGAGAGTTTCATAAACTGGTCTGGTTTTATATTTTGATAGCGTGTCCTTTTAAAGTGGAATTCATCCTTTGTTTTTTCCTTTCCATCACTCGGATCTCTTCCGTTTCATCGATTTTGTCCGGATCCTCCTTTTCTTCCGAAAAAAGGGAAGGAGAAGTATCTTCTTTCGGGGATCCCTCTTGTTCTGTTTAGTCCCTTCGTTTCGGAAGTGGTTTC
>CM016488.1:5341448-5512629 GCA_002890555.2 Lagenaria siceraria
TGGACATACAAATTATTTAACTTTCCATAGTCCGATTTATTTGATTGCTAATTCTTTATTTTCTTTCCTTATATATACCTTTGGCACTCTCTGTTTTCAATCCTAATATAATAGCGGATATATGAAAAGTTAGAATACAGTTTACCATACAATTATGGTCAATCACAAACTCTTCATCTAAGAGCTTACTATGATCGTTTTCATGCATCAGCATCTGTTAACACCAATAATTGCACTGGACAATGATTACAACTTCTGCACTTGGTGGTTTATTCAAGTTTCAAACTAGCTAAAGCAATTATTAATGTGATAAATAAGACCTGAATTTTTAACTATAATCTATCTCCAACCAATCAAACTTGAGATTACATGCTCATAAAATTCATCACCTTATCAATTAACCTCTTAGGATCTTGAAATGCCTTCTTCTTGGCCCATTGATGAAATAAATGGGAAATGACTGCTCTGTTATCCACATTAAATCTGCAATTGGAATAAAGAAGACTTCTCACTTCGACAAGAAGAAAAAGGACTATATCAATGTACAAAATGTCTTTCTTTTTCTTTTTTTTTTGGTATAGATAAGTGAACAAAACAATGGAATTGGAAAGGGAAAAACACCTTTTTAGGAAACTATTCCCATTAGTAATCTCTATTGGTTCTTCAAAGTCTCTAATGTCGATTTGATTGTTAGCAGGATCATTTAATGCCACATCCAAATGACCTGATATAGGTTTTTCGGGATGTATGTGTATATTCTGCTCTAGAGCATCATGACGCTTCTTTTGCAAGTGCTGGATACTGACTTCAGCCTACAAGAAAGATTATACCATCAACAAAAGTTCAAAATTAGAAAAACATCAGGCTGAACAATTAGCAAATCGAAAGCCCTATAAAGAGATAAGGTAATCTATCACGTTTGGCATCAGAGCACCTTCATCTTCATCAATAACTGATTTTTCTTTTAATAAAAGACAGTTCAAACGTTCATTCAGAACTGGATTAATTCTGTATTTTATATTTTCATAGTATTAACTGACACAGAACAAATTATTATTAAGTAAAAAATTATAGTGGTATGTGCTTAAAACATTTCCAAAGATGAGGATATTTGTCAACAGCATTAGCCCAAGTGTGGATAAGGAACCATCCATTTAGTTATTATGCTTATTTATAAATAGTAAACCGTGCATTCGTATAAAACTTGATGAAAAATACCTGTATCTCTCGAACATGATCTGGAATTTCTTTGAGAAATCTCGAAGGTTGGAGTATCTAAAGGAAATGCTAGAGTTAACTAAATTTGTCGACCTTTATAGTTTATACGGTAGAAAATATTCAACTAAAACAAACCTGCCAATCAGAGTCCATCAAGACATACAATATAAAAAGTTTCTCCCGAGCACGAGTCATTGCAACATATAATAAACGTCGTTCTTCCTGTTATTTTCAGATGAGTATCAATGTGGCACCAATAGAAGACATCTTAAAGAACTAAGGGCAACAATGTTATTTACATGGAAAAACTGACCTCGATTGAGTTTCCATTTTCCATCGTAATGCCCCTAGATTCATGTAAGAGAGGAATCTCTGATTCATTGGCCTAGCAACATCGAAGTACTAAAAGTATTATCTCAAAAGCAAAAATGAAAAAGTGTAGCCAAAAACTTAACAAAGAAATCAACCAACTAAAACTAAATAACAAACTACAACAAAAAAAATGAAAATGCAATAATATCCAATCAATCCACTACATTTCTTTTCTTCAATATTTGTACATGTGTCATACACTCATACCTAATCACTTTACAAGAACCTCTGCAAACATGACAATAACAGAGCTAGGTACTAAAGCGACACCCTTTTAGATAGCTTTCAATTACCTTAATTATGAAGACAACATCCCACTCCAAGCCTTTTGACTGCACATGGAAGACAAGAAGGAACTTACCAATGAAACCAGAAAAATAGAGCAATCCCAATGGTACTAATATAATATTGTTTCCAAATCTAAGACAGGTTTTAAATTATGCAAGAAAGAAGAACCTGGTGAATGGTAGTCAAAGTGACAGAGGTTTTATTGTCAAGACGACGAGCGCAAAAATTTGCTTTTTCCCTCTCAGATACATGGTCAACAAAAGCTTTTAGAGCACTAAGACAACCTGGCTCACTTCCATCAATTTCTTTCTTCCCTTCTTCCACAGTAAAATGACTTGACAAAAAATTGGAGACATCATCCAATAGATACTGAAGGACCTTCAAAAACAAGAAATTCAATGGCATAGAATAAATCAAAGCTAAGAAAATAATATTACAGAAAAGGAATGCCACTGGCAAAACTCATTTGCATTTGTTTCCCATCTAAAGAGAGAGTGTATTCTTTCCTACTGGAAGTTTGCTACAAACCAAGTTTGGAATATTCTATTTCATCTAATTGTTCTTTCAGTAAAAGGATTATGAACTAAGCCTAGCTTTTCTGGACTGAATTGCTTCTTAAACTTTACTCGTGTTCTTATTTTCATAGTACACGTATTCTATTGGCCCAATGTTAATTAATTTTAAATGCCCATTGGTTGATTGATTTAGATCTAGAAACCTTACACTCAAAGAGGTAACTTTGGTTGGATGAGGATATAACTAAAAGCAATTTAGAGTTGGGAAACTTAGAATCTCTTTTGAAGTTTAAGAATATAGGTTTGAAGACCTTAGAATTTATTGAAATCAATAGGGATATCCGCTTCATAATCAACAAATGGAACTTAGCTAGCACTCAGGAAGAGGCAGTTAAGAAGCTTGTGTTCTTGATCCATAACTATAAAATTGAGAGTTTTAGTTATGGGTTATATCTCACAAATATATCAGTGTTTGTCAAACAAAATCGTGATTTTTTAAAAGAAACTAATTCAATAGGAATCAAACCCTCCAAGAAAAAGGGGGGAAAAACTGTCAATCAGCTGATATCGTTGTATTCATTGAGCAATTTCCATCATCTACATCAGACTATAATATGGTGATATGTTCATTAGCATTGATTTATACTTACAGATCTGATATCATTGTCTTCGTTCAGCAATTTTCCCCCATCAACATTAATAACTGCCTGTTGCTCCAGAAGATACTTCTGAAGATATGCCACCAGAAATGATGTCAGAAATTGAGAAAATAGCAGCCTTCATACAAGTTCAGAAAGAATATTTTCCTAATAAAAATCATAACTCGCCATAAACTCTCTCCAATTCTGAAATATGGTTGAAGAACAAAGTTATAAACGAAAAACTACACAGTAGCACGTTAAACTTTTTGGTAAGTTGGTAACAATCAGAACAAGAAATAACACTATAAGTTAACTCTGAGGCCTCCAATTGTGCAAACTTACATGAGGGGGGGCAAGAAGGGAAATTAGCAAGAAAAGTTGGTTAGTGGGGCCAGAGGAGATCATGCAGGTGCGGGGTATGGCTGGGTAGCCGTTCATTATTTCTTCAGGGAAAGGAAGGAGGGAGGACCATTCTGCATTTTGTGTGCAATTTGTTACTATTGGAGGAGAGGAACCAGCTCTCTCGAAATGTCTATCTTTTTATCTTGTTGCTTGTTATATCATTATCATGTTAAACTCTTCAAACATTTTTGGATATTTCCAATGGAACGGTGCATGTTCTAGTCTATGACTCTATTGTATGTTCTCTATTACTTTGATTGTTTGCAGGTTGTAATTCGATTCAGGAAGCTTAACATAAACAAAGTGATAAATGAGTTTTTGAAAGCTGTTTAGTTATGTTCTTTCGAAAATGCAGCTCATGAAGGTATCTTCAACTCGAAAAAGATAAAACAATGTTTTCAAGAGAGAGAAAAGTAACCTAAAAACTCTACTAATATGAGCCCTTAGTCCAGCCCATCAGAATGAGTAACAAAATGAACTTTCCCCTACATGATGGCAGAAATGCTGACAGACGTACTCAGGGTGAAAATAGTTTCAAACTTTTTTAGAGGAACCTATTCAAACCAACCGAAACTAATACAAAAGCAAGGAATTCATTATATCAATGAAAGAATCCTTTTAAAAAAAAATACAAAAGCAAGGAATGGCAAGTTCCAGTATTCAAGCCTCTAGAAGCTAATGATCAGTCCCGTGGATTTAGAATTAGCACACTGAAAAGTGAAAAACACTCTTCAAATATCCCCCATCTCTATTGCAGCAGAAACTTTTTCTATAAGAACAGCATCCAAGCAATCTTTTTTTAAATGGAAACGAAACAACATCCAAACAATGCAAATCTAAAAGTTATAATACGCTTGTTTTAAACTGTCTGTCAAACGAATTGCAAATGAAAATTCATAAAAAGATCGATGACTGAACGAAGACAAACCTCAGGTAACATGTTAGACACAGAGGTTATAACTGTTGAAATTGATTGTTCCTGCAAAAAGTCACAAATTAGAATGGAATTGAATTATTTGTGATTTTTTTTTTAAGAAACCGGACTTCCATTGAAAAAAAAAATGAAAACATTAAAAAAAAAAAAAAGAACAAGACCCCAATAAAAAGGGAGTTCGACTTTAACTACAGAAATGGACTTCAATGCAAAAGAACAATACCAAAATCATTACATAAAGGCCCAGTGACCGACATCTACATTAACCTAACCACCTCTCAAGCCTCCTCACCTGATCTCTCGACCTCTCTAGAAATTCCATTGTTCTCTCAAGTAAGATACCCCACACAATTGCAAAGAGACTAGCATGCCACAACACTTTGCCTTCTCCCCCTACAGGGAGAGTTAGAAACACCTCCTCCAACATAGAATTATTCATGATTTGAAAAGTAACAAACACAAACGGGGAAGCAAAGGAGTAAATTAAAAAGGCTAATAGATTGCTAATTCCACATTTCAACTAAGACAAGATGGCAGGATTGAGATTGTTAAATATTTAACATAAACCATACACAAGAATGTCCAGAGTTTGAACCACTGGTGCTTAGAGATTGGGAGAATTAACTCTCCTACCCCTCTCCTAAAGGTAGCCTTTGGTTCGGCAGGTCTCCCAAGAAGTAATGGGAATAAGACCACAATACCCCAATTACACAAAAATCATCATGTAAATACCGTAGTAGCATCCCACATGCATTACCCTTAGAACAAGTCTTGATATCATCTCTAGTGTTGACAGCACCTTACGCCCTTGGTTAAGTTGGCTCCTGTAGGTTTTGGGCACGGATCAAAATTCAGTAATTTTATCAGTACTGGGCCAATCAAGAAGTCGTCAAGCCATTATAAGATTTTGGAACTGAATCCAACTGGGATTCAAAATTTTACATTTGATGGAATGCAAAGGAGCCACAAGTTACAACAAATGTGGTGTATAAAATGCCGATCACATCAAAATGTAGGCAATACTTTTTCTATGAAGCATAGAAAGATAAAAGGCAAGTTATAGAAAATACGTCCGAAATTTGTACTTTGTTTTAAAAATACCCCTGAACTTTCAAAAGTTACACTAATACCCTTAAAACTTTCAAAAAATATTCAAAACACCCTTACTATTAATTTTTTATTGAAACCGAACCACTATTACTTTGTTTCAAGAAATATCTCTAACTTTCAAAAGTTTCATTAATACCCTTAAAACTTTCAAAAATAATTTACTATTAGTATATGAACAAAAACCATTGGTAACTTGTTTAAAAAACATCAATGAACTTTCAAAAGTTGCATTAATACACTTACGTCTAAAAAAAAGTTTTAAAAAAATATACTTTCCGTTAGTATATGGACGAGAACCGCTTTTCTACACACCCCAATTCACCTCTCTCCTCCATTTCGTCTCTCTCCACTACTTTAATCTAGTTTTGTTGAATTTTAAGGGAAGATTTTGATTTTGGGATTTTGTGAGGTTTTATACTTTAATTTGAAGTTTTAGAGTCCTATTTGGTTGCTGAGAAAATTGGTGTAAATTGAAGGGAAAAAAAGTATCTATATGAAAAAACTCGTAGGATATTAATTCATAGGTAGGTAGCCACTATGGATTGAATCCATGACCTCTTAGTCATTTATTGTTGAGACTATGTCTCCTTTTTTACCACTAGGCCAACCCATGATGGTTTTTCCCAACTCAAGATAACTTCATAAATTAATTGTTTCAATGTTGAAATCTCTACTTATTTAATTCTTGGATATTTAAGAAGAGGAAAAAAAGAGGAGAAATGGGAATTGTTATAGAAATTAAGGAATGAAAGAAGAGGATGGAGAGGAGTTGAAGTGAGGGAAAAAAGATGATAATTGGGGAAGTGTTATGCCATAGATTAAATTTGATGAGAGAGACAATGAAAGATGGAGGTGATGGGGTATAGATAGTGTTTTCAAAAGCTCTCCCAGGCGTGTGCCTAGTCACAAGGCACAAGTTTTCAAGGCAAGGCGCACTAAAAAAGCCGCGCAACTTCTGTGAAGCCCCAAGCCCAAAGGCTTCGGCCTTGAGCCTTTTCATTATTTTAGAAAAATAATAACTATTAAGGTTTTTCTTGGCTTTTTTCATTATTCTTAAAATAATAATTATTATTAGGCTTTTCTTTATATATAAATTATAAAAATATTAACACACACACGAAACACTGAGGATAGATAACAGTTTTTGCCCATATACTAACGGTTAACGCATTTTTAATCATTTTTAAAGGTTAAGAAAATTGATGCAACTTTTGAAAGTTCAGTGGTATTTTTTAAACAAAACAATTTACGTCATATACTAACCGTTAGGGTATTAACTTTGTTTTAAAAAGCTTAAGTGTATTAATGAAACTTTTAAAGTTTAGAGGTATTTTTGAAACAAAGTACTAAGCTTTTCTATCAAAAACTAATGATAAGGGTATTTTCTAATTTTTTTTAAGAGTTTAAGGGTATTAATAAAACTTTTGAAAGTTTAAAAATATTTTAAACAAAGTACAAAGTTCATGATTGTCTATAATTTAACCAAAATAAAGATATCAATGTCCTATGCAAAAGAAAATATAGCATTACTTTTTTTTTAATATTCTTGAATGTCTAAGCCTCGACATATCACACGGGACAACTGCCTAACCTACTATAATTAGTTGGCTAAAAACCTCATAAGATATTAAATTTACCATGGCTTTAACCCATCTTCCTTTTCATTTTTTAAATGGATGAAGTTATAGAGATCATAAAAAACTAAAGAAACAAAAGTTTTTAATGTTTTTTCTTTACATAAATTCTTTTAAGCATCACATTTCTAATTGGAATTCCTTTAACAAAATTATATTTAAGCTTAAAAAACACTATAGTGTGCCTCGAGGTCCTCACACCAAGCTACTTAAAATAGAGCAACAAATGACAAATTGATATCACAAACTACAGCAATGATGATTTTAAACATAGATTTCAAAATTTACAGGTGAATCTCTAAAATTTGACCTCTTTAAGGTGCCCGAAATCTTGGAATTGAAGATGTCCCTAGCAGCAGCAACAAATCTACATTTTCTTACCGTTGAAATTTTGTCAATGTGATTAATTATCTGCAAAAAAATAAAAGAAAGGATGAAGGGCTGCCTTCTAGCAAGCATAACTGACTTTCAAGAGAAAAACAAAATGCTACTATCACAATTCACAAGGGTCTTCAATAACAAAGTAAAGGAAAAGAAAAAAGAAAAAGAAGGAAACCGTTACCCTCTTCTTTTCCTCTTTCTCAAAAGGAATTAAAGCCTTGAAAGCTTGACGATAAGCACCATCGTCACAATCAGGAAATGTTGTTTTAAGTAGAGCCATAATGGTTTTGACTACCTAAATAGGAAAGAATTTAAATAAGTTTCAAGAAGTGAAGTTGTTGTAGCCATAGTTGGAACGAAGTCAATTAGTTGCAAGATAGATTATAAAATTAGAATATTTCAAACAAAATAACCAACCACATGTAGTTCTCAAACACCCATATTAGTTATGGACATACAAGAACTAATAAGGATCCATTTACCAGTAATATGAAGTATGAACACCACAATTTGGAGAGAAGAAATCTAGCTTAATAGTTAATACACGTCAACATTAAATTTTAATGGCACATCATACTTGATTGTAAGAATCATAGACTGTGTTTGCAGTATAATCAACCTGTACCCATATCATAAAGGAGTCATATGATTGGTGGAAGAAGAATATACCTTTTTTCGGTAGAAAGCCACACCATGAACATTAAATGGTATTTTTCTTTCACGGAAAGCTGTTTGAAAGATTTTTCCTGATATCTACAGAAATAAAGAGTACTGATTTTCTCAGAATAAATGCAGTAAACTTCTCATGTTTATCTTTATTGATATATTGGCAGCTAAGTTTGACCTGCCTCCGGTAAAGAACTGCAAAGCTTCCATAGCCTTTGGAAGCTGAACAATTTGAAGTGCTTTCCATGATCTTGTCAATAACAAATGCACATTGAGCATCCTCATTATTGCATTCTTTAATTGTAATCTGGGGAAATTAGGGCCATGCCATTTCATGTTGTTATGGAGGAGATAATAGAAAAATGGATTTAAAAAAATTATAATATAAATTTTACTCAATAAGAATAAGGCTATAGATATACCTTAGATCCAGTTAAATTATCAGTTAGTACATCTTTAAGTGGGCATCTTTTTTTATTATTTCGTATCAGAGAAGATGCAGCATCAATAATACAGCCTGTGGATCGATAGTTTTTATTGAGTCTGATCTACACGATAAAAATAAACCAAATTAAAACACTCATCATTTGTATTGAAATCTGTAATGATACTTTACACAAAGAAGCTAAAAGAATCTGAAAGAAATCACTAGATTTGAGCCTAGAGAGAATGTGAACCTCTTTGTAGGTTGGGAAGTCTTTACGAAAAGAGTCAAATCCAGAGATATCGGCTCCATTAAAACTAAATATGGACTACATTACAACAAAGGAAATCACATTAAGAATAAGAAATATACTAAACATTGAAAAGTGAGGGCAAACAGGATATTATAATACAAGTAATCCAGCTTTTTACTGAATAATATAATAGAACAAGAAAATTATAAATAGAATTACAAATATACTCATGATTTAAGGATAATTGCAATAGGTAGCATTTTATGGTATATTAATTAAGGATATGGCAAAATTTAAAACAAATTGCAAATATAGCAATTTTTTGTTAGTAAAGTGATTTGTTTTATGTTAATTCTTAAAATGCCCTTGACTTCAAATCGAAAAACAAATCTTTCACACAATTTTATGATATTCTCCATTTTTATCGATTTGGGAGAACAAGCATATGAGCCAATGAATGGGGAAATGGAGGGGCGAGAGGGAGAAAAGGAAGGGTCATGACAGAGAGAGGTCGACCAGAAGAGAGAAGAGAGGTGAGAGAGGGAAAGTTTTGGCATCCTCGTCAAACGCCACAGGCGGTGGTTATGGGAAAAAGAAGTGCCAAAAAGAAAACTAACTATTTTCCTCTCTCAGTGGATGAGACATAGGGCTGCCCCACTTTCTTCAAATGTGTATATTGATTTTTTTTTTCTAAAATTATAAATTTAATCTATTATGCATCCAAATTTGTGTAAGTTTAATTAATTTACAAGGTCTTTTAACTTTCCCACAATTAAAAATAATTTCATGATATTCTTCATTTTTATCGATTTGGTAGCAGTTTCATCCTCACTCGTGTATGGAATTCTCCTTTTTTTCTTGATTTTCTGATATTCTCTCTTCTTCTCTCTTCTTCACTCTTTCTAATTCTTTACTGTGAGTTTTTTTTATGTTTTCGATGCCGGAAGTGAGATTTGAAATTCGACATCAGAGACGACGAAAGATAGGAGACGAGAGTTGTCGGCTTTTAGATAGAAGAGACGAGAGAGAGAGGGAGTTGCCAAAAGTGAGGTGGAGTTGCCGGCCTTCAGATGGAAGAGACGAGAGAGAGGGCTCGAGCCATCGAGGACGATGGCGACAGTGTGAGCACAGGCGGAGGGTAGCAGCGAATGGCGTGCGTGTGACAGAGAAGATGGGTTTTAGGGTTCAGATGGGTGAGACTCAGATAGCAGAGATTGCGAGAGGAGGGAAGGGACGGCTATCACTGATAGCAGCTATCAGTGATAGCAACTGATAACACATTTCTCAAATTGAAAGCTAACATTGATAGCAGCCATCAGTGATAGCAACTGATATCACATTTCTCAAATTGAAAGTTACCACTGATAGCAACTGTCAGTGATAGCAACTAATAGCTATCAGTGAATATCACTAATAGCTGCTATCAGTAATAGCTTTCAATTTGAGAAAATCGGGAATAAGCGCACAAAATGGTGGCTAGGCGTGGGCCTTTTAGTCTTTTACCAATTTTTGTACTATATATGCAATTATTTTATCCTTGTATTACATATTCTATTATTTTGGGCTTGAATGCTATTTATGCAACTAGCCCATGATTTAAAGTGAATTCTTAGTATTATAACAAACACTCAATTTTTTTTCCGTCTACTCATTAGACAGATGGTTACACTTCGAAAGCATTGCTATCAACAAAATGGATCAGCGTAGGAATGGAGAAAATAAGATGAGGGTGTTTTATTTAAGAACAGAAGATAACTCATCCAACAAAAACTCCAACAAATCTGTCAACGCAAACATTACATTTTGATAATATTAAGAGTAAGTGCAAGAAAATGCAAATTGTGTAGGGACGAACTAATAGTCTGACCTGATCATCATCACCAACTATAGTTATCTGCTGATGGGATGCAAGAATCCGAAGAAGCTTGTACTGCATGGAACTTGTATCTTGAAACTCATCAATAATAATGGCTTTCCATGAATCCAGACACTCCTTGTGTACTTTAAACCAAAAAAAAAAAAAAATGAATCAAATCATGACGAAGACTTAAATTAATATTTAAAACTGATAAGCTAGTATTGAACCTTCAGGAAAATCAGTAAGCAGCTTCAAGGAACAGCCTATTAAGTCGTGGTAGTCCAGAGCATTACAAGATTTCAATATATCATTGTAGTTGTCAAGAACTGCAGCCTGATTCATACATTACTTCAATTAAAAATGGGAAACAGAGCTGTTGACAGAAACCTTGTTAACCAGAAAAGTGAAAGCTTACTCCTGCCTCATCACCCTTTGTAAGTAGTTCTGCAGAAGTTGTTCCACAAGCTTTAGCCTGGAATGGAGTGAAATCAGTTCCTTAAATGGCACAACAGAATTACATTAGAGAGTTGACAAAGAAGATATACAATAAAGGTAAACCAAATTAGGAACAAAAAGTATCATTTAGGAGAGCCTTCCCTCACTATTTTTGTCAAATAGCCAAGTGTATCGTGGAGATACTAAATATATACAATACAAGCGACAGGAAGATTATAGGAAAAACCTCTCCAACTAACTGAAATGAGAAGGAAAAAAAGTCTTTTTTCTTTTTTATCAAAGATGCAAGACATTCCAAAAAAATAGAGCGAGGAGTAGTACAAAAAATAATTGGTGTTAGAACCCCAAAAGAGGCCGTAAGTTAAAACAAATATCATAGCTCAAGAATCATGTTCTCTAACATGTGAGTTTGCAAGAGCAATGTGGGATTATTTCTTTCAGATGCTTGGGTTCTCGCATGCTCGGCATAGGGTTCCTAGTGATATGATCGGGGAGTTCACCTCCATCCGCTGGGGTGCTTTTTATGGTTGGCTGGAGTGTGTATTGTTCTTTGGGTTCTGTGGGGAGAACGGAATAATAGGATGTTTAGAGGATTAGAGAGGGACTCTTTTGAGGTTTGGTCTCATGTTAGATATCATGTTTCTCTTTGAGCTTCGGTTTTGGAGGCCTTTTGTAACTATTCTATAGTTTCTATTTTGTATAGTCGGTGTCCCTTCTTTTAGAAGGATTCCTCTTTCTCTTTTGTGGCCTTTTTTTTTTTTTTTTTTTATGTTTTTGTATTCCTTCATTTTTATCTCAATGAAAGTCATTGTTTCTATCCAAAATAAATAAATCAGAAAGCCTTTGAACAACACTAAGAAGACAGAAAAGAACACACAAGACACTATGCTAAAGTTGAAAAAGTAAATTACTTACCTTAGGGACAAATGTTTGCCATTTCTTTGACTTATCCTTAAACTGCATCGGAGTAACATCCTTAAAAACATCACCAAGTATGTTGGAGTCTAATTTTTGTTTACTTTTTTCATTTTCCAATAGACGCACAGCCTCAATGATTGCCCTCCTTTGCTGCCCATGTCCATATATTGAAAAATCCGAAGTGCGCTCTAACCTGTAATATAAGGTAACAATTTAATCCCAAGATTAATTACTAGGATCGAAGGTCAACAGTTGCACTTTGGTAGGAAATGCTTTAACTTGGGATTTAGCAAGACTAATGACTATATAATAAACAAGAACAAGATTACATATCCTACAACATAACATTATTCATTCTAAAACATTGTGCGATTAGAATCAGATCTGATCCTACATGCATGAGTTTAGAAATTTACGTTTGACTTATGACTGAGCAGAAAGATATCCCTTATCAATAATTCTATGTTAATCAAAGATTTTTCTCACCAAGGTTTACTCCCCTTCCTTGTTTCCCAAGTAAGATACCTAACTACTTATTAATATCCTCTTTCTCAATCTGATAAGATCGTATTGATATTTTTAAGTTAAAAATAAGGAAGCTTAAACCTGTAAAGAAATCTCTCGTACACTTCCATTAGTTGTCCTTACTAATGGTATACAGTAAAATTTTCCTTCTCCATAGTCCATACATATCATTTCCTTATTGGCTTATGTGGAAATTGAAATATATAAAGCACGGTAAGACTACAAAACGAATAATAATAAACCAGGATACAGAACTCATATGCCATATCTAGCCATCTAGGCAAGGTAAAAAAGAAAAGTTTGAGCATACTTTTCTGCATGTAGACGACAAAGTTGCAATGAAAAGGAATGAAATGTGCTAATCACAAGTTCTTTTGCCATTTTCTTCCCGGCCACTGCACCAACACGATCTCTCATTTCAGAAGCAGCTGCAGTCGTGAAAGTCATTGCCAAAATATTCAATGGGCTTATACCCTATACAACCAAAAAGAAGTAACCACACAGATCATATTCTAAAATTATAAGGAGTGGGAATGAAATAAGAGGAGTCACTATTAATATCAGAGTAAAATAATTTGTGGATAAACAAAAACAAAACAAAATTAGAAAGGCACATATGCCAGGAGGCGGGAATACCTCATTAAGCAACATCAGAACTCGACCAACCATTGTCGAAGTCTGCACAAAACAGAAAATTCAGCTCTTGGGGGCAAAATAGGCTCTAACTCAGACCGATATTAAGAAAGTTTTAGAATTGGAGACACGCTCATGTATTGCTTAAGCAATTTCTTGAAAGAAAATACAGCTTAGATAAGATTACCGCTGAAAGAAAAAACATTTAATAAAGGCCAAAAAATATTTGTTGATTCTCAATTTACAAACAAGAAAACAAGAAATGAGACCTTTCCACTTCCCGGACCAGCGAGGATCATTAAAGGGATTGAGATATCACCACAAGCTGCTTCTCGTTGTCTGTCATTAAGAGACAACAGATATTTTGAATACTCTTCTGGCATGGTCCCGATCTTCTTCATTGCAGGGTCAGAAGTGATTAACTCTGCACTTGATTCCAAGGCATCCAAAGAACATGACAAGTCTTTGGTTTCTATACTCTCACTACCAATTACAGATTGCAAATCTACACTAAGATCACCATTATAACTACCATGATCGTGATTTGTCGCATGGAAGCTGGAATCTGAAACTTGCCTTACTGATCTCGCAGATGAGTTCTGCTCGCACAGAGCATCAATTTCCTCTAAAGTGGACTCATCAAAGTCATCATCTAGAATACTTGGAGCTAAGAAAGAATCTCTTGTACCAGAACATGATGGAGTTTTTACAGGAGTCTTGAGACAATCTAACCCCAACCCATTTGAACTAGCGTCAGTTGCAATTGCAAATGACTTCGACAACGAAGTGTTTACCGAAATCTCTGCCAATCGAACCCTCTTTGCACCATTATCACGAACTGTGGCTTCATTTGCATTAAAATCCGCAACTCTAGAATTAAAAAGTGGCCATAAAACAAATGGAAAATCTCAGAATCTTGAAGTTATATTTCTTTGATTCCATAAAAAGGGAAAATACACAAATCAGCATGCTATGAAACTTCTTTCTTGTCCAAATCATAGCAAAAACAGTAACTCTGAGAATACAAACCTGTAAGGAATTGGGTTAGCTGAATGGCTATCGTAAGAACTTGGAGCTGAGGAAGAATCTCTTGTACCAGAACATGATGGAGTTTTTACAGGAGTCTTCAGACAATCTAACCCCAACCCATTTGAACTAGTGTCAGTTGCAATTACAAATGACTTCGACAACGGAGTGTTTACCGAAATATCTGCCAATGGAACCCTCTTTGCACCATTATCACGAACTGTAGCTTCATTTGCATCAAAATCCGCAACTCTGGAATGAAAAAATTGGCAATAAAACAAATGGGAAATCTCAAAATCTTAAAACTTATATTTCTTTGATTCCATAAAAAGGGAAAATACACAAATCAGCATGCTGTGAAACTTCTATCTAGTCCAAATCAAAACAAACACAGTAACTCTGAGAATACAAACCTGTAAGGAAGTGGTTTAGCTGAATGGCTATCGAAAGAACACTGAGAAATGGGCTGATGGGAGTGAAAAAGGCGAGGGCGTTTACGAGCAAGTAGAGCTTTTGCAGCTCTGAAATTGTGGGAGATCCGAGCTCTTTCTTCATCGGTGATGGCAGGATTTTTGTCGTCGGGCATTGCTTCTGTCGAAACTATACTACCTACCAGCCGAAGAATCGTACAGCCGAGACATGGATTTCCAAATTGCGCGTGGCTGTCCAGAGAGGCTGCGTCTCTTCACTTCATTTTCCCCCCAAATTTAAAAAAATGTTCAAACAAGGAAAAACAACATTAGCTTAAAGGAAATTGTGCCTATAATAGGAAATTGAGTAAAGCTAAATTATGGACATTGGTTTTTTTTTCTTTTTTTTTTTAATTTGAATTTCCAATATTAAAGGAAGGGTACATGCTAACTATGACTTTTTATAGACTCGAAGAAGGGAAGCAATAAGTTAAAACCCCAAATGCTCACCTCGACTTCTTCAAGAGGAGCATGCTTTGTAGGTTTCTAATCTTTAATACCGTGATTGGTTTGGTTCTCTTCTCCAAGGTAGTCGTGACCAAGATGAACTAATCACTTAGGTGTGCACCTTGAATATCCCAACCCATGAGGACCTCAATTACAGCAGATCAACCAAGTAAAACCTATAATAAAAGCCTAAAATCAACTAAGTGGGTTTGATGGGTCATTTTAAGGAGACTTTAAAGACTACTCAAGTATTATAAACCAAGGAAAACTCAGAATCAGCAAATGAGTTTCTAGAAACTCCTTGTACCCTTTCAATTTAAGGAAAGACCAAAATCAACCTAATGATTTGATGGATTATTCCAAGGATAATATATGGGACTCCCTGAGATTTTAAATTACAAAGTCAATCCCATTGATAACAAATAACTCAAAAGTCTGAGGTTCAAATCGTGAAAAGTTGGTAGTCTCAATGTCCAAAATTGTCCTACAAGTGCCAAAAATGGATTGAATCCTAAGGAGAATATGAACAAAGGGCTTTACTCCCATTGAGCCTTGAATGTCCAGCCTATAATGCTAAATCATGAGGCTCAACCAGGGAGTGAAAATTAATGTTATGAGTGACTTTGGATCTAAGGAGCGAATTTAAAAAGGGAAAATGACACAAAAAGTAAAATCGTAACAATAGGGGCTAGATACCATTGGATAAGAGTACAAGCCTAAAACTCCACCAAAGACCTAATTAGGCCCATGGATAGAGAAAGCAACTGGATGTTTGGCTCAATTGCTCACCTCGGCCTTAGCATAGGCCAAACACAAGGCGATCCTAAACCCTCGCGGTTGCAGGCCCCTAGTCCATACTTCATCCAGTCAAAATGTTTTTCCTTCTCTTAAACCCAAGTCAAGAAGGAAAATATGAAACCCTTGGTCAACCCTCTTATAAATGCATCATAATGACGAAATTGAAGGTTATAAGTTCGTTTCAATTATCTAAAAGCTCGTTGCACCAATATTCTTTGATCTAACTTAAGCATTAAAGACTGTGTAACAAGCACCACATTGTGTTCAACCTTTATCTTTTGCAGGTTGCCTCATCTCGAGTCACCTCGTCCCAACTTGCCTCATCTCAAGTTGCCTCATTCTAGTTCACCCCATCTCTGAATCACTTTTTTTCAATTGCCTCGTCCCTATCACTTCATTATGGGTCATTTTTCATTGGATCACTTTAATCTTGGTCATCTCATTCTAGGTCATCTTATCTCACAAATAAGCAAATTCACCGTTGAGCACTTGCAAAAGTCAGGCGACTCTTCCTTACCCAAATTTGTGCATTAAAAGAATTTATATATAAATCTCAATGCGGGCACATGAGATATAACAAAGGATGTTTATAATTCTTTTATAAACAAACAATCTTTAAGAATGAAGCAACAAAAATCAATTATATGTGTTCATTTTCAAAGATAAAAAAAAAAGTTTGCAAACTATAAAGATTCATTTATGAAATGAATGGTACATTATAATAAAATTGGCAGCATATTTATTACCAAAATTCTGTAATATTTCATCAGAATACAACTTGAGATTAAAAGCAGAACCCTCAATCCAAATATACAAATATATTAGCATATTCATAGAATAAAATAGATATTAAAGTTGATCTTAATGCAATGCATGCAAGCTTATTATTATTCATGTGTGACAAATATTATTATTATCATAAGGGTCCAGATTAGAGAGAGTGTGGTTTCTCAAGGTCTTCGAGGCCGTTATGTCGGAACCAAGCCTTGAGGTCCAGAACTGAACCCTCCTTACAACCAGCCGACGTGTCGTTCGGAACTACAGAAGTATGGTGGTGGGCTATTGGTGGCCCAAAAACTCCTGTTTCAGGATGTGGGGCCCAGTAGTTTTCTGATAAATCAGGATGGATCACGTGGTTTGGTACTACTGTGGGCCATATTTCCTCCTCTGAGTTCTTCTCATATGCTGACCAGTGACTTGCCCTAAAACCAACCAACAAAATAAGTGTTAACGAGAAAATTTTTAGTATTGCGAAAGAATCATATTCTGTTTCTTTATATTATATAGGTTTATATTTATAAATATCAGTGAACTCTATATTAATATTAGTGAATCTCATTCTATTCTTTCTTTAAAATATGATGCGTAATAAATAGAGGGAGTACAAAATTTTATTCATATTTATGTAGTGTATATAGGAAATTTTTGCGATTGCATCAATATTATAATAATTGAGTATAATAATAATAAGAAGGGCAATATTAGGTGCAGTCTAGGTTGCATCTAATCTCATGTCTTCCATTTTCTATACATAGTAGAAAAAAAGTAATGCATTTTTTTATAAAAAAATTATCACATGATAGATTTTTGTTGGATGTTATTTGGGCTGATGGGTGCAACCTAGACTCCACCCAAGTTTTTTTTTTCTAATAATAATTAGAAGAATTAATTAAAAGTATCATCCTCTCTTTACAAAATAATTACAATAATAAATGACACACACAACTCAACTTAAACTTTTGAAAATATGTAATGAATCAATGATTAGCATCAAATAAGTGTAAAAAGTGAACATAACTCAATTGACATAGTGTTTGTACTATCAATTTCAAAATTTGTGATTCAATTCCCTCATCCTATAAATTGGAAAAGAAAAAAAACGAACCAGCTAAACTAATAAGTGATTAAAATATATTATAGATTAATTAATGTGTCCACTTTATAGAAAAAAAAGTAATGTGTCCACTAAATTTGATTATGATTTTAAATAACCACGCAAAAATTAATAATAAGATGAAGCAAAAAAAGCTATGGAGTACAAATTTTTCTTAATTAAATATACAAATAAGTGAGTTAGACTATAATATATGTATTTTTTTTTCTTTATTTAAATATACAATAAGTGAGTTAAACTATAATATATATTATCATCATTGATCAAATTCCACTCTTACATGTTGTTCGAGAAAATAAGAATCAAGTAAAAATGAATGAGGCAGCTAAACTTTTTTTTTTTTTTTTTAAATAATAGGCAACTAAACCTTTAATAATGTACACATTCATTGAAGTACACAAAACGAAATAACAAAATAAAAGATATTTTAAATTTAAAGATTCATTAGATAAAAAAAATGGTAATTAACCAGTGGCAACCTTTTATTTCAAATAAACTATCAGTACAAATGATTGTTTAGCCGAATATAAGGACAAATTTTCCAATAAAATATCAGAAAATTATCTCAGTGTGAAATTTTCACGAAGTTTTGTTTCTATGTTCCCTGTTAAAATTTACTATTAAATTTTTCCTAAATAAATAAATAAATAGCGCAACATCACACATGATAGACTGTATTAAAAGTTTTCTAAAAAACACTGTATTAAAAGTTTTTTTTTTATTTCCTTTTAAGTTTTTTACCCACTGTGTTAGAATTGGTTGCCCATTCTTTTTTTTTTTTAAAAAAAAAAAAACGTGTAAAAAAAAAAAGAAGCACCAAAAATAAGACAAAATATAAATATCAAAATGGATGAAAACAAAATCAACATATATACGCATACATAGTGCAAAACAAAATATCAGTATCTGAAAAAACTAATAATCTTTTTGAGAGTACAAAAAAATGTTTTTATTCTCAAAAAGGTAAAGTGCTTATTTGTTAGATCAAAATATATATATATATATATATATATATATATATATATATATATATATATATATTTGTTATAATACCATTTTGGTTGAAATTTGTTGGATTCTAATCATGTAATTTCAAATGCCTAATTTTTTTCTATATATTTTCAATAAATCTCAAATTTAGATACTATTACTAGATTTTTGTTTATTTTCTTCAAAATTTTTTATCATATATTAACATTTTTACTTTAAATTTTAAAAACATATATTCACATATTTTGTAATTTTTTACCTAAAATTTATTATTATTATTTAACAAATTTTCTTTAAAAAAATGCATCCATAGACTAAATTTATAATTTATTGAAAATATAATGACTAAAATTGAACAAAATCTAAAGCATATGGACTAAGTTAACTTTTTTTCTTTCAAGATTAACATTTTCATGGTATATTTTCATAAACATTTTAATAAAGTCTTTATTTTTTTTAACATATCTATATAAAATTAAAATCTCAACATTTTTATAGACAACACAACATTAAACTTTGAGTCAAACTCAAAATAACTCTTGACAGTAAATAAACTCCTGTCCACATCTTCTTTCTGTCAATGTATTACACCTAGATAAAAACAATAGTTCCACCAAAGTTTATTCTGTCTACGTATCATTCGTGGGCAGAAATTACCCTTCTACCCATAGTCATAGTTGCATCGACAAAGAAAGAAGTTTTTATAGCTTGCGTGGGCAAAAATGACATTCTGCCCACGCTTTTTATTTGCGTCAGTAGTTCTACCAACACAACATCAAATGTATCGGCAAAAATTACTTCAACTAACTTCCGCCACATTTTTTGCCCACATATAAAAACATAGACAAATCCTTTGTCGATGTTTCCGTTGACAAAGAGTAAAAACTTTGTAGTGAAGTTCGAATAAAACGTCAGGGCTAAATCAAATCTACGATATAACTCTTAATAGAAACAAAATAACTCTCAAAAGTTGGAGAATCAAAATATACATCTAGAGATCAACATCACATTAATAACCAAAGAAGATTTAAAAGGAAAAAAAAAAAAAAAAGTACCGGAGGCGGAAAATAGCGGAGGGAAAGAGATGATTGTGAGGAAATAATAATAAGAGTCGTGGAGCAGCGGTAGTAATCTTGGAATTAGTGGCGGCCATGCAAATTGAAATGCCCAAAAAACACACCCAAATTAAATTAATTACTAAGGTTAATGCCAATCGCGTTAATTGGGGACTCGGGACTTGGGACTTGAGAGTGAGCAGCAGTTTATATATGCAATAAAAGAAACATACAAAATATGTTTTTTTTTTTTTTTTCTTTTCCTTATTTTTATAAATTTTATATTATATTATATTCTCTGTGGTCATGAAAAAGAAAACACACAAGAAAAATCCATATTCTATTCCTTCCTCACTAGCGTATTTCCTCAGTCTTCACCTGCCCCCTACCCACTTTCCTTACGTACATTCTTAGCATATTTTTAAAATATATTTTCTTATGTTGAATTTAATTTTTATTTAATCCTTAAGTTTTAAAATATTGAAGAATTTTTAAAAATAGAAAAATAAAAAAAATTATTAACATAAAATAGCAAAACTTTTAGATAGTTGTGATAGACGTTAATAGAAATCTATCAGGATCTAGAAATGATAGAAGTCTATCACTAATAGGTTCTGAGGTTTATCAGTGTTTTTTTTTGTCATTTTTTGTAAATAGTTTGATATTTTTTTTATTTGTGAAAATTTCTCTAAAATATTACGCATTTAGTATTTAAGTTTTGGGTTTGATTTCAATTTAATTCCTTGATTTTGAAAATATTACAATTTTACTTTTGACATTTGAGTTTTGTTTCAATTTGGTCTCTAAGTTTTAAGATTTTACATTTCTAACCTTGATTTTTTATTAGATACTTACTTTCAACTATTGACGTCAATGTTTATTCATTAATTAAAAATAATTATGAAGTAAAATTTTATATTTAATTTTAAAAGGGATGACAAATAGTGAAACTTAATTAATTTTAATTATTTTTAATTCATTAATACTAAAGATAAAAAATGAGTATTTAGGGAAAAATTAAGGTTAAAAGTGTGAATTTTGAAACACTAAGGACCCTATTGAAACAAAACTCAAATGTCAAGAGTAAAATTGTAACATTTTCTCACTAATTGTGTAATGGGTCATGACCGTATTTCTATATGTACTATATTCTTCAAATTATAATTGTTGAGATTATTTGAAGAATTAATATTCCAAGCAACACTTTTGATAAGATGAAGTTAAGGGGAGCATGTTTGAGAGTAATTTTAAAATAGTAAAAAGTTACTAATTTTTTATGTATTTGAAAATTATTGGTACAAAACAATTAATGCATTTAATCATTCTCTCAAAACTTGCCATTTTAAAATATGTACGTTAGTGAGTGATTTTAAATAAGATAAAAATGATTTAAAATCACTCTCAAACATGCATTTAGAAAAAAAATTTCCTCAAAAATTTTTGGTATGTGAAATTATACGAAAGCAATAGTTTAGTCAATGAACTTTAGTTTATGTATTTTCAATTTTATAATAATTTAGTCCTTGCACTTTAAAATTTGTAATGATGTAGATTTCCTATTGTAAAAATTGTTATTATTTAACAGCATAAATATTCATATAGTTTAATTATAAATACACTATGTCCTTTGTTTATTTTAAACCCCACATAAGTGTCCTGGATGATTTTAGACCAAAGGACACAATCGGCATTTAGCGGAAACAAAAATAACAAAGTAACAAATTAAAAATAGCATGATTTGAGTCAATCGAAAGTGGCAACTTGAGCTGGCCAAAGTCGAGCTTCACCAAATGTCTAATAGAGCATGTCTCATGAATGCCCTAACTAAAGGAATTATCTTAAAAACAGCATGTGCAATTAGTTTATTGTGAAAATATATTCACACTATTACTACATGTAAAATTATTATTATTTAACAAATTTCGACAAAAAAAAATTAACCATGGACAACAAAATTTGGGGTTTAGGGTATTGTCAATAAAAAAAAAAAAACTGTCCTAAAAAAAAGTATAAAACTAAATTGCAAATTTAAAAAATTAAAGTCTCCATGATAATCATTTGACTTCTTAGTTTTTAGTTTTTGAAAATTAAGTCCATAAACATCTCATTTACCTCTAAAATTTGAGAAATTTTCATAGATAGAAAAAATGTCAAACTATTTACAGAAAATAGCAAAAGAAACACTGATAGACGTTGATAGACTTTTATCAGTATCTATCAATGATAGATTTCTATCATTTCAATCGCTGATAGACCCTGATAGACTTCTATCAGCATCTATCACAACTATCTAAAAATTTTGCTATTTTGTGTAAATAGTTTCTCTTATTTTTCTATTTTTAAAAATCTCCCCTAAAATTTTGGTTTATTTATTTACTTTCTATCAATGTTTTAAAAAACAACTCAAATTTTGAAAACTACGATTTTTTTTTTTAGAATTTGGTTAAAAATTCAATTATTTTACTTAAGAAATATAAAAATAATGGTGAGAAATTGAAAGTAAATAGACTTAATTTTTTTTAAAAAAAAAAATAAATTAAAGACTAAGGCCTCATTTGGTAATAATTTGATTTTTGGTATTTTATTTTTTAGAAAAATTAAACATATTTTCTCTCAATTTCATTTTCATCTTTATTTAAGTAAAAGAATTGAATTTTTAGCCAAATTCATAAACCAAAAGCTTACCAAACATGACCTTAGTTTTCAAAACTTTGTTTGATTTTTTACTATATACTATATATCAAAGCAAGAAATTAATTTAAAGACAAAAATTTTGTTTATGGACTTAATTTTTAAAAACTAAAAAAATAAAAAATAAAACAATTAATAAATTATGCAAAATGGTGTCCAAATAATTACCAAATTAGATTTAAATAGTTTGTTATAAGCACTAAAGGGGCTTTTAAGACCATTTGATAATTGATAATTGGAGACATCCTTAATGTTGACGAAACCACATGTGTAATTTTAATTTCAACTTAGAAAAGAAAGTAAAAAAAAAAAGAAAAAAAAAAGAAGAAAAAAAAAGTTGAAATCTCAGTGATGGATTTCCTCGGTAGCCACCGGTCCCGTACCACTCTTAATCTTAGAGGTACATTCGTAGCATTTTGCTTTTTCTTTCTAAAAGCAATTTCACGTAAAAAAAAAAAAGATTCTCTCTTTCTCTCACCGCATGTAATTCGCCCTTAAATGACATATCAATTATTTTATTCCTTCCTCAATCATCATGCTGCTTCAATTTTTTTTAAGATTAAATTATAAGCTTAGTTGTCGATGTTTGTGACTTTCTATATTGTGCGATATCGTAAATATACGGTATAAAGTTTTGATATAGTTAATTAATTGAATGAGAGGGTCAAGAGGACAAAAAAATGCTTTGCTCGAACAATGAACCAATTTCACACCTAACATATTATAAGTGAAAATGTGTCAAAATATCTACTTTTTTTTTTTTCTAAATCAATCAATTTGTCTACCGTTTTAAAAATCTAACATATCCGTCTAGATTTTCTTAGCAACAAAGAATTGACAAAACATCTTTAAACGTTCTAAAAAAAGGAAAATCATTCACATATTTATTTTTTCAAACTAAAACTAAAATCATAGAAGACTATTCAATTGGCTAGAATAATAAAAATTATGATTAGGACACATGCATAAATAAATTTGTTGTAGTATAAAAAAAAATATTTGAATCCAAATAAAGTTTCTAATCAAAGTCAACTAATAAAAAAAATCTAAATAATTACACCATGAAAAACATGGATTTATACAAGAAAAATTCTCAAAACTAAAAATAAATAGTAAAAGGGTAAAGAGAAAACACTTCGTTGAGATACCATAAACAAAACTTGAGCGTCGAGAGAGATCAAAATTCAAACAATCTAAATGTTATCCTTACGAATATTGAGGCTTGTTTGCATGAATTTATGGCGTTGAGATGCTCTAGACAATGTCGAGATACTGTCCTCTCATAATTTCTTGCCGCAACACTCTTTGAAATGACTTTAATGCTCTAAATTGTTTTTTTTCTTCAATAACTCCTAATTTCTCATTGGAATCATCATTTTGGCCTGAATTGCTTGAATATTATAGAAAATATCAAGATAAACATGTGAAAGAATAAAAATAAGTCCAAAAAAACTAATAATAACTTAAAGCTAAAGATAACACTTTTTTGTGCTATCCGTTGAACTCGTATCTTTGTATCAAATATATTCTTTAACTTTGAAAAATGTCTAATAGTTATCTAAACCTTTTATTTTATGTATAATATAATAGATATTTGAACTTTAAAAGTGCCTAATAAATCTTTAAACTTTTATTTTTTAACTAAATGATAACACATAAAAAATATAGTCTATCAAACTTGAAGAAATGATTGTTAAATAGTTTATTAGTAATAACAAGTTATCATTAATAGACATATTATAGACAATAATATTCAACACAAAAAAGTTCAAAACATAATTAAACACAAATTAAAAAGTTAAGAAAAATTATTGAATTTCACAAAATTATTACACCAAATTTAAAATTCGAGTTGAAAAAATTAATATGGAATAAAAAAGAAAAATACATTAAAAATTATTAATTCTAAATATAATTTAAAATTTTTAGAAATAAATTTGTTTGAAAAAGTAAAAAAAAAAAAAAAACAAAACAAAGAAACACAAAAAGGTTGAAAAGAACAAGAAAGAAAGTTGAAATAATTTTAAAATTAAATAAAAACAAGAAAAAAAACGAAAGCGAGAACGTGTAAAAATTAAAAAGAAAAAGAAAGAAAGAAAAGTTCGTGTTAAAATGAAAGAAAAAAAAAATTAAATGCATTTCTTGAAGAGATGTATTTTAAGTTGGATGCGTCTCTCAAAGAAACGCATTTTAACTTGACTAACGTGACTTAATCAAACAAATTTAAAAATAAAAATAATAAATAATACAACGTAAATGTACCTCTTTAAACAATTTAAAGAGACGCATACCACTAAAATTAAAAAAAAAAAACTATCACTTTTCTCTAAATTTTTTAAACAATTCCTTTTACCTAATTTTTTTTTCCAATAATCCCAAACAAATAACAATATTTTTATAAATAGTTTGAAAATATGGTAATACTTAAGTAATAAGTTTTAAAACTATAATATTAAAAAAATGTCTTCACACTCACCTGAATATATGTACTACCAATCTCAACTCAGTTTGATTCCCTCACAATATATTTAAAAAAAAAAAAAAAAAAACTCACAAAGTAAATACCAGAATTGGCCAAGTAATTTATTATTATTTAAAATTATTATTAGTAATTCATGAATAAAGAAAATTCGTTAGCTTTGATCATAACTAACCAATTAAACTATGCCACGTGTTAATAGACAGTTAAAAACTTTTGAATTCCAAAAATCCCTCTCTTAACGTTGTAACTGTTCATGAAACAAACTGCCACTGGCGTCTCTTATCTATCATTTTATCTCATCAAACTCTTTGCCTATAATTTTCCCTCGGATCAGTTTAATTATTTCTCCTCCATTTTCTTCTTCAATGTTCTTCTGCAAAATGGCCCCTACTTCCCTTGCTTCTCGCTTCCAACAATCTGTCACCCCGATTGCACTCCGATCCTATGTCGCCGAGTTCATCTCCACCTTCTTCTACGTCTTCTCTGTCGTTGGAGCATCCATGGCCTCTAGTAAGTATCACATCCCGTTTACTCTTCTCAATTTCTCTCGTTTTTGGCATAGCATTCAGGACTCGACGAGGCCTGCATGGTGATTATATAATAATAATTGCGTCGTTGTGCTTGAGTTGTGAAGAGTCTCAAAAAGAGAAAGAGCCTATTGCTCTAGTATCACCACGCTAAAATTTAAAAATTACATTAAAAAAAGTTAGAAGGTAAAATTTTGCCGTACTCGAAAAAGTATAATATAATGAATATTAATGCATGTGATAGGGAAGTTTATGCCAGGCATCGTTACTACGACAGACCCGTCGAGTCTTATGATGGCTGCCATCGCCAATGCCTTTGCTCTGGCCTCGGCCGTTTACATTGCCGCCAACATTTCCGGTGGACACATCAACCCAGCGGTGACGTTTGGAATGGCTGTCGCCGGGCATGTCAGTGTTCCTACTGCTCTCTTTTACTGGTTTGCTCAAATGCTTGCCTCTGTCATGGCATGCATTGTTCTTAGAGCCACCATTGTTGGACAGGTAATTTAAATAACTTGTTATCAACTTTGAAACTCCATATGCGATTCTATTATTCTCCTTCCATAAAAATTTGTTAATAGCCTTAATAAAAATGAGGGGTTAATTTAATTTTACGGAAATTATCTTTTGAGTTCAACGGTAATTTAACATAATTATATGGAACTTTTTTCTAGCGCGTTACTAGCTATGCCATCGCCGAAGAGATGACTGGCTTCGGAGCGTCGCTAGTGGAAGGTCTATTGACATTTGCCTTAGTATACACCGTTTTCGTGGCCAGCGACTTGAGAAGAGGTCCGTGCAATGCGATCGGCGCTGTGATGATTGGGTTGATGGCGGGAGCCAATGTGCTGGCTGCCGGGCCATTTTCTGGTGGATCGGTGAACCCGGCGTGCGCGTTCGGGTCGGCAATTGTGGCT
Source organism: Lagenaria siceraria (assembly GCA_002890555.2). Classification (NCBI taxonomy): domain Eukaryota; kingdom Viridiplantae; phylum Streptophyta; class Magnoliopsida; order Cucurbitales; family Cucurbitaceae; genus Lagenaria; species Lagenaria siceraria. The sequence continues at coordinate 5,367,974 of CM016488.1, forward strand.
GGGAGTTTCAAGAACCAGGCAGTGTACTGGGTTGGGCCATTGATTGGGGCGGCTATGGCGGGAATTGTTCATGATAATGTGGTTTTTCCGACTGAAAATGTAGATTCATTCAGAGGGGTTCCTGAGGTTGGTGTGGTGTAATTTTTAGGCTTTGGTTTTTTTTGCAAAAATGGAATGTTTTTGCATTAGTTGTTGTAGTTTATAATTATTTAATTTGTATCTAACATGAATTTTTATTTTAATTTGTTGTCTATGTTCTTATGTTTTTTTTTTAAACGAAAAGAAGAAATAATTTGGGTCATTTTAATAATTGTTGAAGGTTATTTAAAATGCCTGATATATTATTAAATTGTTATTTTATGAACATATTTTTCAACATGTGAGCATTGCCATTAGTATGCTACCAAACACCTAAAAATTGATGAAATTGATTTATTATTGATGAAACCAGTACGTTAAGTTTGGATTTGTAAAAGTTTTTAAAGCGACATGACTCTTTAAATTTTATGTATAATAGATTCAATAATTCTCATAAAATACCAAATAGGTCAATAATATATTTGAGAAATTCAATAATTCAAACCATCAATTAGACAAGAGATTGAAAGTGTAAGAACTCGTGAGATAATTTGTTAAGCTCAAGAATCTATTAGAGCCCTAAATTTGCGAAATTATTAGACATTTTTTTTGGAAAGAAATGCATAATATAAAATAAAATAAAAAATACATAATAGAGTCCTATCCTGATTGACATGAGTTACTATCAACAAAGAAAAACTTTCCGACCATTACATGAGAACCAATCTCATTCAGCCCCCAACTAACAAGACCATAAGCAACCTCATATATATTTAGGGATCGGTTGAGATATTACGAAAAGATTGAATTTCTATCAAAGAAGTCAATAAATAAAAGCTCATCCGAAATCCTCTTAACTAGGGATACAATTAATTTTTTTGTCCTACCGATGTAATCTAATAACCCCAAAACTATCTGATTCAATGACCACCGAAAAAGTTAGGCTCTCGTCAATCTAAAAGTAAGGAATCATAAACTCTAGATACTCGATCCTTTTCTGGTATTATCTTTTATAACCAAACTTATTTGACAAATTTGGAAGTTCAAAAAACAAAATTATACAAATAAAAAATGCTCTAAACTAAATAAACCTGTAATATAATTTAGGGAAAACTAACTTTTTAGTCCATGAGTTTTCAATAATAAGTGCAATTAGTGCCTAAAGTTTAAAATTGACCATTTTAGTCTTCCGTTTTTAAGATTGGGTTTAAAAGGTTTAGGGTTTAGGGTTTTGGACCAGTGCAATAGAACTTTTTTTCTCACGCTTTTTGCAATCAACCTCGCGTTAGAGACGTCTCTTTCAGCTCGATGATGTTTGTGTAGCGTTGTCGCAATTTTAAAAATAGTGTGAAGAGAAAAAGCAGAAACATAAGCATAAGGTTTAAAAATTGACAAATGACGACATGTCGCAGTCTTGTTTAGGAAGGTGATGCGTCGTTCGTGTTCAATAAAAAAATTGAAAAAATTATCTTTTTAGTGTATGAGTTTTCAGGAATAGGTGTGATTAGTTCCTAAAGTTTAAAATTGGCCATTTTAATCCCTTTATTTGAAGAAAGGAAGGATTTCTCCATCATTGTAACTGCGTGCAAATTCCAGAACGTTGAATTCTAATTGCTTCTTCACACGGGTTGCTCGTGTAAGACGATTTTGACCATCGACATGACACAATACACGATTTCGGTTGAGAGTTACAGATACACGAGCAACCCGTGTGAAGAAGCAATTAGAATTCAACGTTCTGGAATTTGCACGCAGTTACAATGATGGAGAAATCCTTCCTTTCTTCAAATAAAGGGATTAAAATGGCCAATTTTAAACTTTAGGAACTAATCACACCTATTCCTGAAAACTCATACACTAAAAAGATAATTTTTTCAATTTTTTTATTGAACACGAACGACGCATCACCTTCCTAAACAAGACTGCGACATGTCGTCATTTGTCAATTTTTAAACCTTATGCTTATGTTTCTGCTTTTTCTCTTCACACTATTTTTAAAATTGCGACAACGCTACACAAACATCATCGAGCTGAAAGAGACGTCTCTAACGCGAGGTTGATTGCAAAAAGCGTGAGAAAAAAAGTTCTATTGCACTGGTCCACCTCATCAGATCAAGAATACGACACATCAAGCTGGAAGGGCTGTCTTTAACGTGATGTAACTTAAAAGGCTATTAATACATTATGACGTAAGCATAAAATTATATTTCATTGGTGTGTAAGGAGCATGTCATTAAACATTAAGATGCCCATGAAGGGTTATCCATATAAAAATCCCCTTTTCTATCCATCTTTTTAAAACCTTGATTTTTTGTTTTAAAAACACATTTTTCTTGTTGGAATTTATTGAGGAATTCTATTTTTCTCAATTTTTCACTCTCCTTCACTATTTTGAATAAATCTGACAAGAAACGGGTTAATATTAAAAAAAAAAAAACTTTTTAAACAAAAAAAATGTGATGTAAACAAACTTACTTGAAATCTTATAGTTATGGCGTCAAACGAGTAAAATTTAAGGATGTTTTCAAATATAGAAAAATCTTACATAATTTGATATTTTTCTGTTTATAGTAATTTCCCTAAAATTTAAATCAAAAGATAATCAAATTAGAAATTTATCTAATTTTAGGAATTTCTCAATTATTTTAATTCAAGCAAAATTTGGATAGAATTTAACATTTACTGTTTGAAGAAATTTTAAACGTTATTATCTCAATTATTTTAATTCAAACAATCTAGTATTGATCTCAATTTAAGAACATTTGTTACAGTTGTGGCCTATGATGAACCCTAGGTAAAATGCCTGAAAAATTAAGGGCATACATACCTATGAAAAATAAGCAATGAAATATAATTTATTGGTGTTCTTGAATTCTTTAAAATAAACCTCACATACATATATATATATATATAATAAAACCATAGCTATTTGAAACTTGAACATAAAGTTATATGAAATAAAGCTATATATATTTATATCACCTGAGAAGTATTTCATGGAAAAAACTAGAATTGAAAATCAAATTTTAAGCACCACAAACACAAACTCCTGCATAGATTTTCTAAAACTCTACACTCCGACACAAATTTACTAATTAATTCCACATACTAAATAATTCTGAACTTTATAACTAAACTCTGCATCCCAAACAACCTTTAATGACTTGAGGAATCCCCACCCGCCAACCACTATTGCCAATTCTAAAAAACGAACATTTGATGAAATATAAACACAAAGACCAGTAGTACTGCTAGAGAAACATCCCAAACCACCAACTACACATCAGTTGCAAAATACATCGCTACCCAAATGTATAAAAAGATTTCAATCCAGCAAGTTCACAAGAAAGATATAAAAGTTGACATCTAGTGCCTGAAATAACATTCCAAGAAACTTAAGCTAAAAACTTGTAGAAAACCTACAAGCCAGCCATGAATGATGGTGGGGCCTACTAGAATATATCAGAAAAAAACTAAAAGCTTTCAAAGAAAGATATTTTTGAGCCTCACCAAATCAATCTCTGGTTTCAAGTTTCAGACTTTCTTTGGTGTGGTGGAAAATGTGCTAGGACTGGTTTGATATATGATTGTGTTGAGAATGCATGCAATGTACTATGAACCCAAGTATAGGCTAATAATAAGGAATTGAACTCAACACTAAGTTGGCACACAATTTTAGCATAACTGGAAATCATTTCTTTGTTTCCAAAAACAATTTCATCTAACAATTTCTCCAAAATAATAAGTGGCATGATGCCCTAACCGATAGTACACGTGCTGCAATGTACTATGCCCGGGGCGACATAAAAAAATTGTAAAAAATGTATTGATTGTAAATGAGATTATAGTTAGGTAGTGACACCAAAAACCACTGTATACGATAACCAATATTAAGAAAAACTTCATTAACTGAGACAATTTTGGCCTTAGATTAAAATTTTGGTTAAATTACAAATTTGGTATCTATGGTTTTGAGAACGCTAGAATTTAGTCTTAAAGACAATATAAAACTTAAACGGAGAAAATAAAAACATTCAAATACAAGCAAATATCTTGAATAGAATAATTAGCAATTGTCCATTAGAACTAAATTCTAGCTTTCTCCAAACTGTAGGGACCAAATTTACAATTTAACCTTTTTAGTTTCATCCAATGGAATCTTAAACTTGAATAAGTGGTAGAATTTTTTTTTTCCCGTTGACAATTCAATCAGATATTAGATAAAATTTAAATTGACATACTAATGAAGACTTAGGCATAATATGAAAGGTAAACCTGGAACAAAGTCTTGGGATGAAATAGAAATAGATACCAAGCACCTGCACAGAGATAATACCATGATTCTCAATATCTAGTGATGGAAAGACAGATTCTGAATAGGAGTACGAGCACAGTTAATTCTAATATCTTACTGGAAATTCCCAAGAAATTTAAATTTAAAAAAAAAAACAAAGGATAGACCCTATTGTTGAGGATAGACCCCTTCAGTTCTGTGTTTTTAAGTTTCTTCGCTTATTGTTGAGGATCTAATTGTTCTTTTTTTAGTTTCTTTAAGTTAAGTTTCTACTTTTACTATTGTTTTTAATTTGTAAGTTTAGATTCATTCTTGTACCTATAAAAAGGCGAACTTCCATTTAAAGTAAGTATCACATTTCTTATACAATATTATGTGTATCACATTTTGAGTACCATATGTTTGCATCACCAACATTTTCTACTTCAATAAGAAGTTTATTCACCCATTGAATTTCATATTTCATTTTCCATTTTTTACTCTCGCTGTTTAAAAAACATTGAGACATTAATTTGCTTCCGCAACATTTACTTTTTCTATCGATTTCATTTTCTAAACACCTATAAGCCAGCCTAGTCATGCATGGTGATCTCCCATCTAAAAACTTTTTGGTAATGATCTATAATAGATATTTTCTCAATTAGTATAATAAGTAACAATTTAGATTTGCTAATTTTTATATTTTCACGTTGATAAGAAATATAAGAGTAAGAACTATATAATTCTGGAAGTCTATCGATATATCCAAGACAACATCCAAGTTATATAGATAGATACTTAAGTCCCACTCGAATTTGCAAGGAAGTTTCTAGAATATCACCTATATAAGACAACATCCAAATTATACACAAGAGCATATATTTCATGCCTGAAAAAGTTAAAATTTCTTTCATTTCAATTAATTATCTTTCAGCAACATAACAATCATAAATCCCATTAAAATATATAAACCAGCAAAGGAAGAATTAGAGGCATGAGAAAATAATGGAGTGCACAAGATATCAGGGGGATGAGCATTACAAGCCTTAGATATTTGGCATCCGTCTTTGGTTCTTAGGGATTTGGATTTGATAGAACCAAAATATATTGAGATGTAAACGGTAACCAAACTTATAAGAGAAGCCAGACAATTCAAAGTACTTGAACCTACCTCTCTCAAGTCCTAATTCACACGCTACAACGTTGCCCATCTTCTCACTCCTCTCTATTTTTCTTGAAACAGGAAACGAGAAGATTCATTGATATAAAGAGAATAACACTCAAATTTACAAATCTCCACTAAGGAAAAGAAGAACAAGCAGCAAAATACATTGAAAACAATAAACCAAACAATAAACCAAACAAAATACCAAAATAAAGGCCAAGAATCCAAACATTGAGCTTAATAAAACTAATAATGAAGAAAACAAGGAAAACTAGAGAACAAGGATCTACCAAACCAACAAAATAAGAACCCTACAAGCTTTAAAAAGTGCTTTAACCGATTAGATTCGAATGACAAAAAGGCACTAAAGAAGATCTTCAAAACTACTTAAAAACAATATGCAAAGCCTCCAAAAAACCAAGAAGAGCTACTTCTTTCTTCAGTTCTCCTTATTAGAGTTTACTGGAATGGCATGAAGGTACCTTTCAATTGGTTGGCAGGTGGGTCCTCCCAAAGGACCCTTTCAATCCCATCTTAATCCCTTTTGGAAGAACCATGATCGTTCAATTTTGTTGTTTTGGATTGAAGAAAACCAAAGTACATTTTGGAATTTGGATTTTATAAGTGTTCTTTTCTTATTTAGAAAAAAAAAATGATAACCCTATCTTTTATTCTAGTGCTTCCATTGTTCAAATTTTCCTAAAATATTCTTTTGCCATCCTTGGATTGTTGCTTATAGACTTATATGAGATTCTCCGACACATGTCCAAAAATTTGTAAAACTCAAAATCATTAAAAATTTGAAAGTTTCTTAATTTGTCCAATATCTTAACTGTTCATCCAATTTTGTTATCTATCATCCAAAGACCGACATGAGTTCTTCAATTAAGAAGTTGAAGTCCAATCTCAAAAATACACTTCTTTATGCCATTTTATTAAAAAACAAACTTTCCATAGAATACTTCAGTTCCGATTTTGATATCTATACCAACCACACTCAATAATCTATCCCCTTTTTAAGTTCCATTATCTTGACACTTCATCATATTTTTATCTTAACACTTCATCCTATTTTCTAATCTTTCACCCAAAGAATACTTTAATCCAAAACTCTCCTATCCTAACTATTAATCTTCCATCCTCCAAATTTATAACCATTCAACTTGACAGAAATCCAAAAGATTGTTCACAATCTAACTTATGGACCAATATAAAATGAAACTTTTCTCTAGTACCAACAATTATTACCTAAATACCTTTTTTTTCTAGGACTTCTATTAATTCAAATTCTCTCAAACCTCATTTCACTTGAACTTGAGATTCCTCCACCAATCATCCAAAAACTTGTAAAACCCAAAATCAAATATCAATGAATCTCCAATTTGAACAAACTTTGAGTCCAAGAAATCCCACAACTATTGAAACCAGAATGGTGGGAACTTTCCATGCATACTCGAGAAATTTTTCATACTTATTTAGGGAATTACTCACCCATCTTATTACACAATAAACTTTTTAAAGAATACATCACTTTTCAGTTTTGATGTTCATTCCAATGAATTTCCTCCATCCACCACACTCCATATGTCAACTCCTCTTCAGCACATAATCTCTCTATATCTTATCTTTACATATCAAACACCAGGGCAAATTGTCGGCAATTGTAAAAAGTATCTTAATTCATTTTATTAACACTTCATCAAATTCTCTACTCTTTCATCCAAAGAATGACTAAAAAAAGTTGAAGTCTAATCTCGTACTTTAATCCACAATTTTCTTATCCTAACTTATTTTCTTTACCCCTAACATATATAGCTATTACCAACGAATCTAGAATTCAAAATTCTATCATCTGAACTTATCATCCTTCCTCTCGACACAAATAATCTAATACTAATGAATCTCCAATTCGAACAAACTTTGAGTCCAAGAAAACCCAACAACTATGGAACCTGGATGGTGTCCTTACCTTTCCATACATACCCTAGAAAATTCCCAAACAAATTTACGTCATCTTATTCCACAATGAACTAGCTTCACTTTTCCTTTTGATCTTATTCCATAAATACCCTAGAAAATATCAAAACAAATTTATTTCATCATGGTAAATCTTCGACAATTCTAAGAAGTATATTAATTTCTCCATTTTTATAACTCTTCATCCAATTTTCTTCTCTTTCAACCAAAGAATGGTTGTCTCTTCAATAAAAAAGTTGAAGTCCAATCTCTTATATTGATGTCTATAATTAAAATTCTCTTATCCTAACTTATTACTTATTTTCCTCTCTTATCCTAACATATTACTTATTTTCCTTCTTCCTAACATACATAACCATTACCAACGAATCCGAAATCCAAAATCCAAAATTCTCTTCCTAACTATCTTCCTTCCTCCTAACATACATAATCAAATACTAACGACCACAATTTGAGTCCAAGAAAAACCCACAACTACGAAACCTGAATGGTGAGGACCTTTCCATACATACTTTAGAAATTTTCCAAAATTAACTTTCAAAGAATACTTCACTTTTCAATTTTGATATCTATTCCAATGAATTATTTCTCCATCCACCACACCCCATCTGTCTTTTCCCTTCTTCAATATATAATTTCTAATGTTATCTTCTCATATCAAACACCATGACAAATCGCTGACAATTTAAAAAGGTATCTTAATTTGTCTATTTTCTCAACCTTTCATCCAATATTCTACTCTTCCATCCAAATATTGCTAGACCTCTTCAATCAAAAAGTTGAAATCTAATCTCATACTTTAATTAAAAAAAAATTCTCTTATCCTAACTTATCTTCCTTCATCCTAGCATACATAACCATCAACAACGAATCCAAAATCTAAAATCTCTCATCCTAACTTATCTTCCTTCCTCTTGACATACATAACCAAATACCAATGAATCTCCAATTTGAAAAAACTTCGAGTGCAAGAAAAACCCACAACTATGAATCCCGAATGTTGTCCTTATCTTTTCCATGCATACCCTAGAAATTTCCTATCTTATTTATGTCAAAAATTATTCCATGATGAACTTTTATACTTCACTTTTCGATTTTGAAGTCTATTCCAATGAATTACTCCTCCATCCACCACACTCCATGTGTCTTTTCCTTTCTTCAATACATAATCTCTAATGTTATCTTCTCATATCAAACATCTTGGGAAAGTCGTCGACAAATCTAGGAAGTAGCTTAAGTTTTCTGTTTTCTTAACAGTTCATCCAATTTTTTATTCTTTAATCCAAAGAATGTCCAGATCTCTTTAGTCAAAAAGTTGAAATCCAATCTCATGTTTTACTCCAAACTTCTCTTATCCTAACTTCTCTTCCTTCATCCTAGCACATAACCATCAACAATGAATCCAAAATCCAAAATCTCTCATTCTAATGAAAGAAATTGTCATATTTCAAAATATATATGTCATAATCCTCAATCTGGGGTTTGTGTTCTTATTATTGAGGTTGGCAACAAGAAAGTCAGTCTGGTTTTGAGCTCCTTTTCAAGTTTCCTCTGCTTTCAAACCTTTATGATTTTCAAGTCTCAAGTCTTGTACTATGTTAGAAGATTGGCAGCTTAGATTTTTTGTCTTTTGGGTGTTGTATTAAGGATTGGTCTTCTATCTTTCATTTTGTTCTTGTTGCTACATTTTCTTTGTAGTATTTTCTCTTTTCTTTGTTTGTTTCACTGTACTTTGAGCATTAGACTCATTTCATTTATTCAACGAAAAAGTCTTATTTCTGTTTAAAAAAAAAAAAAACCTCTCTAACACTAAAATCCAAATTCTTCACATCGATAATGCTAGGGATTTTTTTAACACTTCCTTAGGAAAGTTTCTAAAAGAAAAAAGGAATTGCCCACTCAATTACATGCTCTAACAGGTCCCCCCCCCCCCCCCCCCCCCCCCTTTAGAAGTTTCTAGAGCTTTAATGTTTTTTGCTAACCCCTCACATCCTTCCTCCCACGCCTAAAGACAAAAAATCTAAGCTGCCAATCTTCTAACATAGTACAAGACTTGAGAAACAACTTTTATTGAGAAGCCCTTCTGACAGCAACTTTCATTGATAGAAACAACTTTTATTGAGAAAGAGTGAAAGGATACACAGCAATAAAAAAAACCCAGACCACAAAAAGGCAACACCTCTACAGTAAGGGGCTCCAACTATGCAAAATAACACCTATAGCATAATTACAAAAGGTCTTTGAAACCGAAGCCCACAAGGAAAACATGAAAGCGAACAAGGGACCAAATGCTCGATCACACGCCTGCTAACCATAAAAAATTACCCTTCTCGAGGCGGTACTCCTCAATAATAGCACTAAGATCCCTCCGATGAGCAAACGAGTAGCCAAACATCTGAAGAAAATGCTCCCAAATAACACAAGCAAACTCACAGAGCCAGAGGATATGATCCATATCTTCCTGATGTAAGTAGAAAGGGGATAAATTGGGTAATTGGATAAAAGTGTAGGTTAATTCCCCTTTTACCCCCAATTTGTATTAAAACTCTATAAATAGGAGTATTTCCCCCATGTATAGACAATTAATGAATAAGATTTTCTTTCAAGAATTCTCCAAGATTCGTAGTCTACATCACTTTGCCTTCTGACAGAGAATACAGCAAAACGACCCAACAAGTGAGGGAAGCTTCCTAGTAAGACGATCCATCACCTTCGCACGACCATGTAAAACTTGCTAGGTAAAAAATTGAACTTTCCTAGGAACTTTAATCCTTTAAAGGGCTGCAAAAACTAACTCACCTATGGAAGAATGATCCACAAGACTGTGAAGTAAGGACTTACTCGAGAACCCTTCCAAAGGATTAGGCCTCCAGACCCTCACATCCTTCCTCCCACGCCTAAAGAGTGACCCTCAAGCAAAGATAGAAGAGAAACCATCTCGATTGTCTCCCTATTAGTAAAGGAGTGACTAAAACCAAAAGAGAAAGAACAAGAGCTCCCAGACCAAATAATGAAGTCAGCGACAAAGTGGTTTTTGAGGGACGACAAATGAAAAAGTCTAGGAAATAAAGGGCAAAGGGATTTCTCTCCCACCAAATGATCCTCCAAAAAAATAAGTCCCCACCACACAATGAACTAACACAACAAAAGACGGAAGCTCTTTCGTAATATCCTTCCATAAGTTCCGGTGCGTACCTTTAATCTCCTTGACCAGCCACTCAAAAGGATGGAGGCCATAATTGCTAACAATAATCTTATGCCATAAGGAGTTGGGTTCGAAAAAGAAGCGCCACAACCATTTGGCCAACAAGGCCTTGTTGCGTAACCTAAGATTCCCAATCTCAAGATCTCCCTTCTCAATAGGTCTCTCAATGATCTCCCATCTAACCAAATGAGAACTCTTACTTTTCCTTTCAACAACCCCTTCCCTCAGAAAATCCCGCATCAATCTCTCCAAGCTCTTACAAACCTTGCAAGGGGCTCTAAAGAGAGAAAAAAAGTAAATAGGGATACCAGTCAACATAGATCTGATTAAAGTAAGCCTTCCTGCCTTAGAAAAGAACCATTTTTTCCAAGAGGCCAACCTCCTTCTAACTTTATCCACCACAGGATCCCAAAAAGCAATCGCCTTACCGTTACTACCAAGAGGGAGACCTAGATAGGAGGAGGGGAGCTCAACAACCTCGCAAGCCACCAGATCTGACCATCTTCTATGTTTCTCTTCACCACAATTAATCCCCTTTACACTGCACTTCCCCCTGTTAATCCTCAACCCAAAGATTTCTTCGAACACAACAAGAATATGATTCAAGGTTTGAAACAACTCCTCATTACCAGGGCAAAAAAATGTGTCATCAGCAAATTGAAGGCGTGAAAGAGCTAGCCTATCCTTCCCCACCTTAAAGGAGATCACAATATTACCACTTACTACCGATTCTACTCATCACATCCATAACAAGAAGAAACAGAAAAGTGGACAAATGATCTCCTTGTTTGATTCCTCTCGTAGCCACCATTTTACCCCTCGACCTTCCATTAATTAGGAAGGAGTAATTCACATTCCGCAGGCAGCCCCACATCCTGGCTAGATCTCTTCAATCAAAAAGTTGAAGTCCAATCACATATACTTTAATCAAAATTTTCTTATCCTAAATTATCTTAAATCATCCAAGCATACAAAACCATAAACAACAAATGTGTGTTTTCCCTCTTTCAATATAATCTCTAAAGATATTTTCTAATACCAATCACTGTAAAAAATCATTCACAATTATACGAAGTATCTTTATTTTGTACAATAAAAAAGTGAAGTCCAATCTCAAACTTTAGACTAAAATTCTTTTATCCCAAGTATCTCTTAATTTGTCCATATTCAGAACTGTTCAATCAAATTTTTACTTTGCAATCCAACAAATGGCTAGACATGTTCAACAAAAAAGTTCATGTCCAATCACGTACTTTAATCCAAAATTCTCTTAGCTTAACTTATATTCCTTCATCCTAGCATAAATAACCATCAACGACAAATGTGTGTTTTCCCTTTGTCAATATACAATCTCTAATGCTAACTTCCAATAACAATTGCATTAAAAAATCAACTACAATTCAAAGAAGTATATCTTTCTTTGACCATTTTCTTACCTTTGCATCATATTTTCTACATTTTCTTCTAAAGAATGGCTAGATCTCGTCAATCAAAAAGTTGTAGTCCTGTCTTAATCCAACATTCTTTTCTTATGCTAAGCATCTCTTAATTTGTCCATTTTCAAAATTCTTCAACCACAGATTAACTTTGTAAACCAAAGAATTGCTATTCCTCTTCAATTAGGCCAATCACATACTTCGATATAAAATTATCTTATCCTAACTTATCTTCATTCATCCTAACATACATAACCCATAAACAACAAATGTGTGAGTTCCCTATTTCCTAAGTATCGCTTAATTTGTCCATTTTCTAAACTCTTCAAACAAATTTCTACTTTGTAGTCCAAAGAGTGGCAAAACCTCTTCAATCAAAAAGTTGAAGTCCAATCACATACTTTAGTTCAGAATCATCTTATCCTTACTTATCGTCCTTCTTCCAAGCATATGAAACCGTCTACAACAAATTTGTATTTTCCCTTTTTCAGTGTATAATTTCTAATGTTATCTTCCAAGTTCCAATATATATCACCCTAACAAATCATTCAAAATTCTAAGAAGTATCTTGAATTGTCCATTTTCATAACTATCCATCCAGTTTTCTACTCTTTCATCCAAAGAACACTAGACCCGTACAATCTCAAAGTTGAAGTCCAATCTCAGACTTTAAACAAAAATTCTCTTATCCTATGTATCTCTTAACTTGTCCATTTTCTAAAATCATAAACCAAATGTTTAACTCGTAATCCAAAGAAAAGCTAGACCTCTTCAACCAAAAAGTTCAAGTCCAATCACATATTTTAAACCAAAATCTTCTTAGCCTTAGGTATCTTCCTTCTTCCAAACATTCGATTGAGTTTTCCCTTTTTCAGTATATAATTTTAAATGTCAATATATGTCACCTTAAGAAATCGTCGAAAATTCTAAGAAGTATCTTTATTTGTCCATTTTCATAAATATCCATCTCGTTTCTACTCTTTCATCCAACAAACAGCTAGACCCAATCTTAAAGTTGAAGTCCAATTTACGACTTTAAGCCAAAATTCTCATATCCTATGTATATCTTAACTTGTCAATTTTCTGAACTCTTCAACAAAATGTTTACTTCGTAATCCAAAGAAAGGCTAGACCTCTTCAACAAAATGTTTACTTCGTAATCCAAAGAAAGGCTAGACCTCTTCAACCAAAATGTTTACTTTGTAATCCAAAGAAAGGCTAGACCTCTTCAACCAAAAATGTTGAAGTCCAGTCACATACTTTAATCCAAAACCATCTTATCCTTTATTAATCAGCCTTCTTCCAAGCATACACAACCGTCAACAACAAATTTGTGTCATCCCTTTTTTAGTATATAATCTCTAATGTTATTTTCCAATATATATCACCCTTAATAAATCGTCCATAATTCATAAGAAGTACCTCTATTTGTCCATTTTTTTGACTCTCCATATAGTTTCTACTCTTTCGTCCAAAGAATGGCTAAACCCGTTCAATCTTAATGTTGAAGTCCAATCTCAAACTTTAAACCAAAATTCTCTTATCCTATGTATCTCTTAACTCGTCCATTTTCTGAAATCCTTAAACCAAATTTTACTTCATAATCCAGAGAAAGGCTTAGACCTCATCAACCAAAAAAATTCATGCCCAATCACATACTTTAATCCAAAATCATCTTATCCTTACTTTTCTTCCTTCTTCCAAGCATGCACAACCGTCAACAACAAATGTGTTCTTTCCCTTTTTCAGTATATAATCATTTAGATACCTATATAATTAGTATGAAATTAGTAAAGGGGTATAAAGGTAATTTGACCAATAGTTAGTTACTGAATATGACTATAAATAGAAGGAGGGTGAGTGAGGGAAGGCATACTAGTTTTTGGAGTGATCTGGGGCTTGAGTGAGAACACTCAAGAGGGAGGTTCTAAGTTCCTTTATACTTTGATTATCTTGTAATAGTTTCTCTATATTTCAATATATTCTAGATCTTGTTCTTATTAGGAAGAATCCTAATAAATTGGTATCAGAGCTCTAACCGGGGAGATTTGGTAAGATGGCGCAAAAACTGATGGAAGAACGATTTGATGCGGTTGATCGTGAAGTCGCTGGAATCTGCACGGAGGTGTAGAAATTGTTGGCGATTGAAGAGACGTTGAAATCCTTGTCTAAAATCATTGAATGATTGTGCATACATGGGGAGAAATGACAGGACACTCTAAAGTTGTTGATTGAAGTTACTTGATCTCACGCCTTTGGAACGACATTAGGGGAGGAATCGAGTGGAGGAAAGAAGAATGATGAAGAATTCAGCGAAACTCCAACATTGGTAGCGGAACTGCTGAAAACAGAGACATATCTTCCTGGAAGGAGCAAATTTAAGAAAGAAGTGCAAAAAGGGGATGCGACTGACGAATTTGTGACAGAAACTAAAATCGACTGTGGTTTAAAGATTGCTAATGTTTTGGTCCAGAGGTAGTCATTGGTACAGTGTAGGGGAAGTGGAAAATGAACGAGGAAGATGAAGATAAACCTGAGGAGGAAAAGAGGAAAGAGAAAAATAACTACGGAAAAGAGTCGAGCCAATCATAGAAAGCAAAAATCGATAGGCACACTAAAGTGGAAGAAGAATTTTCTACGGATGAAAAGGCATAAATTTGGCCTAGGGTGGAAGAAACATTGTAGGAAAGGCAAAGTACCAGTGAAAATACGTAGTGAAGAATAGATGACAACTCGACGAAAGAAGAAATTGAGTGGGGCAGGTGAATAAAATGTTATTTGTTAGGATTCTTCCTAACAAGAACAAGATCAAGAATATATTGAAATACAGAGAAACTATTACAAGAGAAACTATTACAACATAATTCAAGTATAAAGGAACTTGGAACCTCCCTCTTGAGTGTTCTCACTCAAGCCCTATATCACTACACAAAATAACCTGCCTTCCCTCACTTTCCCCCCTATTTATAATCATATTCAATAACTAACTATTTATCTAATTACCCTTATACCCTTTTACTAATATCATACTAATTATCTAGGTATCTAACAAAATCTCTAATGACATCTTCCAATATATATAACACCTTAACAAATCGTCCTCAATTATAAGTACCTTTATTCGTCCATTTTGTTAACTCTACATCAAATTTTCTACTCCTTCGTCTATAGAACGGCTAGACCCGTTAAAATTTAAATTTAAATGCAATTGCAGACTTTAAACCAAATTTCTTTTATCCTATGTATCTGTTAACTTGTCCATTTTTCTGAAATCTTCAACCAAATGTTTAATTCATAATCCGAAGAAACGCTAGGCATCTTCAACCAAAATGTTTAAGTCCAATCACATGCTTTAATAAAAAATCATCTTATCCTTACTTATCTTCCTTCTTACAAGCATATACAACCGTCAAAAATAAATTTGTGCTTTCCCTTTTTCAGTATATAATCCTTAATATTATCTTCCAATATATAGCAATCTTAATAAATTGTCCAAAATTCCTAAGAAGTATCTTTATTTGTCAAATTTCTTAACTCTACATCAAGTTTTCTACTCTTTTGTCTAAAGAATGGCCAGACCAGTTCAATCTCAAAGTTGAAGCCCAATCTTTGACTTAAAACAAAAATTCTTTTATCCTATGTCTCTCTTAACTTCTCCATTTTCTAAAATCTTCAACCAAATTTTTACTTCGTAATCCAAAGAAAGGCTAGACCTCATCAACCAAAAAGTTCAAGTCCAATCACATACTTTAATCCAAAATCATCTTACCCTTACTTTATCTCCTTCTTACAAGCATACACAACCGTCAACAACAAATTTGTGTTTCCGTCTTACGGTACATAATCTCTAATTTTAACTTCCAATATATATCACCTTGACAAATTGTCTAAAATTCTAAAGATTCTAAGAAGTATCTTTATTTGTCCATTTTCTTAACTCTCCTAAATTTTCTACTCTTTCGTCCCAAGAATGGCTAGACCCGTTCAATCTTAAAGTTGAAGTCTAATCTTCGACTTTAACAAAAATTCTCTTATCCTATGTATCTCTTAACTTGACCAATTTATGAAATCTTCAACCAAATTTTTACTTCCTAATCCAAAGAAAGGCGAAACCCCTTCAAACAAAACCTTCAAGTCCAATCACATACTTAAATCCAAAATCATCATATCCTTACCTTATCTTCCTTCTTACAAACCACACAAAACAGTCAACAAAAAATTTATGTTTTCCGTCATACAATTCATAATATTTAATTTTAACTTCCAATATATATCACCTTGACATATTGTCTCAAATTCTAAGAAGTATCTTTATTTGTCCATTTTCCTTTCCATCCAAATTCATACTCTTTCGTCCAAAGAATGGCTAGACCCGTTCAATCTTAAAGTTGAAGTCCAATCTTAGACTTTAAAGAAAATTCTCTTATCCTATGTATCTCTCTCTTAACTTATCCAATTTACGAAATCTTCAACCAAATTTTTACTTCTTAATCCAAAGAAAGGCTAGATCTCTTCAACCAAAAAGTTCAAATCCAATCACATACCTTAATTCAAAATCATCTTATCCGATCTTCCTTCTTACAACCATACACAACCGTCAACACCAAATTTGTTTTTACCGTCTATAGTACATAATCTCTAATTTTAACTTCCAATATATATCACCTTGACAATATGTTTGAAATTTTAAGAAGTATCTTTATTTGCCCATTTTTGTAACTCTCCATCCAATTTTCTACTCTTTCGTCCAAAGAATGGCTTGACCCGTTCAATCTTAAAGTTGAAGTCCAACCTTAGACTTTATTGCAATTGTCTTATCCTATCTATCTCTTAACTTGTCCCTTTGCTGAAATCTTCAACCAAATTTTTACTTCGTAATCCAAAGAAAGGCTAGACCTCTTCAACCAAAAAGTTCAAGTAAAATCACATACTTTAATCCAATATCATCATATCTTTACTTTATCTTCCTTCTTACAACCATACACAACCGTGAGCAACAAATTTGTGTTTTCCGTCTTACAGTCCATAAATCTCTAATTTTAACTTCCAATATATATCACCTTGACAATATGTCTAAAATTCTAAGAAGTATCTTTATTTGTCCATTTTCTTAACTCTCCTAAATTTTCTACTCTTTCGTCCAAAGAATGGCTAGACCCGTTCATTCTTAAAGTTGAAGTCCAATCTTAGACTTTAACAAAAATTCTCTTATCGTATGTATCTCTTAACTTGTCCAATTTCTAAAATCTTCAACCAAATTTTTACTTCGTAATCCAAAAAAAGGCTAGACCTCTTCAACCAAAAGGTTCAAGTCCAATCACATACTTTAATCCAAAATCATCTTATCCTTACTTTATCTTGCTTCTTAAAACCATACCCAACCGTCAATAACAAATTTGTGTTTTCCATCTTATAGTCCATAATCTCTAATTTTAACTTCTAATAAATATCACCTTGACAATATGTCTCAAATTCTAAGAAGTATCTATATTTGTCAATTTTCTTAACTCTCCATCCAATTTTCTACTCTTTCGTTCAAAGAATGGGTAGACCCATTCAATCTTAAAGTTGAAGTCCAATCATAGACTTTAACAAGAATTATCTTATCCTATGAATCTCTTAACTTGGCAAATTTCTAAAATCTTCGACCAAATTTTTTCTTCAAAATCCAAAGAAAGGCTAAACCTCTTCAACCAAAAAGTTCAAATCCAATCACATACTTTAATCCAAAATCATATTATCCTTACTTTATCTTCCGTCTTACAACCAGACACAACCATCAATAACAAATTTGTGTTTTCCGTCTTACAGTCCATAATG
Source organism: Lagenaria siceraria (assembly GCA_002890555.2). Lineage (NCBI taxonomy): Eukaryota > Viridiplantae > Streptophyta > Magnoliopsida > Cucurbitales > Cucurbitaceae > Lagenaria > Lagenaria siceraria. The sequence continues at coordinate 5,385,928 of CM016488.1, forward strand.
TCTATTTTAACTTCCAATATATATCACCTTCAGAATATGTCTCAAATTCTAAGAAGTATCTATATTTGTCAATTTTCTCAACTCTCCATCCAATTTTCTACTCTTTCGTCCAAAGAATGGGTAGACCAGTTCAATCTTAAACTTTAACAAAAATTCTCTTATCCTATATATCTCATAACTTGTCGAATATTTGAAATCTTAAACCAAATTTTTACTTCGTAATCCAAAGAAAGGCTAGACATCTTCAACCAAAAAGTTCATTTCCAATCACATACTTTAATCCAAAATCATCTTATCCTTACTTTATCTTCCTTCTTTCAACCATACACAACCGTCAACACCAAATTTGTGTTATCCGTCTTATAGTACATAATCTCTAATTTTAACTTCCAATATATATCACCTTGACAATATGTCTAAAATTCTTAGAAGTATCTTTATTTGTCCATTTTCTTAATTCTCCATCCAATTTTCTACTCTTTCGTCAAAAGAATGGCTTGACCCGTTCAATCTTAAAGTTAAAGTCCAATCTTAGACTTTAGCTACAATTGTCTTATCCTATGTATCTCTTAACTTGTCATTTTTCTGAAATCTTCAACCAAATTTTTACTTCGCAATCCAAAGAAAGGGTAAACCTCTTCAACAAAAAAGTTCAAGTCCAATCACATACTTGAATCCAAAATCATCATGTCCTTACTTTATCTTCCTTCTTACAACCATACACAATCGTCAACAACAAATTTGTGTTTTCCGTCTTACAGTCCATAATCTCTAATTTTAACTTCCAATATATATCACCTTGACATATTGTCTAAAATTCTAAGAAGTATCTTTATTTGTCCATTTTTCTAACTCTCCATCTAACTTCCTACTCTTTCGTCCAAAGAATGGCTAGACCCGTTCAATCTTAAAGTTGAAGTCCAATTTTATACTTTAACAAAAGTTCTCTTATCCTATGTATCTCTTAACTTTTCCAATTAAGGGCTAGACCCGTCACTCAAAAATTTGAAGTCCAATCGTAGACTTTAAACAAGAATTCTCTTATCATAAGTATCGTTTGATTTGTCCATTTTTTGAAATCTTCAACCAAATGTTTACTTCGTAATCCAAAGAAACGCAAAACCTCTTATCCTTACGTATTTCCCTTCATCGTAGCATACACAACCGCCAACAACAAATGTGTATCTTTTCCCTTTTTTCAGTATATAACCTTTAATGTTATCTTCCAATATATATAACCTTAACAAATCGTCCAAAATTCTAAGAAGTATCTTTATTTAATTTGTCCATACTCTCCCTCATGTCCTTCATGATCAATTCAATTACTCTCCTTCATGTTCTTCATGAAAAGGGAAGCTTGTGGTTGGTTGGTTTCTGTCTTATTTTATCGTTGTTTTGGGTGAAATAAACAACAGGATTCTAAAGGGATTGAAAGATCTTGAGTTAGGTCTTGTTTTGCATTATTAGAGGCCCTTTTAAGGTGAATAATATCACATCTGCTTTCGGGGTGGTTTCTCACTCTCTCTCTCTCTCTTTTCTATTCCCTTGTATTCCATCATATGATCTCAATGAAAGCTTGAATTTTCCTAAAAATAATAATAAAATTAGAGTTCAATGCTCCATTCCTAACCACCTAAAACAATTAACAATAAATTTTCATTCCTTGCTCAACCTCTCTCAAGTTTAGCTATTCATTACTATCAGTTATTGTATTTTAATCATTTACTATTGAAACAAAAACATGATGTCGCTAGCACAAAGAACATAAAAACAAAACAAAACAAAGATATAATAAAAAGTAAACATTTATAAAATAAAAAAAAACTTTTATTGGAAGTTATATAAAAATTAGGGAGTAGGAAATCTAACCTTATTGGGACTACACTGCAACAGTGCCAACAATGTAATTCCAATGAGAAGTTTGCACACATGATGGTAAATTTTCGTACATGATGAAGTGTTGACAGTAGCCTTGCCGGATGACCCCAAACTTCATGTCTCCAATTCCATCTGAAATTTACACGACATAGTTACTAATCAAAATCTGCTCCACTAGTAAAGGGAATGTGAGTAATAATGTCATAGTGAAGAGATGGATAATTTGAAACCATAGAAACTGAACATCGACAGTCTCTAAGTTAGACCAATAAATAGAACTGATGTTAGCTTGTTTCTTCTTAGGAATTAACTTGTGTTTAGAACATGAACCTTTTGATTTTCCCAAGCAATAAGTGTAATAGAACAATTTGAAATAATATCTTCATGATCCAAGTTTGAGCACCAAAAATCAACATTGAAAACCAAAGGTAGGGAATCTAAAATGTGCTAGAAAACAGATTTGGGAATTTTGAGTGTGGCAAAAACTTGATTTTCACAGGAAGGATTGAAGGATGAGCTAGTAAACTGGAAGAGTGTCCAACCATCACCTCTGACATTAGAATGAACAAAGTTTGTGAAACCAATGGCAAAGTTAATTTCACCCATTTAATACTTCAAGAGGATCTTAAAATTTTGTTTCCTGTAACATTAGAATGACAAAGTTTGTGAAACCAATGGCTTACCGTTGTGTATTGTGCTGCTATACATCCAGATCCCCTAACTGTTCGCCATAAACTTCACATGAACCAGACCATCCTATACATGTTATTACCAAAGAAAAAATATTACTCTTTAATGCAGAAGAATCATTAAGTCAGACAAAGAATTAATGGTTAAGGTACCTTCAGTTTCAACAAATTGATTGCTATTATTCTGTCTTGTGCTCAAATCAGTCTCTAAAATTGATCCACTCTCATATCACTCGTGGTCAAAACCTAAGAGGAAAGTTAGCAAGAGCAAGTTCAGAACAAGAAAAGCTCATTCTTAGAAATTCCAATTGCCAAAAAGTAAAATGATTCAATATAATGAACCCCATCCATGAAAAAATAGAATTGGTTTGAGAATCATAAAATTAAAGCAATGAACCTAGGGAAGAACTCCTTTCTCCTAATCAAAACGAAGGGGCGAAAATACCCTTAATCGGAATAGCCATCATACCCTTTAAATTTCATATCCAGAAAAGAACAATCGAAGACCTAAAACTAAAAAGATGAAACAGATTTGCATTACCACTTACCATCAACGAGAGAAGTTTCGACGAGATATCTCAGAAACTGATCAAGTATACCTATCATATCGCCCGTGGTCGAAACCTAGAGGAAAGTTAGCAAGAGCAAGTTCAGAACAAGAAAAGCTCACTCTTAGAAACTCCAATTTTTGAAAAGCAACATGATTCAATATAACGAAACCCATCGATCAAAAAATATAATTGGTTTGAGAATCATAAAATTAAAGCCATGAACCTAGGGAAAACCCTAATTCCCTGTAATCAAAACGAAGGGGAAAAAAAACCCTTAATCGGAATAACAGACGTACCCTTAAATTTTCATATTTCGTATCGAGAAAAGAACAATCGAAGACCAAAAACTAAAAGGATAAAACAATTTGTATTACATCTTACCATCATCAATGAGAGAAGCTTCTATGAGAATGTTTGGGAATGAACTGAAGAAGATAGTAGAGACTTGGTGAGGAAGAAGGTATATACGGAAGCGACCGATCGGCGGAGGGCTGACGGTTACGATTTGACCGCGCGTTTGACCGTGGATTGACGAACGGCTACTTAATTTAATGGTTGATTTCGTATCTTCCGTAATTTTAGGGATTTTTCAAATTTACTGATAATATTTTCTTTTATTTTCTAAAAGCCAAACAAATCATGTAAACGTGCAACAATTAATGTCTTTTTTCTTTTCTTTTTTATAATAAGAAAACTACTTTTTTTTTTAGTTCATGCGATTAGTTCCTCTAAAGTTTGGAATTATCTCATATTTTTAAAAGTAAATTTAAAAGGTCCCTCCATAATTAAAACTAACCTATTTAGATATATATATTTTTGTAGAATACACTTTTGGTCTCTGATGTTTAGATTTTAGGTCTATTTGGTTGGATTGTATGTCTATTTAGTCCCTAGAATTTTAAAAATAATATTTTTTCATAAAGTTTGGAAAATAGTTATAAATTATTCCTATGGTTAAATTGATAGTTAGTTTGTTTATGCTTGGATCCTTCTTTTTTATACAAATGTTGTTTGATGTCACAATTTATTCATTGTTTGTATTCACTATATAATGATAGTCTTCTCCCACACTTGACTTCGACGATTGTAGGAGAGATAAACTTTAGTTGAAAAACTTTTCTCCTTTTTCTAATAAAGAAGGAATATATAGAGCTTTCTTTGAATTTCTCTATCGTTGTACACAGTGTGCCAATTCCTTCTCAAAATTTGATCCTCAAACTATAAAAAAGAGAATTTTGGAACACTGATTGTCGAGCATGACGTGACACAATCGAGTATGGCGTGTCAAGTGTCATCATACATCTTGCACAAATATCGAATGACGAGCCATCGAGAATCGAGTTACGATGATGGTCTTGGAGGCAAATAGGTAAAATCACGTATGGATGACGCCCACTTGCCATTTTTTTTCGACAAAAAAACCCCGTTGGGTCCCCATTTCATTTCTTTAGCACACTCTTATCTCCGGCGAAGCCAATCTCACAGTTTACACCAACGTTCACCAATGGCGGTCGCTCCCTTCTCCACCACTTTCTTCCCTCCACTTCCTTCTATCTTCACCACTTCATTCTCCACCTCTAAATCCCTCAAAACTCTCTCAACTTCCTCCCTTATACTCTCCCAATTCTCACTCGAAACGTTCCACCAAAAACCTCCCACCGCCGACCCACTCGAATTCGACGGAACTGGCGCCGCTGCGCCCACCCGAGGCGACCGATTCCTCGAACGCCATCACTCCGTCGAGGCTGCCAAGTTTGTGCTCAAAGAAAACAAGAAGAATAGGAAAAGAAAGAAGGATAATGCGTTGAAGGTTTCTTTAGCTGTTGCTTCTTGTTATGGCTGCGGTGCTCCGTTGCAGACTTTGGAATTGGATGCTCCGGGTTATGTGGAACCGGAAATCTACGAATTAGTACGTAATTGTATTTGGATAGTGATTTTTTGTTTTTTGTTTTTGAAATTATTTGTGTAATTTTGAGTGTTCATGAGCTGGATAACCGACGTGTTATGTTTTTTCAGTCTTTGGACTTTGTAGTGAGGGTTTAGATTTCATTCTATGGCTTTCTAGAGGTTACTGTATAACTATTGGATAAGATATAATTAGGAATTGTGCCATTTTTCTCAGTTTTACTGGATTTTTGGTACTGGTTTGAATTTGAGGGGATAGGCTTGTATGATATGACTTGTCTAGACTGCATTTTTTAAAATTGAAAGTACTGTTACATTTCATGGTCTTGTAGTGTTGGCATGCTCTTGAATTACATTGTTTGATGTCTGTTAATGGGCAGAAAAAGAAGCATCACCAACTTAGAAGAGTTATCTGTGGGAGGTGCCGACTTTTGTCTCATGGTCGCATGATAACTGCTGTGGGTGGAAATGGAGGTTATTCTGGGGGAAAGCAATTCATCTCAGCTGAGGAGCTTCGAGAAAAGCTCTCTCACTTGCGTTATGAGAAGGCTTTGATTGTGAAATTGGTAAGCCTAGGCTGTCTGTCTTTTTTGCTTTACCCTGAAGTGAAGTCGAGATATTTGCAGTTGCTGAGCGTAATATGAGGTTCCTCCCTCTTTTTCTGGCAATGAGTTCTAGGTTGATATAGTTGACTTCAATGGCAGTTTTTTGGCACGTGTGCGTGATCTTGCTGGTGCAAATCCGATAATACTGGTGGTCACTAAGGTGATCTTCTGAACTTTCTTGTTGGTCTCATGATATTGATGAATATTGAATAACTTCCTTCATGTTCTTTGGACTAATAACGATTTGTGTAGGTTGATCTCCTTCCCAAGGGGACTGATCTGAACTGTATTGGTGATTGGGTTGTGGAGGCCACTACCAAAAAGAAGCTTAAGTAAGTTGGATTCTTTTTGGCCTTCTGGAGTGTATTTCCATTTACATCATTTTGAAAGTATGGACCATTCTTTTGTGGAATACTTTTTAGGCAATAATCCATCTTACATTAACTAAGGTGTTCATAAACTTTCAGTTAATGTTATTTATGGTTCTATTAGAACAAGAGCATGATCTTTGTGATCTAAAGTTCCTGGTTGGACTTCTAAATTGTGAAGCATTGCTTAAACTTTGTAGTGTTCTGAGTGTTCATCTGACGAGCTCGAAGTCTTTGGTTGGAGTAGCTGGAGTTGTCGCAGATATTCAAAAGGAGAAAAAGGTTTTTTCACTTTCACTTTTATAAATTTCACAAGTCAGCAGCCAACTATTTCAATTTACTCTAACTATTGACCTCGTGCGTTATTTGCAAAGATCATGGAACTTTTAGCCTTTAGGAAGTTAATGGTTCATTATATCAGCACTAATAGCCTTAATGATCCAGTCGCAAGTTCTACATCCAAATAGTTATTAAAGTTTTAAAGCAAATCTCTTAATAACTATGAACTTTTTCCCTTCTTTACTAATTGCATATTTGAGTTATGTTCTCAAATTCTGCTCATCTCCATTTTGCGTAAGATGCTGTCTCTGTTTTGTTTTGCTTTTTCTGTTTCTGTTTTTGTTTTTATTTTTTATTTTTTGTTTTTAATTTGTTTTAATTTAAATTTTTATAAATAATTTTGATGAGAAGATGCTGTCTCTGTTTTATTACCATACTGAATCTTGGATTTAATTTTTCTGGTGCAGGGGCGGGATGTGTACATTCTGGTTAGTATACAATTAATTTCAAACAAAATAGTTGTTACGATACACATATCATTTATCTTCAATTTATTTTTAATTGATAGTGATAATATCCACTCATAATATATTTTTTTTGAGTACATGTCCACTCATAAATTGATAAATAATTAATATATAAACGAAGATAACAGAATATTTATTTATATAAAATAGGAGAAAAAATTATCTCACCTTAAAGTATGAAATTTGAGATTTGTTTTTGCAATTATTGTATATATATGGACTTTTGTTGAAGACGCAAACAAGTCATAGTAGTAGGTAGTAAAAAGATTGGATTAAAAAAGAATCATGAAAATTCAAGCTTTTACATGTTTGCAAGATTGTCTCTTCAACATAGTGGCATCTCTTTTTGGAAGAGAGTCCCCTGTCTTTTGTTCCATTCTCAAGTCTCTAAACTTATGAAATTTCGTTTTTGTAGTACACTAATTTGTTGACATCCCTGCGAGCCATTTTGTTATTAACATAATGACACTGATTGAATTATATGCCACTAATTACATTTAAAACCAAAAACATGCCCCACTATGTATAAAAGCCAGGTCAGGCACCACTATTCTCAAGTCCTGCAAGTTTCCTTTCTCTTCTCGATTCTTCTTATGTCTCCTAATTTCTTTGCATTATAGGCTTCTAAGATTTCCTAATTTTCTTCTTAATTAAGTTCTATCACCAATTGTGGCTGCCTGGACGACCTCTTTTCTTAGGATTTGAATATAACATGGGAAATACTCTATTTTTCTCCCCATTTCTTAAAATTTGTTTTGAGTTTACATGTTATCATGCCTCTTTTAGATAATATGATAAACGAGACTTGATTTTCATTTGATATGCGTGTAGGGCTCAGCTAATGTTGGGAAGTCTGCTTTCATCAACGCTGTGCTGAGTGAGTACATTTTCCTGATGTCATCTATATAGCATTCTCTATCATTGAAGGATACCAGCATATGTCAAGCTTGAATAGGGTGACATTATTCTAATATCCCAATTATTATTTGGCTAATTTATAATTTTGTGACTAATGTATATGCCATTTTTCAGTTCCATTCCTAATTTTTTAGAAGTTTCAATTTGACCCTTCATGTATTAAGTTATTTAAATTAAACATTAAAATAATGATGCTTTTGACATTTAAGAAATGATCTTTTTTATGAGGTGACCTGTTACTACAGTAACAATTTTGTGGGTCTGTTTTCTTTCTTTTTTACAACACATACGACCCCCCCCCCCCCCCCCCCCCCCAAAAAAAAAAAAAAAAAACTAAACATTCTTTCAAAATTCAATCTGAAAAGAAATAGCATGAACATAATAAGAGTTATCTAAGAAATAAGGAGCTGTGAAAAACTTTGGATAAATCACACATAGAAGCCACGATTTTTTACCAGTTTCAAAACATTTCTACAAAGAGGTACTTTTTCCCTGAAAATCCTCTTATATCTTACCAACCACATTCTTTAGACCTTTGGCTGCAAAGAAGAGTGATGATGTTGTCTTTACTCTAACCACTAACCTAGAGAACAACCAAAAATCTGAAAGAAGCCTTCCATAAAGGAGAGGAACAACAACAAATTTCTACCTTTTGGTAGAATTCTAGAAAATGATTTTGTAAAGGCTCTTGGTTGATGTTAATGTTTCTTCTCTCCTTTTACAGATTATAGATTAAATGACATTTTGAAAAACTTGAGGTCTTTTTTTGCAACCTATCCTCTTGTTGTTGAGGGCTGCATTTCATCATATCAATAAAATATCTGTTTCTCATTAAAAAAAAAAAAAAAAAAAAAAAAAGCTCCAATAATAGCTTGCAATGGTAGTCCCATAAGCAAACACGTCATTATGGGTTCCATTTTCTACCACAACAATCCAGTACTAATTCAGGGTATGTGGGAAGGAGATGATATAATAGAGTTGTCCATTAAATTTGGTGAATAGTAATCAATCCTCCCCATGATGAAGATTAAGGGAAGCATTAAGGAATAGGAAGTGGTGGTTCTAATGATAGTGATGCTCTACGTAATTTCATTCTTGAAGTAGAATAAGAGCTTTAATGATACTGCATTATCATTGATTCCATCATCCTTAGCGTTGTCATCATTTTTGTCATGGTTGTCATCATCATCATTATTGTCATTGCATCATTATATCGTTGTCTGCCTTTTCTTGTTTGGAAAAAAAGGCTGTTATAAGTTTTTATTTTTAAACATGGTTCCTTGTACTCCCATTCATGATGATATTAGTCAAATATTATGGACAGCGTTGAGAGGGTGGGAGATTACTACATGAAATAGTCAAATGATCATATTTGTCACCCCTAAATTTTCAATAAAAAGTGAGTATAAAATATGTAGGTTTCCACTTTGTAGCCCACTCTTTTTTGGTAGTTTGGTTGCTGCAGTTTTATAATCAATTACATACGATAGATGGCCACAATCAACTTCCTAAACTAACTGTTGATGGCAGAGAAGATGGCTGAAAGGGATCCAGTTGCTGCAGCAGCTCAAAAATACAGACCCATACAATCTGCTGTTCCTGGAACTACTTTAGGTCCAATACAAATTGATGCTTTCTTAGGAGGGGAGGTATGTGTTAGTGTTACTGAATTTTTGTATGTGAAGTTGCCTTATAAACCCTCTGCCTAACCGGTGATTCCAATTTCTATGAAAAGAGAAACTTATTCATTCAGAAGTTATATGACACACTGGAGTCCATCTCCACTACTGGCTAACCAGTGATTCCAATTAGCAGATTTTTTTGTGCAGAAATTATATGACACACCTGGAATCCATCTCCACCACAGGCTAGCTGCGGTTGTTCATTCAGAAGATCTTCCTGCCCTGGCTCCTCAAAGTCGGCTCAGGGGTCAAAATTTCCAAGTATGCAGACTTAAGTTCTATAATGGTTACACTGCTTGGCTCTTGCTTTCCATCTTGACCTTTTTCTATGTCAGGTTCATCAACTGCCAACTGACAATGAGATGGGAAGCAAGGACCTATCCAGTGGGTTGAATGGGTTTTCTATATTTTGGGGAGGTGTCGTGAGAGTAGATTTATTGAAGGTGTTTATTTCAGTTATTAGAACTTTTTTCGTTTGTCAGAAATGGTACTTTTTTTGGATTTAGCATGTCATTTTTGTTAACAGGTTCAACCAGAAACATGTTTGACATTTTATGGTCCAAAAGGATTGCAGATCCGCGTGGCTCCTACTGAAAAAGCAGATAAATTTTATGAGGTATTAAAATGCTATTTTTAATTAGAAAAATGAATATAGATTCGTGCTTCTGAATTTTCTTAATGTCGGGCGGTAATCAACTGAAGATTGTGTATCAGATGAATATTTTAAGTTTAAGTTATCAGTTTGGTTTTGAATTGTCAAGTTTGTAACAAGTCTCACAACCTGAAAAGTTTTTAATCGATTAACTTTTAATTTATATCTAGTAGGTCTCTAAATTTTAAACTGTAATAGGCTCCTAAGTTTTCAATTTTGTATCCAATAGGTCTTGGAACCTATTTGACCTTTTTTGAAGCATGATATATTAGCTACAAAATTGAAAACTTAACGTTTTGCTAAACACAAAATTCAAAATTTATGTTTAATAGATGCATCAATTTAAAAAAATGTTGAATGTCATTAGTCTATCAGACATAAAATTGAAAGTTTAGATACCTATTACATACTTTTCTAAATTTGAGACCTATTGGACATAAAATCTAGAGATTTATTAGATACAAATTTAAAAGTTTAGAGACCTATTAAACACTTTCTGAGTTTAAGAGGACTACTATTGTAATGTAACCATACTTTCTAGTTGCTATTTATGCGTGGTTATTAGTAGGATCACTTCTATTTTCTCATTTCACCCTCGTCCAATCCAAACAGAGTATTTTTACCACCTCCACCTACTGTTTTGTACTTAAAAGCACAATGGATGGTGTTTGGACTGTAAAGAATGCGTTTGGCCTTTATAACGATATAATGTAATAATTTCACCATGCTTATATACCGAAGATGCAATCTTGGCAAACAACTCATAGCTTTGATGATCGAATACTATATTGCTACGTATTCAGGGGACTGTTTCCCACTTTTTATTTTAACCCATTGGTAATTGGGTTTTATTTTACAATTTGACAGAAAGAACTTGGGATTTCACTAACACCTCCATCTGGAAAACAAGCAAGGGATGATTGGAGAGGACTCGAAACAGTGCGTCAATTGAAGATATGTTTTGAGAACGAGCAAAGGTGTGATAAAACTCTTGCTAACTGATAAATTGTGTTGTTTTGTAAAATAACCTTGGGCTCTTCAATGTTATTCTGGATGTGTTTTGGTTGATGTAATCTGGCTGGCTAGTAGCTAGTAGGTGCATCTCAGGAAATAAGAACTTATTTCTCCTTGCATTTTCTACAGGCCTGCTTGTGATGTGGCTATATCAGGCTTGGGATGGATCACTGTTGAACAAAAGAAGTCGCTCCCAAACAATCACTCTGATTTAGAATCATCGGTCAATGAACTCGAGTTGGCTGTCCATGTCCCTAAACCAGTAGAGATTTTTGTTAGGCCTCCCATGCCTGTTGGAAAAGCTGGATCAGAATGGTATCAGTACCGCGATTTGACAGAAGAGGAAGAGGAAGTAAGACCAAGATGGTATTTTTAGAGTTTCTTAGGTACTCTCTCTACCTCTCTTCATCTATATATTTCACGATTAATCATATAACTGGGCTGCTGTTTCTGCTGCCTGGCGAAAGAATTGTCATTACGAAGAAAAAGGATGATAAATCGGTTAATTTACAAGCTTATAATTGTTATTTTACTTTGAGGAATCTGAATTAGGCGTCTGAATTCTCTGGAAGTTCTAGTAATGGAGATGCAGATGCCAAAATTCAAGGATAAAATGTAGAGAGCACAAAAATTTGCACAAAAGAGTTGTGGGAAGATATCGTAGGCACTAGACACAAGGATAAGAATTAAGAGATGTACTGTTATTGAAATGGCCACCGAACTCCTAGCTGTCTGTGCTACTTGTGATAGGCTGAGTTTTAAACCGCTATTGTTCGGTTCGAATAAGTGAAGTCCCTTCGGTCAGTTCGCTCAAGTGGTCTTCCCTAATGTTAAGAGTTGCTCTTCAAACTATGGCTGTTAGAAATTTAAAACGTACCTTATAAACAGTAAATCTTGAACATTTGACCAACTAGAGCATAGTTTCAATTATATATTTCCATTGTTTCAAAAGTTTCATCTTAATTCTTAACGATTTAATATATCGTTTAAAAGTTTCACAACTCTTAACCATTGAAGGAGTTTGTCTATTGACATTCGTTCATTGCATAATTGTTTTTTTTTCCCCTCTTTAATGATACAAAGGGATGAGTTGGTGCTGTTCGACGACATTTACCAAATCATTAACCTAATATTTCACTTATGTCACATGAGAAAGAAAAGAAGAAAATTAGAGAACAATCAATGGTATAGGTTGTACTCTTTTGGAAAATTTTCAGAAAAAATGTCAAACTATTTACCGAAAATAGCAAAAAAAAAAAAAAAAGAAAAAAAAAACTGATAAACATTGATAGAATTTTATTAGCATCTATCAGTAATAGACTTATATAATTTCTATCAACTTTGATACACTTCTATTAGCATCTATCACAACTATCTAATTTTTTTTATTATTTTATGTAAATAGTTTCTGTTATTTTTTTATTTTAAAAATTTTCCTACTTTTTTCCTATTTTTCTTAAACACCAAAATTTGTAAGTCAACTGCCAAATCGGATTTTCATTTAAATGAGAGAAAATAATAAATGTGTTTCTATTTTTAAACTTTTAGTTAAAATAAAACTTTTAAAACAATACAAGCATAAATTAAACTAATGAAAATAATCTTGTGAGTTATGGGGCTGCTTACATAATTTATCTAATTTTTTTGCCAAGTCGGATTTTCATTTTAAAAACGAGGAAAAACGAACAAATGTGTATTTATTCTGACAGATTATTATTATTATTATTATTATTTTAAACAATACGGTTTAATTGGAACTAATCAACTAATCTTGTAAGTTAAAGGCTGTTTACATAATTTATCTATTTTTTACATTAAATTTGTTTGTTTACTGCAAACAAGATTAAAAAAAATGTTACAATTTTAATTCTTTTAATGGTGTTTTCATTTAGTAAACAAATGAGTGGGGTTAGAATTTGAATCTCCGACTTTCCATAAGTCCTAAGATAATTAAAATGAAAGATCTATTTTGTGAAAATCATGATAGATGAATAAGGAATTGAAGCTTAAAGTGCAACACCCATAAAACTATTGGAAGATAAATGAAAAACGAAGTATGCTACTCAAATAAAATTTTTTAAATTTTACCACGTCTAAATTTAGGAGGGGTACATATGGACGTTAATACCGTTATTTTTTGTCATGTTTTTCAAGAGAAGAACAAATCTGCTCATGCTATTGCAGTTTGTCATCCTTCCACAATTGTTCTTTGATTTGAAAAGATGTTTTTCTAGATATCATTCTTCCCATCATCTTGAATGAGGAGGTATGTTTCTAGTTTAGTGGTTCGTTTGTTCTAATGTTTCTTTGTTCAGAAAAAAGAGAAAAAAGAGAAAAAAAAAAAAGGAGAAGTGAGAGATGAAAACATTATCAAATAATCCAAAACCTTAATATATACCTTTAGTCCCTAAATTTTAATTGTTATATTTATTTAATTTATGAGTTTAAAAGGTTTTAATCAAAGTCTATACTTTTGATGTTTAAAAGTCTAACGACGACTAACGTCGACATCTTTAATCAAGCTATTAATCACTACCCTACAATGTTGTTGCTATAAGTGTATCAAAAATACATTTAAAAAATTTATAATGTTTGTAAGAAGTAGGTTGAAGTAGGTGAAATTCACTAATGAGGACCTTGACATATAACGCCATCATTAATTATTCTTACATGTATTATTTCTTGCATTGCACTAGATTATTAGTGAAGTTTATTGCTTCCACGTCGAGGCCCTTAGAGAAAATTATTCGATAAAGTTTGACATGATATATTCATAAATATATCATGTCAACTTCAATATATCTAAAATAAAAATGTAACAAGGAATTAGCTAACAAAAGGTTAAGTTTTTAGACAAGGAATTAGCTAACAAAAGGTTAAGTTTTTAGACAACTTCAAAGTTTCAAGGCTAAAATAAAAATATAACCTTTGATACAATATGAGTGTACTTGAAGCCAATTCTATAGTTTATAAGACGCATTTCATAAATAACATAATTAATTTAAATATTTTAGATTTAAATTAGATACTTTATGGAAAAAAAGATTAAAAAAATGTTACAATTTATTTTTAATTTTAATTTTAACTGTGTTAGGGACTTTTGATAATAATGTTTTTATTGGTACCTTACCATAAGGTTAAAACTTTTAAAAATTAAAAAAGAAACTGAAATTCTTTTCCAAAAAAAAAAAAAAAAACTGAAATTAAAAGAGGTCTATACTTAAAAAAACACACACACAAATGATACATCATATATACTAAACATATCTTTACTAGTTGTGGATGCCTTTATAATCATAGTCTTAGTATAGACTTGTTTAATGGTGAGCATTGAGAAAGGGAGAAAGTGAGAATGTTATTATAGAATGATCTTGGAGAGAGAGAAGGAAGAGATAGAGCCATTAACCTTCTCTTGAACAATATTTACCTAAACATGGAAAGTGAGAGCTTCTAAAATATATGCAATAAAGGCCTTAATAAAGACCCTGTATTATATTTATGTCTAATTTTTCTATTATTTACAAAAATGTCAACCTAATATATTTCAAATTTAAAAGTTTCCTTGATTCACGTGTAAATTTTATTTTAAACAATTTTTTTTTTAAAACCCCCACTCACTCTCTCTATTCCTCGTCCATCTTCACAGCAACCGACCGGATTGGCGAGTGGAGGACAATGCAGAAGTACGTGGCAGGCGGCGAGTGGAACTGGACGACGAACGACAGACTTGGAATGGAACTAAACGAAGAATGACGAACTCGGACGGTAGTGGACGATGAACAATGGACTCGGACAGTGCGGGACTCGGCTGGACGACGGAGATGAGTGCCTCAGCTTGACGGTGGACGACAACGCGACTCGATCGACAGATGGTCGAACGACGACAATGACTTCTAGTAGGGATGAAGACGGAGAGATTCTTGCGCATGCAAAACAAAGAACCTTCTTTATATATAAATTCCCAAGTACGATATATATTGTGATATATGGTATATATTATGATTTAAGTTAAAAAGTTTACGATATATACTATGATTTTTTATGTTGAAAATTGAATCTATCTATGATTTATATACTGTGGTAGATATTTTTGTTTATTTTTAACTACTTTGAATATATGATATATACTGTGATATAAATGAGGAATTTATGATATATACTGTGATTTATATTGAACACTGAGTATCAAAACTTTCGAATGGTACAACAATTTATTTGAGTACATTTATATTTCATATATTCGTTAGAACATTTACAAAAAGCTAATACAATGTTCAGATGTATATTTAAAAATAACATGAATTGTAAAACCAATTGCTTGATGAAATTGGTTAAATAAAAAATAAAATCATTTTAAATGCATTTTCTCTCCAATGGAGGATGAAAACAAAATCTCAACTAATTAATATTATATAATAAATGTATTTTTTCTCCAATATTAAAGGTGTTTTGTAAATATGAAAAGATTTTTCCAATGCATATTCTCTCTCCAACCGCCTACTACAAGAGTTATTTTTGTTTGAAAATTTCATTAAAATTTATATATGAAAATATTAAAAATTTTGTACATTTATGAAAATAAGTTTTTAAAAGGGGATTGGATCTATAATTACCCCAAAAATATAACTTCTTTTAAGGTTTGAAAATAAGGTTTTTTTTTTCAAATTTTTAAATTTTTTTAAATTATTTTTTATATAAATTTCTAGAGCTCATGGAAAGTATTTCTTTAAGGCATGAAGTTGGCATTAATGGCTATAAATACACCTAACACAACACTTCTTAAAAAATGCACACAACTTAAGAAAAGAAGATGGCTTCCCATAATAATAAGCACTTCTCAAGGATTGGAGAAGTTCTTATGTTTGTTCTTGTGCTTATTCTCTTGGCCACCAACGTGATTGCAAAAAGGAACTTGCTTGCTTCCCCTAATGGTTCGTAACTCTTTCTTTTTTTAATGTTAAATTAATATATAAAATATTCTATGAGTTTTTTTGAGATCGGTTTCAATCTATGTGTCCCTAATTAGATTTTAAAATTTGTTTGAAAAAATACCATCGGTATTTAGAATTAAACAATTTTTAGTTAAAAGGATGAAATTTGATGTGATAGATGCGTAAAAATTAGAAGATATATATACGTGATATTATTTACAAGTATATGGAAGATTAAGATTTATCAATGTCAGCATTTACTTCATCTCAAAAGATATATGTTAAATTATTCATTTACATAATCAATTTTTACATATCAGTCGCGTATTCGTTACGTCAATTTAACATGAATGATGTTATAAATAATATCACACATGTCTTCTAATTTTAATAAATCTTCATGGAAAAAAACTCTCCAATAATGGTCATCTTACTTCAATTTTGTATAACTTTTCAAAGTATATCTTTATTGATCTTAAATGTTTAAACTAAGCCAATATATTTTATATTGGTGTGGTTTTCTTCTTCTTATTATTTTTTTTTTGTTGATATGTTACTCATTTATAAATCTAAAATATATTCAATTAATTTAAGTTGAACCCAGCTTGAACTTCTTATCTTTAGTATAGCATAATAGTTAAGGCAATCTATATTATGTTACTAAAAGTTAAAGGCTAGGTTGTATAATCTTTCGCCCCCACAAATTGTTAAACTGATTAAAAGAAGGACAATTTTTAAAAATAGAAAAATAAGGAAACTATTTACACAAAATAGCAAAATTTTTAGTTAGTTGTGATAGACTCTGGCATATTTAAGCATACTTTATATATATTGGCATGTTCGAAAAAAAAAGGGAAACATTTAATTTTGTTTGATTCAAATTTTAATTTTGTGTTAAAGTGAATTTAGCTCAGCAGTAATTGACATACATTAATTTTTTTTAAAAGTGGAAGGGTTGAATTCAATTTAATTGTCTCAATTATTGTAAAAAAAAAAAAAAAAAATACATAAAGAGAGTTCTTTACAACTTTTTTTTCCTCTAAAATTTAGTGGGTGATATTGTAATGGATATAAGCCTACGTATGAATGCAAAAATTACAACATTTATAAAAACTAGTACTATGTGTATTACACATGTTTACTAACATTTAAAACATAATTTAGGGTGTGGTTCGGAGTGATTTTGATATAGTTAAAATCACTTTTACTATTGTCAAAATTACTTTCCTCTAAAATAATTATGTTTGACAAGAAAATAAAATTGATTTTGAAAAATAAACAAATCACTATAAATTTATTTTTAAAGTACTCATTAATCAAGTGATTTTTCCTTTTGGTGGGAATCAGCTAAAACAATTTTTTTTTAGCAATCTTTACCATTATGGACTTTAAAAATCTTTAGCATTTAAAGCCCTCCCATCCCCTCAAATAATTTTCCAAAGGGTGAAAATATCATATTCGTTTATGTAATTGAGTTTTTATTTCATATTGGTTAATGTATTTTTTTAATAATAAATTTTTGTCTATATAATTTCAATAAATCTTAAAATTATTTGCAAATCTTAAAACTAATCGCCATGCAAATAGTTTATTGTTGTTTTTTTCTTTTAAAAAAAGTTAGTCTTTATTATAAATTGTAAAACTATATTCAGAGAGTATTATTTTTTGTTTTGAAAATTATTATTATTTAACCGATTTTGATACAAATTAATTTTGAAGAACTAAATTTAAAGTTTATTATTATTATTTAACCGATTTTGATACAAATTAATTTTGAAGAACTAAATTTAAAGTTTATTGAAAGTATAAAAAGACTAAATTTAACAATAAAAGAAAAGAAAAATAAATTAATAAAAATAGATATGTATTATAATTATTTAGTTAAATAAATTTATAAATATAAAATACTATT
Organism: Lagenaria siceraria; assembly: GCA_002890555.2. Taxonomy (NCBI): domain Eukaryota; kingdom Viridiplantae; phylum Streptophyta; class Magnoliopsida; order Cucurbitales; family Cucurbitaceae; genus Lagenaria; species Lagenaria siceraria. The sequence goes on from CM016488.1 coordinate 5,403,839, forward strand.
TTTAGTAATTTAGTAATTTTAAATTATTTTAAATATAAAATACCATATCATTTTACAAGAAGAAAAAAACACAAATTTTCGTAGTTGTATTTTGTAAATCATATATATTATAGTATATTTTTTCAAATTTAACGTTAATGATGGTATGAAATAATAACCTAAAATACGACAACATTTTCTTAACATGATTTTGTCAATATAAAAAAAAAAAAAAAAAAAAAAATTTAAGATTGAAGATATACCTTGAATTAAAGTCAATTTTGGTACCATAGAAAAACAATTATTCTTTATGCAAGAGGGAAAGATATCAATTTATAGTGCATCATTCAATTTGTTATAGAATTTGAAATGATTAAAGGAACTTAAAGGTTTTAAATTTTTATTATTTTATTATTTATGAAAAAAACCCCTAATAATAATAATAAACCTTTTCAATTGGCCTTAATAGTTAGTAGAGTGCATCCATTAATTGATAACCTTTTCAATTACCTATTGTTAAGTTACAGAAAGTGAATCAATATTAATTGAAATTAATAATATTATTTTTTATAAATGAATAAAACCCACGTAAACATGTTTGATTATGAGTATGGTTGAAATTTCCAAGATGTAGATGGACAAAAAAGACAAAAAAAAAAAAAAAAAAACTCTCAAATCCCTCATTTTAATACAGTAAAGATAAAGATATAATGCCCAAATATTTGAATATAATTGAAAGTTTTAAATAAAAATGATCTCGAGTGCTAAAGTCATCAATCAACCCAAAGTCGTTTAAGCATATGAGTTACAATTTTTTTTTATTATTATATCTACCTTTGTAAAAGAAAAAAAATCAATATTTTAATGCAATCTCCTACACTAGTAGGCTTGAAAAATTTAGAAAATACCTGACAAGTGAATATATCAATATTAAATGGAGAGAAAATAAAATTATAGGATTCAAACACAAGACATTCTTTGTTCTGATATCAAATAGAGAATTCAATTATATAGAGAGGAAATGACATTACAGGAGATTGATAACATTGTAAATTTTGAAATTGTTTGTTTGAAAGGAGTTGAATATATGGAATTGTTAGTGGATATTATTAATAGATCTTAAATGTGTAATATTTATTTAGTTGATGAACTTTTGTCTTCAAGACATCACATTGTTGGAATACAATGTAGTGAATAAGATTATGAATTGAAATATTTAATTGAAAATTTGTAATGGGTAGCAATATTAGGGTTAAGATTAGTAAATATAGCACAAGGATAAAACTATTGTATATATGCACAATTTGACTGGTCAACTTAATAACTTTTATCTTTTTCCAAATTTGCCCTCGGTTGTAGTCTTTTTCTTCCGTACGCAGCACCTCAGGCTTCTTTCGCTTCTCTCTCAATCATCCTCCTTCTATCTTTCACCTTCCTCCTATTTTCTCTAACATCGCCGCCATCGACTGTCAACCCAACTCCCAAGAGGCATTAGAAATAATCATCAGCGGTGGAACAATCTCGACCCAAATCCTCTAGAAACTCTAGAGTGTCTACCGTTGTTGGAGTTTGAAAGCGATCAGCTGAAAAAGACATACTTTGTGATACAGAGACAAAAGAAAAATCATGAGCAAGAGGATGGACGTGGGCGTTTGCGTGGGTCCCAGATCTGTTTGTGGGTGTTTAAAAAGGGTCGTCATTCACCATGAGAGAGGGAGAGAATGCCAAAGAGTAAGAGGGTCGCAGTTATGTTCTGGGTAAAAGGGAGAGAAAGAATGTGCAGCGTGGGATGTTACTAGTGATAGCTTTTATCGCTGATAGTATGTTATTAGTAATAGAAGCTTTCACCGATAGCATGATGAAGAAAGGTAGAGACATTTCGTTTGCCAATAATATCTGAAACGTGGGGTTTGAGAGTGAAAGTTGAAGAAGAGATTTGGGTCGTCGATTGGTTTTGTTTGGACTTCGTTTGGGTTGGTTACGAGTTGTGGGCTTTGAGCTTTTTAGTTTTTTTTTTTTTTCAAACATATGAGCTCAAGTTTATACTATATCTACCATATTTTTTCCCTTATGCTATAAATGCTAATATTTAGGGCAAGTATACTATATTTGCAACAAGCTTATCCCTAAAGCATGGTGAACTTTAGAAGGTTGTATTTGATTAATTATAAGATTTATGAACTCGTAACTTAAAATAAATTAATGATTTCATATGTCAAGTTATACTATTAGTAAACTAAACATGATTATATGAAAGAAGTTGTTAAGTGATACTATCAGTAATAGCACTGATAGCATACTATCAATGGTAGGAGCTATACCGATAAGATGATATAAGTGAGATCATTAATAGCATGTTAACAGTGATACAAGTTATCACTGATAACATGTTATTAGATAAATGAGATCAGTAATAGTATGCTATCAGTGATGGCTTGATATCATTGAGATCACTAATAGTGTGCTATCAGTGACAAAAGCTACCACTAATAGCCTGATATCTATGAGAGCCCTGATAGCATGTTATCCTATAGAAGGCTGGGGTATTCGTGGGTTGGGTTGTGTTGGGTTGAAGGACTTTTTAGACCTAACTCAATAGTTCGAGTTGTTAGTTTCTTCAACCTAAATAACGTCTCATATTAAATAATGAACCCAACTCAACCCAACCATGAAACATTTTGGATTGAGTCGGTTCGGGTTACTCAGGTCATTTATTTAAAATTTTATTATAAAAATAAGTAAAATGTTAATATATGAAAATTTTATTTATTTATTTTCATATATTGAGTTAAAATTAACAACTCGATTTCAATTTATATTAGGAAAATTTTCTTTCTAAAATGCTAAAAAATAGTTTTTAGAAGTTGGAGAATAAATTATTTAAAAAATAAATAAATGTATATATAATTGTATCATAAGTAAAAAACACATACTTAAATTAATAGTAAGTTCGAGTTGGTTTGGTTTATTTTAAGTGAATCTATGAATCAACTCAATCCATAAATTTTTTATTTATTTGAACTCATCTCAACCTAAACCTTATGGCTAGGGTTGGGTTATTAAGATATTTTGGGTCATCGAATTTTTCAACACCTAGAAAGTATCACCGATAGCATGTTATCAGTGTGATAGAAGATATCACAACCACGATGAAGGAAGAGAGAGACATTTCTTTTGCCGATAATTTCTGAAACATAGGGCTGGGCTGAAGTTTGAAAGGTGAAGAAGCTAAAAATCAACAGTGGGCTGAAGATTGGGCTTTTTGGTTTTTTCAAATATCTAGCCCTAATTTTGTGTCATATTTGCAATATTTTTATTCTTACGCTAGATTTGCTAATATTTTGAGCATGGTTGCTATATATGCAAAACCAACCCTATTTAATTGAAGAAGAAGAAGACATACATCACATTGAAATTGTGTCAAAAACTAAATAATTTGTCAATCATTCAGTGTGAAAATAACAATACACTTCACTTGTCATTACTTTACCAAAACCATAAATATGAGTAATATTGTCACCTACTCGAAGTAAAAGGAGTATTTACAATTTTGATCTCTCTATTATATTGCACAATGTTAGTAATTTCATGAGCTCAAATGGAGGTTAATTAGAACAGTAATAGAGTTTTTTGTTTGGAAAATTACTATAAATAGAAAAAATATCAAACTATTTACAAATATAAAAAAATTTCACTGTCTATCAATGATAGACCGCGATAGAATTCTATCGCTTTCTATCGCTCCAGCGATCGCTGGAGCGATAGAATTCTATCGCGGTCTATTACGGATAGACGGTAAATTTTTTTTATATTTGTAAATAATTTTGCTCATTTTTCTATATTTGAAAAGAGCGCTTTTTGTTTTTTTGAAAAAATTATAGTAAAAATGAGTATATAATTGAAGGAATTATTTAGGAAAATAGAGCATTGTTTTTGTCTTTTAGTAGGATTCATTTGTTCAAAAAACGCATTCATCTCGAGAATTGTGCCACTTTCAAAAAGCATTAAAAAAGTAGCGGGAGTTTTACGAAGCGTTAAAACTTAACATTTGTTTATTTAGTTTGCTAAGTTTTTTAGATTTTAAAACCTAAGCCTATAAATCTCTCTTTCAAAATCTAAATTTCTTGCTTTGTTATCTACTTTCTACCACTATTTTCAAAAGTTAAATTTTTAAAAATTAAAAAAAAGTTTTAAAAGTTTGTTTTTATAATTAGAATTTGGCTAAAAATTCAACTCTTTTGCTTAAGAAAAATGAAAATCTAGATAAGAAATTGCGAAAAAAAAATACATACTTAATTTTCAAAAATAAAAAACTAAAAATCAAATAATTACCAAACAAGACCTAAACTTTTAGAAAACACACCATTACATCTCTTCTAAACCTTCGATTTAGTTTATTAACACCATCCCCTTGTATATTGACGTGACAAATAGTGGTTAAAATAAGAGTGGATGAGAAAATAAATTGAATGAGGTGGGCAAGTGAGTAGATATTTATAGCCAAAAAAGAAAGAAAATTCTATATATTTTCTTTCATTTGATTTAGAGAATAATGTTTTCCTTCATTTTCTATGTAATTAATTACTCATCCAATTAGTCCAAAGATTTCCATTTAATCACTATCATGCAATTCAATCATAACCCTACAATAGTCTATTGTTGTTGTCTTTGTTGAGTGAAATAAATAGAGGTATAGGAGATGAATGGTTGCTAGTGATTCCCAAATATTCACGTAACTAGGGAGAAAATTTTCTATACCACGATAATATGGAAAAATGTTTATATACTATATACTTCACTTATTAAGTGCCACATCAACATACTTTTAAAAATAGAGTGGAATTTACTGACATTAATGTGTAGTCCACTAATATTTATGAAGAAAAATTTATAGTGTAAATAAGAAAAATATGATACTCTTGTAATACTAGAAAAATTTCCATGGTGAGAGAGGCTAATATTCAAATATCATAGTTGTTTTCTCATAAAACTTCTACGTCTATAAAAGATTTCAAATCTTTGAGAAGAATCCTTATTGTGGAAGTAAAAACATGTTTGAAGAAGGGATTTCAAATCTTTGAGAATCTTTTAGAAAGGACAGTTTTGGGAGTGATTTTCTTTTGTCGGATTTAAAATCACTCTGAAGTATGTAAAATAAAACCTCAAATAGATTTTAAATGCCTAAGGGCCACATTTGATAAACGTTTAGGTTATCAAGGTGCCATTTGGTAATTATTTGATTTTTTTTTGCTAAAAAAAAATATTTGATCTTTTATTTTTAGATTTTAAAAGTTAAACATATAAACACTAATTTCACCTCTAACTTTCTTGCTTTATTATTTACTTTCTACCAATGTTTTAAAAACAAAACCATGTTTTGAACATTACAAAAAGAAAGCAGTTTTTAAAGACTTGTGTTTGTTTTTGAAATTTGGCTTAGAACTTATCTCTTTTACTTAAGATAACTAAAAACTATCGTAAGAAATTGAGAGGAAATAGACTTAATATTCGAAAACGAAAAACGATAAACCAAGTGGTCACCAAATGAGGTTTTAGTTTTTTATTTTGAATATTAAGCTTATAACACTACTTCTACCAATTGATTTCCCTGTTTTATTTACTTGATTTGAGGAGTTTCGTAAAAACCCAATTCAAAATTTGAAAACTAAAAAAAAGTTTTACAAAATTGTTATTGTTTTTAAAATTTGGCTGGTAATACACCTGTTTAGTTAGAAAAAGATGAAAATCATGGTAACGAAATGGAAAAATATAAAAGATAATTATTTTAAATGGTAAAATTGCTGAAAATATTTTTAAATATACCAAAATGTCACTGTCTATCAATGATAGACCGCAATAGACTTCTATCACTGATTGCGATAGGTAAGTCTATCTGTCTATCGCGGTCTATCACTAATACACAGTAACATTTTGCTATATGTATAAATATTTTGGCTCATTTTGCTATATTTGAAAACAACCCAAAAATAACTATAATTTTCAAGTCTACGTTTAACGATTTCAAAATCACTAACAAATATATTCTAAATATCTCTTTGAAACATTGATAGAGATGAGCTGTGTGTGGTGGAGAAAAGGCAGACACTCCAAATTAAGTATGTTAACGTTGGCATGAAGAAAGTTTTTAGCAAAATAATTTGCACAATGCATTAAAACAAAATTTCTTAAGTGGACTACCAAGTAAATATCAATAAAAATAAGACAATCACACATTTAATAATGAAATGGATTTAAATATAGGAGAATTTTTAAAAATAGAAAAATAAGAAAAACTATTTACACAAAATAACAAATTTTTAAGATAGTTGTGATAGACGCTGATAGAAGTCTATAGGGGTCTATCGGTGATAGAAATGATAGAGGTTCATTATTGATAGATGATGATAGAAGTCTATCAATGTCTATAATTGTTTTTTTGCTATATTTTGTAAATAGTTTGACATTTTTTCTATTTGTGAAAATTTTCCTTAATTATAACAAATATCTTAGGTAACTTTGAGAAAAGTTTCTACTACAATGACCGATCTATATTTTATGTCAAATCTTTGCAAATATGTACTAGAAAGAGAATGGAATTTGAAATATTTAAATCACATTTAGAGATAATTTTTTTGGTTTTTAGTTTTTGAAAATTGTATTTGGTTTTTTTTACAATTTTCTTACCATTATTTTTTTTGAAAATTGTTTTAAATGACCAAATAATGAAACTATTTACAAATATAGCAAAAAGAACACATTGAGATGAGTAAACTTTTTGTCATTTTGTTATGTTGGTAAATATTTTTATTATTTTATTATTTATAAAAAAAAACACCTATTTTTTCTTTCTTGAGTAAACATGTGTATTTTTTTAATCAAAATTTCAAATTCCAAGAATAAGTTTTTAAAAACTACGCCATGTTGGATAGTTATTTGATTTTTTATTTTGGTTTCTAAAAATTAAGCTTACTTCCACTTATATGTTTCTACGTTTTGTTATCCACCCTTTTACTCATTGTTTAAAAAACTAAATCAAGTTTCGAAGACTTAAAATAGTTTTTAGAACTTGATTATTTATTATTATTATTTTATAAAAAAATTTGACTAAGAATTCAAGTGTTTAGTTAGAAAAAATGAAAACCATGATAAAATAGTTATAAGAAAATAAGCATAATTTTAAAAAACTAAAAACAAAAAAACAAAAAGGTTATCAAACGATGCTCTCTTCTTCTTCTTCTTCTTTTTTAGTTTTCAAAACATTTTTTAATTATACAAAATTTACCCTTATTTGTATATCAATGGTATGTTTGATATATTTTATATCGATCATATATCAACAATATATCTGATATACTTTTTATTTTGTATATAACTCAACTAATATACTCAATAGTCTATCATTAGTCATTTAAAATTGGAGAAATTTTAAAAATAGAAAAATAAGGTAAACTATTTACACAAAATAGCAAAATTTTTAAATAGTTGTAATAGACACTGATAGAAGTCTATCAGGATCTATTAGTGATAGAAATGATAGAAGTCTATCAATGTCTATCAGTATTTTTTTTGCTATTTTATGTAAATAGTTTGACATTTTTTTTATTTGTGAAAATTTTCCTTTAAAATTCATCAAGTGTAATAGTGATGTATCAGTAGAAGTGATCTATATTTATGAAATTTCATTTTTGAATGAGTACGAATATATTACTGATAAACTAATGATATACTTGAAATGCATTTCGAATGTGTATTAGCATACTATTGAAACACCAACTTTGTATGCTTTATATAAGTTTGAATGAATATTTATAAACCACCTGCACACAAAAATAATATACTTGAAATTGTATCTTTGGATGAGTGTTGATATACTAATAACATTTTGTGTTTTAGGCCCTCACATTTTCTACTTAACAAAAAGAGAGCGGTAATAAGTTACCATCAACCTCTAGAATATTCTAATGAAAATGATTGCCAATATGAGGAATTGTACCCTTATAAATTGATAACAATATAAATAATGCTTAGAAACAAATGAATAAAAATTCAAATGTAAGTCTACAAATTTAACAATATGGGCACGAGTACACGTTTCACTTATAAATCGGGTGATGATGTAATTTAGTATATCAATATTATAACTGATATACTTTATGTTAGTTGGATATCATAGTCTATATCAATTGACTAATACACGAAAGATAAAGTATATTTTTTGCTTTATTGATATACCGATGAAGATAAAATTGAAAAAAGTAAATAAAATATTATAATTAAATTTGGTTAATTTTTTCTTTTGTTGCTATACTTGCACATTTTAAAAAACTATCGTTAGATTTGTCTATATGCTATTGTTTTTTTTTTTTTGCTATTATTGTAATTGTCCCTATAAATTTACTAATTTTAAAATTAGCATAATTTTAGAAGATAAATATGGATTTCTTTAGCTTTTAAAATAATGGCTGAAATTGTGCCTAGAAGCTGAATAAAAAAGGGGTATCAGGGTGATTTTTAATATAATAGTAAATTAAGAAGAGATTTTATATAAATTCATAAATAACTTAGATCAATCCTTTTTTTTTCCTGATAAATATAGGGTGGAAAGATCGAACTTCTAACTTCGAGGTCATCATACTTATTTGATGCCAATTACGCTATGCTTATTTTGGCCCCACCCACCATTTTTTTTTAAAATAAGAGAGTAGGAAAAAAGCAAAAAATTACATAAATAATATAATTATAAAATATATTTAGAAATTGATGCTTCTACGTATGGAGGTTGTTCTTCAATCTAGACACCAAAAAAGTTGGTCTTTATAGCATGACATGCCAAACAATGAGCTCGCTTAATTTTCAATCCTTGGGCCAAAAAATTGCAAACGAGTCGTCTACAATGTGAATACTCAGATGTCATCAACAAAAGTTTGAACCTCTCGTTATTGAAATGGTCCAAAAGACGATATCGACCCATATATGGAGAACACTACCATCTATCCAAAAGAGCAATCACCTCAATAGGCTCCACCGATCCGATAAGTGGTCGAGATTTTTTTGTCGACAACATTGTCTCCATAAAAGAATTTGGAATATAGTTCCAATGCCCATAAATCCTTTCCTAAATGAAGCACCGTAATTTAATTTGTAGGATTAGTGTCTTGGGGGTCCAATGTTCAGTCCTTTCAACACCAATGGGCCGTGTAGACTTATTAAAAATAGGAATTGTGACAAATAGCTAAAAGGAAAATCGAAGCGAAAAATGACTAAAATATTTTACTACTTGAATTTCTAGATACTTCAATTTAACGGGATAAGAGTGGAGATTTTTTTTCTAAGTACGTTGTATTGAGGGGATCTCATACAAAGCTTGAAAAAAGCTTTATTGTGGAAGTGAGAGGAGCTCAGATTTAGGAGACCTTAAGTTGAAATTGAAGAGTAAATTGTACACGAGTCACTGAAGAGGAAGTTCATCAGATAAATATTTCATTGTAATTTCTAACCTTTTTATATAGTGAAGATTCTTTTCACCGAGCACATAACCCCAGACGTATGTGATATTCCATCGAACTGAGTTACCAATTTTGTGACTCTCTATCTCTATTGTTATTTGTTTGATATTAAATTATTCTATTTGTCAGTCTTCCTATTACAACATCGTACTTGACAATTGTATTATGTGTTAGATCCACTTTATTTTTTCAGTGTGTATAACCTCACCATTGATGAAGGAAGGAAAATGTTGAGAGAGATGGAAGTTGTGTTGAAGATGATCAACATGCACTTTTGGGTGAGAAATAATGGCTTCAAACTAAGGGGCTATTTGGAGGCCAAGTTTTGAATGAGTTTTGGTTGTAATGTAATTCAAAACCCATATTTAGATGGAGCGTTTTGGGCTCGATTTGTAATACCAAACTTATTCTGTTTCTACAGTTTTCATCCCAACCCTCTTTTCTACCGTTTTCATGCTTCACGATCCCATTTACATTCCACCCTCGATTCTTTGCGCATTCTAACACTCCTATGATTCTCAATAATTCTTATTACATTTCAGCTTCTAAAACAGTCCCTAAAAGTATTGGTTGGGGGAGACGAAGGGTTTGAAGTGAAATTTGATCTCACACGTGATAATTTTTATTTTTATTTTTTGAACCAATCAACATATTCATTTTTTCTTGTGTATTTTTCAATATATACTACTTCATCAAAGGGTATTTCTCAATATATATATTACTCATCTAAAATTTAATAGAAAAATCTGTTTTCCAATATATACTAATTATTAGGTGTATTTATCAATACATACTATTTATCTAAATGTATTTCCCAATATATACTAGGTCATAATTTTAATCAATTTTATTATCTTTTTTTTATTTTTTATTTCAGAGTTAATTTTGCCAATTCATAACGTGATCCATGGTTATTACATAATTAGATTTTTATTTAAAAGAAAAATTAGAATCAAGTTTAAAGTTTTAGATTTTTTGATGGTTGTTAGGTTTATATGCACTCTATTTTTAGGGATGTTTTCAAATATAATAAAATGAACAAAAATATATACAAATATAGCAAAATGAACAAAAATATATATAAATATAGCGAAATGTCACAATCTATTAGTGATATTTTTTTATATTTAAAAATATTTCTAGTAATTTTACCAAGCAAATTACCCCTATTTTTATAAGTGGTTTAAAAGCGTAAAACTCTTTCATGGGTATTATTGTCACAATGAAATTTGGGTATTCGATAGGAAAATACATTTGGTCATTTTTTCAAAAAAAAAAAAAAAAAAAAAAGAAAAAGAAAAGAAAGAAAGGGTGGGTTAGCTATGGTTCTTGAGTTTTGGTATTTAGATTTAGCTATTCTTCTATTGGGGTGACTAATGAAAATGACTTGAATTCTATTTTCTTATTAAATTTTGTCCAATAATTTGCATTATTTGGCTATAAATATACCTCACATAATACCATTAAAGATGCACAAAACTAAAGGAAAATGATGGCTTCCAAAAAGAAGTCGAGACTTATTAGAGAAGTTGTTTTGTTGCTACTTATGTTTCTCTTCGCTACTGGCGTGACTGCAAAAAGGCACTTGCTTTCTGCCCCAAACGGTACATTCTTTCTGTGTTCTAATTTATTCTAAATCTAAAATTTTAATGGAAATTTTCATCGGTTAGAAAAAATGTCAAATTATTTACAGAAAATGGTAAAAAAAAAAAAAATTGACATTGATAGACTTTTATCAGTATCTATCAATGATAGACTTCTATTATTTCTATCATTAATAGACCCTAATAGACTTCTATTCGCGTCTATCACAACTATCTAAAAATTTTGCTATTTTATATAAATAGTTTCCTTTATTTTCTATTTTTAAAAATTCTCCAAAATTTAAATAATAATAATAATAATAAAATTGAAAGGAAAATTTTTAAAAATAAAAAAATAAGGAAAACTATTTACATAAAATAGCAAAATTTTTAGATAGTTTTAATAGACGCTGATAGAAGTTTATCAGTGATAGAAATGATAGAAGTCTATCAGTGTTTTTTTGTTGCTATTTTCTGTAAATAGTTTGATTTTTTTCTATACGTAAAAATTTTTGATTTTTTTCTATACATAAAAATTTTCCTTTATTTTTTGGGTTTTGTTTTTAAAATTAAGCTTTTAAACCATATTTCCACCTTGAGTTTCTATTGTTATTCACCTTTTCTACTTAATTAATTATGTTTTCAAAAACTAAGCTAAAAATTTTGAAAATTAAAAAAAAAATATAGTTTTTAATTTTTTTTTGTTCCAGAATTATTTGACTAAAATTTTAAGTTTTTTTTTTTTTTTTAATAATAGTTTGAGAACTAACAAAATCAAATTTCAAAAAAAACAAATTGTGAGTGCTTGGGAGTTACGAATAATAGAGAAAATTGGATTAAATATTGAGAAACAAACACATAAACAATTAGGTCAGACGCAAATATTTGGCTCTTTTTCAGGCGATTGAAGCTGCAGTATGAATTGTATTTCTTTTATATAAACAATTGGTGCATACTATATATTCTCTAATTTATATAGCTTAGACCAAGGTAGAGCTCAAAGTTCCACCACAACTAAAAACACTCATCTTTTTTGTCAATCACTCTTAAAAGATTAGAAAAGGAGACAAATATGATAAAATAGGGAGAAAAGAAGATTGAAGATGTAAAAATGACTCCTCGTGTTGTTATTGTTATTGTTATTATTATTATTATAAAATGAAAATATATGATTGTTTTGGTTGAAATTGTAGGTGATGTTGGGGTTAAGGGAGCCAAAGTTGATACACAAAGTGCACTAGATCGTCCATGGGGAGGAGGAGGATATGGAGGATGGGGAGGGTACCATCCCCCAACTAAAACAAAATCAAAGAAAAAAAATTAAGACTTAAAAGAGAGAGGCTTCAATGAAAGATGGTTGAAAATGTTTTAGTCTCGTGTTTTTCTAGTTTAATGATATGTGAGTGAAGATTCGAACCTATAACCATGTAAACAGGGTGTATAGTTATGTCTTAACTAGTTGAACTATATAAATAATGAATTGAAGTATATCGTCGTATAAGGGATCGAAGAGAATTTGCATGAACAAAAAAAAGTGTATCCTTGTTGATGCATATGTATAAATGTTTGTTGTGGGAATTAAGAGAATACCTTGTGAATGGGTTGTGATTTCCTAGCTACAAAATAAATTAAAATAAGAAATGTAATGTTATACTATATATATGCATGGTGCTTACACTTTGTTTCATCTTTTTTCCTTTAGTCTTTTCTCAAATCTCAAATGTACCCCCTAAATTTTGTACTTTACGTAAAAAATGCTCTTGAACTTTCAAAAGTTTCAAAAATACTCTAAACCTCTAAAACAGTTTAAAAATACCTTTAAACTTTTCAAAATTACTCTTAAACTGAAAAAAAATATATAAAAATACCCTAATTGTTAGTATAGGAACATAAACCATTAATACTCTCTTACTTCTCTATTTTCCCCTCTTTTTTTTCCTCTCTCTTCTTCGTTACACTCTTTACTCCTCTTTTTGTTAACTGTTTATTAACACTTGTTTAGCTGAAAATAAATAAATAAAACTGCCCACTTCAGTTAATGTATATAGACTATAACAAGAAGAAAAAGTAATGGAAAGACCAAGAGATCTTAGGAGTTCTCAATAATGTTTTAACAATGTTGTACGTTAGTAGTTAGTGTGTGTTAATTAGCCCATTTGTTTTTGTATTTGACTATTTATTGATTTGGTATGTTTTAAGGAAGATTTTGATTTTGGAATTTTGTGAGTTTTTATGGGATTTTATGTTTTAACTTAAAGTTATGGTTTTTATTTTGGTTGTTGAAAAAATTGGTATAAAAATTGGACAAATATGAAAAAAAATGAGAGTGTCTATATAAAAAAAAATAAAGATATCCATATAATTTGTTTTAAAATTGTTCTTTTTCAAACTAAAAGAAACTTCAAACAAATATAAACTTTTTAAAACTTTTTTTTCTTTTTAAATTTTAGAGTTGTTTTTGCAACAAGGTATTAATAGTTTATGTTTATATACTAACCGCATGTATTTTTTTTTAAAGTTTAAATGTATTTTTAATATTTTTGAAAGTTTAGGGGTGTTTTTGAAATAGAATACTAACAGTTTTCATCCAAAACTAATGGTAAGGGTATCTTTGAACTATTTTCGAAAGTTTAAGAGTGTTTTTGAAACTTTTGAAAGTTCAAGGGTATTTTTGACATAAAAAGTACAAAGTCCAAGAACATTTTTTATAACTTGGCCATATTTATATTATTGTTCACTTAGTTTTAAGGGAAAAATTAACTTTTTAGTCTCTAGATTTTGGGTTTAGTTTCTATTTGGTTATTAGGTTTCAAAATGTTACACATTTAGTCCTTAAGTTATGAGTTTGGTTTCAATTTAGTTCTTTAAGTTTCAAAATATTACAATTTTAACCTTGAGATTTAAGTTTTGTTTCAATTTGGTCCATAAGTTTCAAGATTTACAATTTTAACTTCAATTTTTTTTTAAAAAAAAATTAAATACAGTTGTTAGCGTTAATGTTTATTAATTAATTTTAAATAATCATGAAGTGAAAATTTAAATTTATTTTAATTGTGATGAAAAATAGTGAAATTTAATTAATTATAATTCTAGTTAATAGACATCAATATTAAAGACAAAAAATGATGTTAAAAGTGTCATCTTGAAACCTAAGAACCAAATTGAAACAAAACTCAAATCTCAATAGTAAGATTGTAACATTTTGAAACCTAAAGACTAAATTAAAACCAAACTTAAAACTTTAAGTTTAAATGCGTAACATTTGAAACATAAAAAAAAAAAATTATTTAATAATATGTGTTGGGTGGTTGGGATGCAGACTTAATTCTTGAGTTAGTGCCTCAGTTTTCGATTATGCGGTAAAGCCAAGGTTTAAAATATCGATGTCGATATAAATATCAAGTCTTAATTTTACCGAAATTTCGATGGAAATATAGATAAAAAATATCGATTTCGATGGATATTTCTAGAAAAATTATAAAAAAAAATTCAAAAATTAAATTTAAATTAGTAAATAAACATTTTATTATTCTCAAATAAGTAAACAGATCTATTATTTATATTATATTTATATAAGTTGCATTGTGATGCTTATTTTTCGTGCTTAGTGGATTTTTCTACGATATAATGGAAAATATCGATTCACCCCTCATATTGATATCGAACCCATGGAAACATGAAAATATTGATGAAAATTTCGACATATCGATGGAAATTTGGGTAAAGCACAACTTTCTCTCTCTTTTTTTTTTTTTTTTATAATTTTATACATTATTTGAATTTTAAAAAATTGCTATATATAAATTGAAAAAAAATAAGAAACTATTTATAAATGTAGAAAATTTTTACTGTATGATTTCCAAAAATCATAATAAAAGTTTTTTTTAGGGAAATTTTCACAGATAGAAAAGATGTCAAACTATTTACATAAAATAGCAAAAAAAAAAAAACACTGATAGATATTGGTAGACTCCTATCAGCATCTATCAGCGATAGATTTTTCTCATTTCTATCACTGATAGAGGCTGATAGACTTCTATCAGCCTCTATCACAACTATCTAAAAATTTTGCTATTTTGTGTAAATAGTTTCCCTTATTTTTCTATTTTTAAAAATCTCCCTTTTTCTATAGAAAAAAAAAGAGTAATATATTTCATTTTCTATAATATATATCCTTATCAATAAATTTGATCTTCTCAAGGAAGTTCAATTGATTTTTTTCCCTCTTTACTAGACTTCTCTTCTAGACTTGAAAATATATGATACTCGAACTCATGATTTTTATTTATTTATTTTTAGCAATATGTGGGGTGAGAGATTGACGGTTAGATCTCAAAATTGATAGTACAAGTTCATAGTAGTTGGGTTATGTTCATGTTGACTCGAACTATCATGCTTTTGCAGTTTATAAATCGTTGCAACAAGTGTCAAGTAGGTTTGAGTAGGTGAAATTCATTAAAGTCTCAACAATGAAGTTTGCATTATTGGGCGCTATATATACATAGCTTCACATAATTCCTTAAACAAACACAAATTTATACAAAGAAAAAAAGGAAAATGGCTTCCAAGAAACTCTTCTCAAGAATTGGAGTTTTATTGCTTCTTGTGTTCCTCTTGGGTACTTGTGTCTTTGCAAAAATGCCCTTGGTTTCAGGTCCTAATGGTATACTTTCTTTATCTCTTTCTTTCTTATGTTTGTTTGTTCTTAAGAATTAAAAAGTTTGAAAGTCATAAATTATGTAATATTTTGGGCCAAAAGTTCCTCTTACGAATATTTTAGTGGATTAGAACCACAAACCTCGTAGTCATTTAACACGTATCCAGTTGAATTATGCTCGCTTCGACGGTTCTATATAACATTAAAATTTTAATTTTATCAGGAAGAATTTTTAATTTTTTATTTATATCCGTGAGTGTTCGGGCCAACTTACGCGCACCTTGACTAATCTCACGAGACAACTCGCCCGACCCTACAATAGGTGGGGTGTCAATTTATGCCTTTTTTGGATGTTACCACTACCACTAGGCCAACCCATGATGGTTATAAGGAAGAATCTTAAACTTGAATAATGGGTGAATTAAAAATACCTTCGACTAGGTTAGTGGTTGAGTTTTCAAAAATTACTAGATGTTATTAAAAAAAACTATTTTAAGTGATATGGGCATATTTTTATTATTAAATCATATTTTATTTCTATAAAAATAGAAATAAATACTATTTCTAAAGGAGAATTTTTAAAAATAGAAAAATAAGAGAAACTATTTACACAAAATAACAAAATTTTTAGATAGTTGTGATAGACGCTGATAGAAGTCTATCGAGTCTATCAGTGATAGAAATGATAGAAGTCTATCACTGATATCACTAATGGATGCTAATAGAAGTCTATCAATGTCTATCAGTATTTTTTTGCTATTTTCTGTAAATAGTATGCTGATAGAAGTTTTTTTTTTGCTATTTTCTGTAAATAGTTTGACATTTTTTCTATCTGTGAAAATTTCCCATTCCCAAATGATCATCCTAGTTCCTTGTAATTTTGAATTGTTTTTTTTTTTGCCTAAATATCTTGTACTATTATTATCAATATTAAGAAGTTAAAATGGATATTATATGTTGGTTGAAATTGTAGGTAATATTGGAGTGAAGAGAGCAAAAATTGATACCCAAGGGTCAGATGATAGTCCATGGGAAAGTGGAGGATCAGGATCTACTAATCCACCAGACACAGGTGAAAGAAACACAAATATCAAAACTTAAAGAGAGAAAAATGTAATTTCATGGGAAAAATGGTTCAATAATATGTCCCAAAATTGTTATAAAATAATGAGTAAATTACATTTGTGAACCAAATTATTTGAAGAGATTAGTGTAATGTATGCACCAAGGTGTAGAAAAGAAATAAAATAGTTCTTGATTTATTTATGTTTTAGGACATAAACAAAGTCGACAATCAAAGAAAACGTAAACAATAAATAACGACAACACATAATTACGTGGTTTAGTAACAGTTTGTTAGTTACGAGAATATTAAAAAAAAACAATACAAATGCATAATCGTAAATAATGTACCTCTTTAAACTTTATGCCCACAATCGTAAATAATGTATAATGTATATACAACTTAGGTTCCAGGATCGTTGTCTTCATGTCGAAGCATTAAATAACAGATTCAATGAATTTCAACAACTTACTATGCATTTAAGAGTTTAGAGACGGGTGCGACCCGATCGAATAATTTTTGTTCATGTAAGAGGAAATTAGTTTTACATTCCATAAACCAAACTCCTAAGGTACATGAGCAAACATGCAAACACACTTGAAGGGCAAAATTCATGATCTTTTGAAGGCATTTACATGAGTGAATTCCCAAAAAGAGATTTAGCTGAGAATTGAAATAAAAAATGAAATAAACTTTATTGAATCAAATGTAGAAGATAGCATTATTTAAAGAGAATTAAGAATTAGAGATGAGAGAACTTTAAATAGAATTGATGACAATCATAGTATTAAATTTTCATCGATATGTCGATATTTCCATGTTTTCATGAGTTCGATATCGATATGAGGAGTGAATCTATGTTTCCACTATATCATAGAAAAATCTACGAAACACAAAAAAATAAGCATCGAAAGGCCCCTAATATAAACTTTATATAAATAATAGACATTCTTACTTATTTGAAAATATAAAATGTATATTTACTAATTTAAATTTATTTTTAAAACTTTTTGTTTTTAATTTTTTTTTTAGAAATATTCATCGAAATCGATATTTTATTGAAATTTTCGTAAAATTAAGATCTCGATATTTTCATCAACATCAATATTTTAAACATGGGTGACAATCATGTGGACAAAAATTGCTAGTTTTAGCAAGCTTTGTTGATTTTGATTAATAGAAAATGTTTTGAATATTAGTTTTCTTAAATAGTATTGAATTTAAATTGTTTAACAGGTATTTTTAAAATTTGTAGTATTTATGTTTACATCGTTAAATTGTCAAAAATTTTCTAAAGTATTATAGAGACTGGAGTTAGTTAAAGATTATATTTTGATAATGTTCCTTAGTTTAGTGTTGAATTTTGAGTTGTTACAATTATCCATGATCGAATATGATATTTCGTTGCCTATTCTTTTTGTATTTTGTGATTCAATATTTTGTTGAATTTTAAGTGAAGATTTGGATTTTGGGATTTTATGAAATTTCGAAGGATTTTATGCTTTAACTTGAGGTTTTGGATTCTGTTTTGTTGTTAAGAAAATTGGTGTATATGAAATGGACAAATGAGAAAAAAAATGAGTGTCTATATGAAAAAATGAGGGTATCTGTATTGTTTTCAAATTGCTTCTTTCCCAACTCAAGATAACTTCAAAACAAAATTTACCATTTTGGGCTTTCTCGATGAATCTAAGCTAGGATGAGGACCGAGATTCACATAACTTTCTCAAATCTTATTTAATCTTCCCAAATCTTTTCAAAATTTAAAACTCATAGTACCAGATGTTATGAAAAATTTGAAAAGATAATTGGTAAATCCATTTAGGTAATCAGTAAAATCAATTTGAAATTTTCTATAAACATAATTGGGGCTTAAGATTTGCAAGATTACACAAGATTTTATAGAAAAAATTTGAAAAAGAGGTAAGAATTGATATAAAATTTAGAAAAATGACATAATATTTGAAAAAATTAGGTGGATCTCGATTAATATTGGACAAAATTGTATCAAGAAAGCTCAAAATTATCAATTCTTTTGCGTTCTCGGTATAATTTTTGTTTGAGATGAACCAGAATTCATTTGCGCGAAAGATTTGAAAATTTTAATCTAAGATTTGGTAAAGATAATAAATTTTTTGAAAAGAGACAAGATTTGATATAAATTTTAGAAAAATTAGAGAATCTGAGTGTTCATTTCGTGCGAGATTTCACGGAGAAAGCTCAAAATAATTAATTAACTTTTTATCCAAATCGCGATAGTGGATCTCGACCGAGATACACCGATAAAAACTATTTCAACGAATTTTTCAAAAGAGTGCTAGTTTTAAAAAATGAAAACTTTTGGTAATTCTAACCCTTTCTCAAAGTTTAGAGTATTGAATCACTCAAAGGTTCATTTTTTTTTTCTTTTTGAAAAAAAGGACAAATAATTTTCATCTAACACTAAGGTTTTTTATTTATTTTTTATTTTATTATTTTTAAGTTTGAGGGTATTATGATACTTTGGAAACTTGAGAACAAATTTTTAAACAATATTTCTATAATTTAGTCCCCTTGAAAATAACTCATCTTCTTGCTCTTACTCTTTAGGGCTGAAATCATGAAATCATGAAATCATGGACGGCTTAAAGTGAAAACGAGGGAAAAAGCACAGCAGCCGTAACAAGCCGTGGGTCACTGGGTGTTTTCGATGTCTTGGTTTTGAGGCTGAATCGCGCCGCCGTGGGTCTTGGTGTAGACGACTGTAACACGCCGTCGTGGGCATCAGGTCCGCCGTGGGTCTCGGTTTTCAGGGGCAGTTTACGGCGCTTTATCTCCGCGCCGGTGTGAGTCTCGAGTTAGAGACTGTGAAGCAAGCAGTGGGTTTCCCTTATTTGCAATCAAACTGTAACCTTGAGATTGATGTAAAGATTGTGGGTAAATTTCAAGGGAGTTGATTTCTATTGTTGTGGGCGTTTAAATCCGTTGTACTTCTTCATTTGTCGATTCCTCATCGCACCTTCTATCGACGAACAGGGCCTCATTTCCTATTTCTTTTGACCTACCTACTGTAACTTTAAGTCCCCTAGTTGTGATTATTCTCTGTGTAGAGCTTGTTTTAGGTATAGGGGTTTCATCAGTTTGATCTTGTTTCAAAAGCCTTGAGCGTAGCTTCTGAAAAAGTCCTTAAATATGAACAATGGCGAAAATTTGAGATTGAATGGGGAAGCCGATGAAGAAGACGATGATGACGATGCCAATGGCGGACTTGCTGCGTGGGAAAGGACTTATGCAGATGATAGGTCGTGGGAAGCCTTGCAAGAGGATGAGTCTGGACTCCTTCGCCCGATCGACAATAAAGCAATTTACCACGCCCAGTATCGAAGGCGCCTTCGTTCCCTTTCTTCCTTGGCAACCACTGCTCGAATTCAGAAGGGTCTTATTCGCTATCTCTATATCGTCATTGACTTCTCTAGGGTACTCTTTTTTCTTCCATGACTCTGTTACTACAGTTGTTAATGTTCCATCTCTTTGATTTATTAGGTTCTGTGCCTTTGCTTCTAATCTTCTTTTTAAGAAAAGGGATTTGTTGTAATGTTCATCAAGTTAAATTTATAGTTTGCTGTTTTTAGCTTACCTAGTAGCTGTAATGTGGTATAATGTCGTTGTCTTCCAACTTGTTTGTTCTCTGATTATGTTTCAAAGGGTCTGGAGAAGTATCGAGTATTTGCTGCTCATTTAATCCAACCACTATGCAGTGAATGAAAGATGTGCTACCTTGAGTTTTGTTTAGAGCAAGTATGATTTCTGTTCATAGAAACTGTGAATGATAGTTGAGATATAGAATTTTGAATGGATGGTGATGGAATGGAGGTTTTGCTTATTCAATTTCTCTTATTTTGCTTATCCCACCATATGTAGGCAGCTACGGAAATGGATTTTCGACCAAGTCGAATGGCTGTTGTGGCAAAACATGTAGAGGCTTTTGTCAGGGAATTCTTTGACCAAAATCCACTCAGTCAGATTGGTTTGGTGACTATAAAAGATGGAGTTGCTCATTGTTTAACAGATCTTGGTGGAAGTCCTGAATCCCATGTTAAAGCGTTAATGGGTAAACTCGAATGCTCAGGTGAAGCATCCTTGCAGAATGGTTTGGAACTTGTTCAGGGCTATCTAAATCAAATTCCATCATATGGGCATCGAGAAGTTTTAATATTATACTCTGCTCTTAATTCTTGTGATCCTGGGGACATCATGGAGACAGTTCAGAAATGCAAAACTTCTAAAATAAGGTGTTCAGTCATTGGTCTTACAGCAGAAATTTTTGTATGCAGACATCTCTGTCAAGAAACTGGTGGCTCATACTCTGTTGCACTGGATGAGGTGAGTTTAACGGAATGTGTGAATTTCCCAAAATAGAGAGAAATTGAAATGGCTATTTTTTTTAGTTGGCCAGCTAATTGAACTGAGTGCAAAGGAAGCTTAATAAAGAACACAGTTATGAAACAGAAGTTCAAAGTAAAATTACTATAGCATGATTTTATTTGATGTTTTTATATATGGAAGTTCTGTTTCCTAAATCTTTGTGTAATACTTGCCTTTTATGTACAGTCCCACTTCAAAGAGTTGCTATTGGAGCATGCACCCCCACCCCCAGCAATAGCAGACTCTGCAATGCCTAATTTAATCAAGATGGGCTTCCCACAAAGAGCAGCAGAGAGTTCTATTGCAATATGTTCATGTCACAAGGAAGCTAAAGTTGGAGGGGGCTACAGTTGCCCTCGATGCAAAGCACGGGTTTGTGAGCTGCCCACAGAGTGTCGAATTTGTGGATTGACACTTATCTCCTCACCCCATTTGGCTAGGTCGTATCATCATCTCTTTCCAATTATACCATTTGATGAAGTCTCTGATAAAGTACTTCATGATCCACGACATCAACTTCCAAAAGTTTGCTTTGGCTGCCAAGAAAGCCTCATGAATCCTGGTAAGAACTCAAATAAACATGATATTTGGAAGCTTTCAAATGAAAGTTCTTTTTATGGCATTTGTTGTCTTCTAATAATATAATGCACATGTCTAATTAGTCAGCAATTTGTGTCGGTGGATATCTTAATATCCGAAGAAGTGAAAATTAAGAAAAGATTTATCGTCTTTCCTACTAGGAGTTTGTTAATGCCCTGTAATGTTCGAATCCTAAAGCAAAGAATGTTGTGTATAAATAAACTTCCACGTTTCCTGTTTGTGTTTTGGTCATTTTTCAGTACTAATTATGTGTAGCACCAGTACTGCAATCTGCTGAAACACAGTTATCGATGAGAATCGATTTTGCCTTTTGTGTTGGGTGACTTCTTTTTATTAGATTGTGCGTATGTGATTCTGTTCAAGGCAATAGGAGCTTCTTATACCTGTGACATGCAAGTATGAATAAATATGGATGATTTTTTGCCCCTTTGTAATTAGCTGAATTGAACTTCTGACCCTACAATTACTGTGTACTCATTCAAATGTACTTTTCATTTTAGGCACAGGTAATAGCCCAGGCATTCGTGTTTCTTGCCCAAAGTGCAAACAACACTTTTGTCTTGATTGTGATATTTATATTCACGAGAGCTTGCACAATTGTCCTGGCTGTGAGAGTTTCAGGCGTCCCAAATCGGTGACTTCTGACAAGTGAACGTCTTCTTTCGGATGCGACCATATGGCCCTAACCGAACCCAAACTCAATCTTCAATCTGACAATGACTCTGCTCTTTCTGTAATGAGCTTTGTACCAATGTTTATAAAGTTTCAAGCATCTCTTCCAATGATGGTGAATCCAAGGCGTTACAGCAGAGTCGTCTTTAGTGTTTCTCGACAGCTCCTCAACCAATGTCATAGAGATCCAAGGCTTGTGGCTTTTTGACACTTGATGCCATTGTTGAAATTGGCTAGAAGATTAATTTTTCAAGCTGAAACCCACTTTCCTTCTAGGCTGCAGATGGCTGATTTTACTTGGAGTGTACCCAAAATTGACCCCCCAATGGACAATTTCCATTTTCATGAGATTTTTTAGGAACTTGATATTAATTATTGTCTGATATTTCAGGTGTATTTGACATTCATATTCTTTTAGTTAAGTTATGAAATGAGCTTGTGCCAAAAACTTTAGTGTGCCTACTATTAACAATAAACATTTATATGTTACCAATGTTGTAAATACTTGCCAATATAGTTATAGTGATCTTTCTTATCTATGTAATCATATTTGCTCATAAGGACGGAAATTTTTGGGAAAAATGGAAGTGAATAATAAGAATGAGAATTGATTTTTTTTTTTCAAGATATATTTTGAAACAACCCTAGAAAATAAATATACACAAATTTCTTAATGATTTTCATTGACAACAAAGAAAATGTAGCAATAATAAGAGAGGGCATTACTTTACTAATGCTTTGACATGAAAGTAAACTACCTTACCCAATGGAACTCTAGAAAGGTTAGGTCAATTAAACATATAAAATTTCTTTTTCAATCTACCATAATCTGACATTGAAAAAATCGAGACCTCAAAATATTTATAAGATATACGAACTAATCTTCTTATTGCCTATTGATTTTGAGATAGAACGTGAAGCTCACAGGAGCATTTAGTGAAAACAAAAAAATTGAAATTCGATCCAAAAATAGTGAATACAAAGAGACACTATCAGACACTATCTTAAAGAGGCTTGTTGAGGATCTCACGTTACAGTTGTCAATTGATTTTGAGATTGAATAAAATTGTCATTTTTCAACAACAATAGTGAAAACAAGAGATATTAGAGATACTTCATTCCTCTAGTGTCAATAAAAAGTTAGTAGAGATTCAACACCAGCAATTTGAAATGCATGCCTGTCTGTCTGCCACATGCTCAACTCAATCTCTATCGAACTTTGGGAAGAAATAATTTAATATGTGTTTGAAAGTGATTTTAACATACCTAAAATAACTTTGAAATTAAACCATTCAAAATCAATAATTAATGTTTGATTTTACATTTGTAAATGTTATTTTCGTATCATTAAAATTGATTTCAAATTATTAAAAACATATCTCGAAATGATTTTGAACTGTCACAAAATTTGAGTGATTCTAATCATTCTAAAATTATTCCCGAACATACTTTTACTTTCAAAAAGATTTTCAAAGATTTGAAACTCTCTCTTACAAATAGAAGTTTTGCGAAGAAAACAACTTTGATTTTGTATAGTCTCTCTCACTCTGTATATTTACTTGAATATTTGGGAACCACTAGCAACCAGGCATCCCCTACCTATTTATTTCACCAAACAATATCAAATAAAGAGACAATAATTGATAATAGATTATTGTGGTTTATTTATTTATTATTAAATTGTGTGATAGTGATTAATCGATTGATTCATATTGCTCATATCTTAATGCCTTTGGGACAGGCCAGAGTTTGAAATATCGATATCGATGAAAATATCGGGGTCCCGAATTTACGAAAATATCGATATCGATGGAAATTTCGAGAAACTTTATGGAAATTGGTGGAAATTGATGGAAATTGTTATAATTAGTTGATAAAAATATGATTGTAACCGAGTTAGACTATAATTGACCATTTTTAATCATTAATTCTATAAAGGAAGACAATATTTAGATGTATATTGTAAAATATTTGTGTAAATGTCAATGTGCGAGCAAAAATTTAAAAAAGAAATGGAAAAATAATTACAAAATTAAAGAACATGAAATATTTACATATAAAATTATTATAAATTATTTATTATAAAATGAACTAGATATAAAAATAAAAATTTATAGCATTAAACTAACATAACATAACACATTAAGGATAGAAAAATCACAACATTAAAATAAAATGGATGTAAAAAAGCATAACAATAAACATAACACAACATAATAGAAAAGAAAGAAGAAAAGAAAACTATACATAGAGTTTGAGAGAAAATGAAAGGAATATTAAAGAACTCACATAAATTCAAATTTAAGGTGAAATGATGTGAAAATTGAATGGAAAAGAATTGAATGAAAATATGTTGTTTCTTGATGGTAAAAGAGAAAAAAATCCCATTCAACTAGCATAACTAATTGTAATAATAATAATAAAAAAAACGAAATTTCGAAAAATTGGGGGAAAATTGAAATTTTTCCCCTACTAAAATTTCAAGCATATCAAAATCTCAAAACTTCCATCGAAGTTTTGAGATTTCGATGAAAATTTTAAACTATGAGACAGACATGAGCATATATAGTTTAATTACATAAAATATATATGTATCTTAATAACCATCTTACATATTATTATAACTTAATTGTTTTTTAAAATAGATTATATTTAGAAAAATGACTATAAACAGAAAAATATCGAACTATTTACCAATATAGAAAAATTTCAGACTTCTAGACTTCTATTGCTGTCTATCGCTCAAACGATAGAATTCTATCGCAATAAATTTTTCTATATTGGTAAATAATTTGACTATTTTTCTATATTTAAAAACAATCCATAAGTATTTACATCATTTTTCTTTTCTGGTAAGTTCTAAGGCCATTTAGGCTGGTTTTTTTTCTTTCTTGATTCCAAATAAAAAATAAAAAAAAATCAATCACCATCTTATAATTAACTTTTTACTTTTGACTTTTCATGTCTATACATACACATAACATTTTAATTACAGTAATTTCTATAATTGAAACTCTTCTAAACTCACCTCTCACACATCATGCGAACTTCATTATTTAGGTCATTTTCGTAACCTGCTTACTTACTAGAAATCGAAATTAACTGGAAATCAGAATGATAATGTTATTCTTTTGTTATTTTTTAGAATCGAGATCATAAACGCGTTGATATTGTTTTTTTTATTTTTTATTTTTATATCATTAAGTGTCCGAATCAATTTATGTGCACCTCGACTAATCTCAATTCAATTATCAATTTATTTATAATTGATTGTTATTATTATTTTAATTATGATAAGTTATACTGACATATTATTTATTAATAACCATATCAATTATCAAGTTAAATTTTTTTTTTTATACCTTTGCAAAAAAAATAAATTATTTTATACTTTGCAACCTTTCTGAGTGGTTAGTTAGGTGGTACACTCTCATGTTTTTCCTAAATGGTTTGGAGCTTCTATTAAGGGGATTCATGTTCGATCTTCTCCGATATTTTTCTCTATTGTTCTAAATGGCTTGAAGCTTCTATTAAGGGAATTCATGTTTAGTCTTCTCCTTGGGACCTAGTTTCTTGAGTTATATTGGATGAGCTATTTTTCTATGTGTTTGATCGACTGTTTTGTCCTTGTTTGTTGATTCTTCTCAGTTTGGAAGAGATGTTTATTCTCAAAATCATTCTCAAACATTATTACAAAATCATTTCTTCACTCTTGATGTTTTTAGAATAAATGAACGTCTAATTTTGTATAGCCGCTCTCCATGCTTAGTTACTTTAATATTTGAGAACCATGACAATCAAACATCTCTATTCTTTTATTTCTATTGAATAACATGAAGTTTCATCTCTAAATCAATAGAAAAAGAGCAGAGTAACTGCATATATCTTATGAAATTTATAATGTTTGTTAATTTTTCTAACGTGGGATGTTCAATCATTTCATCCAACGATATCAAATAAAGGAGTCAATAACAATAGTAGGCCATTATATTGTGAGGTTTTGATTGAATACATGATAGTGATTTATGGATTCAAGCCATAAGAGTTATCCTAATGTCGTTGGACTTGCATTAGTGCAATTAATTACATAGAAACAAACAAGTTATCAAGTTGAGACATGGTGTTACATTTTTCCTCATTGATTGATATAAACATAAGGGGTACTGAATTGATACAATTTGTATCGTACAAAAATTGATAAGATATTTACAAAAATAGCAACAAAATGTAAGTGTTGTGGGTTAATATCGAATATTAACCATTTTTATTTAAGAGTGTTAAGGATTCCACATTAGAAAAAAGAAAAACTCACAATATTTATAAAAATATATAGTCATTCTTCTCATCGCCAATTGGTTTTGAAATGAAATCTTGTATTATTTTATAGTATATATAAGAGCTGATGAAGTCCAAAATATATGTTCGGTCCATAGTATTAAATTTCCATTGATATGTCGATATTCCTATCGATATTTCCACGTTTCCATGGGTTTGATATTGACAGAAATTATGAATCGATATATTTATATTGTTAAAAAATCCACTAAACAGAAAAAATAAGCATAAAAATGCCACTAATATATATTTAATATGAATAATACACATATTTACTTATTTGAAAGGGCTTTTTTCAAGTATAGAAAAATAAGTCAAACTATTTACAAATATAGAAAAAATTTACAGTCTATCATTGATAGATCACGATAGAATTCTATCGCTTTCTATTGCTCAGACGATAGAATTTATTTGTTTGTGCGATAGAAAGCGATAGAATTCTATCGCGGTCTATCACTGATAGATAATGAAATTTTTCTATACTTGTAAATAGTTTGATATTTTTTTTCTGTTTATAGTAATTTCCCTATTTGAAAATAATAAAATGTTTATTTATTAATTAATATTATTTTTAATTTATTTTTATTTTTATAATTTTTCTAGAAATATTTATCGAAATTGATATTTTATCGATATTTTCGTCGAAATTTTCATAAATTTAAGATATCGATATTTCTATCGACATTGATATTTTAAACGTTGGTTCGATAAAAAAAAAAAAGTAACTTTTATGTATTCTTACTCGGGTGAGGTGATTGTTATCTACTCACATGATAATTTATTGATATTATTTTCATCTAACATTTCAATAAATTTTAAACTTTGAGTTGAGATATAATAAACCGGGATATTATGGGAAAAATTGATTGTTTAAATTAAATGAAAAGAAAGACGATATACATTTTTTTGGTATAAATAATATTTACTCATTTTTACGAAATCGAAGAATAAAGATGATCAAAAAAAGGTAAAAAATAAAGAATCAACAGATAAATTTACGTGTGGTTCATTAACAGTATGTTAGCTACATCGATAGACCAGAAGAAGAACAATTTTATTAGAAAGAATTTTTCAGAATACAGAACAGAGACACCTAATCTACTATTAGAGAGTTTATATAACACACTTCTCTCAAACTTAAAGTCAGAAACATAAATAACGTAAAGATGACAAATACATAACATCTCGGACATTAAAATTCCTATACTTGGTCGTTTGAAACGCTAGATATAACATTATGTTAACACACTTTTCTAAATCAAAGCGAGAAGTAAATGAATAAATAGACTAGAAAAAACTCTTGTGACCAGAAAAAAAAATACAGAAGCTACTAATTAATGTAATACATTAATTAAAAATGGTAGAAAGTTATAATATTTCAAAAATAGATATGGGCATATATTTGAAATTACTTAAACATACAAGTATATATATTTGTAAACTTTTAGTACTTTTTTTTTAGTTCAGTGAGTGTGGAATTTGAGCTTCATATCTGTTCGTTGAAATTAAAATACGTTCATAAATCATTGACATATACACAAGTTGTATTTGCTAGTAAAATTTTGATAATTAGTCATTACAAGGAATCTAAATAAAGTAATTTAGTTCTTTCTTGATCATCGTTAAAATACTAACCCGTTCATCTTATTTTTTTGGTAAACAATACAAACTTTACTTTAAAAAAAGTTAAAGGATTAAGAGGTCATGAATTCAATCTATAGTGACCACTTACTTAAGATTTAATATCCTACGGTTCCTTGACACCCAAATGTTTTAGAGTTAGACAGGTTATCTCATGAAATTAGTCGAGGTGCATGTAAACTAGCCCAAACATTCACGAAGATATAAATCTTTTTGAAATGATTTTTTAAGTGCTTATAAAAGAAATTGCTAGAGGCTCTTATACTTATTGTTTTGCAACACTTTTTTGGAAACATAATTGACTCACTTTTTCATTACACTTAGGACAATATTCATCTATTTATTAATTTTTTTCTCTAAGTTTTAACTGTTGTCTTTCGCTGAGGTGTGTGATTTTGAAGTCTTCCTCCTCCCCATGGTGCACCGTTATGTCCCCGTGGCAGGTCGTTAACTTGCTGATCAGCTTCAAATTGTGGTCCTTAAGAAGAAGTAAAAATAAGGAAAAATTTTACGGATAGAAAAAATGTCAAACTATATACAAAAAGTATTAAAAAAATACTAATAAATATTGATAAATTTCTATTCGCATCTATCATTCTATCAGCGTTTATCACAACTATTTAAAATTTTTGCTATTTTGTGTAAATAATTTTCTCTATTTTTCTAAAAATAATTTAATTTTGTGTTTTTAATATATTAAGGTTATATATATATGTATACTTAATACTTAAGACTTTTGAATATTATGTTTGTTTTTCTTACATTTTTGTCATGATTTATATTTTTTTCTAACTAAACACGTGACTTCTTAGTCAAATTTCACATAATTGTTTTTTTGAAAGCTACTTTTTTTTTTAAACTATCAAAACTAGATTTGGTTTTTTAAGAAACTCCTAAACAAGTAGATAACAAAAAAAAAAAAAAACAATATGTTAGAAATAGTGTGTATCTAAGCTTAATTTTTAAAAACTAAAAATAAAAAAAATTATAATATGTGTGGTGTGAACATTACTATATTTGTAAATATTTTCAACAGTTTTATCGTTTAAAATAATTTTTTTATTAATAATATTTTATATATAATGAATATTTTGCTACAAATATTGTAATTATGATTTAAATTTTGGAAATTAAAGAGTTTTGAAGTTGAGGATAAAAAGAAAAAAAGAGAGTACCATTAGGAGATACAAGCAAATGCCTTTTTGCGGTGACAGTGGTAGCGAAGAGAAGCAGAAGACCCAAGACAACAGCACTTATTCTTGAGAAGTGCTTCTTGGAAGCCATTTTTTTTTAATGCTTCTTATTTTTGTGCATTTTTTAAGTTATTATATGAGTAGTATTTATAGCCAATAATCCAAGAGGGCTTTGCGAAAAGTCATTCTCAATGAGTTATTGCAATTGGATATTTTTATTAAAAAATATTTGGGTGCATTCATTATTGTGCAACTCACCGAATATCTAGTCACAAGTTGCCATGTGGTAATTTTTTTTTCTTTTATGAATATTTTTAATAGTTTTTTCTTTGTGATTAAAGGAGATGCATGGATTGAGTTATACCAAGTATTACTAATCATATTGTTGGACATTTAAGATGCAGTGATAAAAAGTGAAACATTATTGAATATTAAAATATGAAAAATGAATTTATGTGTAGATTTAATTCATGATTAGAAACTTCTGGATTGAAACCATTAAATTATTAGATGATGTTTCATAGACTAACTTCATAAAAGTTAAATTCGTAGTTTCTTCAATTTGAATGAGTTATGTTTAATTTTGGTCAACTAACAACTCAATTAAACTCAATTTGACAAATGTTTTAGTTTTTATATTTATTTGATTTTATTTTGTATTTTGGAGAGTTACTAATAAGTCGTTAGCCTATAAACAGTAGTTTGTTTCTTCATTTGTAGTATCTCATTCTAAATTGAGGAGTTCTCTCCTTTCTTATTTCCTTTTGATCTTGAGTTGAGTTGAGAGCAAGTTTCCAAGAGTTCTACTAGATCCGAGTAGTTCGAGGTTGCAATTCTACTAGAATTAGTTGTTGTATCATACTGAGACGATCGTTGTAGTCTGCTTGCAGCCCATACAGAACTAATAATGGACTTCAAGACAATGTTTATCAGAAGTGTGCCTTAATTATATTTGCAATTATAGGGAAATTATTATAAATAGAAAAAATATCAAACAATTTATAAATATAGAAAAATTTCACTGTCTATCAGCGATAAACCGCGATAGAATTCTATCACGGTCTATTGCTGATGGACAATAAATTTTTTCTATATTTATAAATAGTTTGACTCATTTTTCTATATTTAAAAAGAACCATTGTAAATATTATTTTTCTAGTATTTGATTTAATTTTAAACTTCTGATGTTTTAGTCGAAAGCAACACGAATGAATTAGTTGACGTATACACAAGTTTGGCTTTAGCAAAATTTTGATAAATATTAGTCATAAAAGGAATGTAAACATAGTACTATTATCATCATCAATAACATATTAGCCAGTTCAAACTTTATGACCCTAAATAAAAAACAATAACATTAATTTTAAAAACAATCACTAATTTTATTACTTTCAAATTACGTTTCTACTAATTTTTAACACATTTTACATATATTTGGACTGGCTTTTCAAGTGTTTACAAAATAGATTTTATTCTTAAACATTTGAAAAGAAATTTCAAAGAGACCCTTATACTTATTTTTATTACACTTTTTGGATTACATAATTGACTCTATTTCCCTGTATATTCATTACACTTAGGACACTATTCATCTATTTTTCTCCGTTTTAACTTTGGTCTTTCGCTGAGGTGTGTGATTTTAAGGTCGTCCTCCTCCCCATCCACCTCCACCGTGCGAAGGTTCCCATGGCCTATCTTGAGCTTCCTGAGCTTCAAATCGTTGTCAAGAAGAAGAAAAATAATTTAATTTTATGTTTTTAAGGTTATATGTGCGTATAGTTAATTCTTAAATTTTTGTCAATATGAGCATAATTTAACAGTAATTAAGAGGGCTCTTTTCAAATATTGAAAAATAAGTCAAACTATTTACAAATATAATTTTTTTTTACAGTCTATCACTGATAGATCGTGATAGAATTCTATCGCTTTCTATCGCTCAGGCGATAGAATTTATTTGCTTGAGCGATAGAAAGCGATAGAATTCTATCGCGGTCTATCACTGATAGAATGAAATTTTTCTATATTTGTAAATAGTTTGATATTTTTTCTGTTTATAGTAATTTCCCTAATTAATATGTATTTTTTTTCTTGAAATGGAAAGTAATTCTAAGGGATTTCACCCATTGAAATGAATTTCTGTTTTTTTTGTTATATATATTTAATCATATTTTCGACAATTTTGTTATATTTGTAAATATTTTCAACATTTTGTCATTTAAAATAATCTCACTTAAAATAATTTCTCATATTTTATTAATAATAATTTATATATAATGAATATTTTGTTGCAAATATTGTAAATGTGATTTAAATTTGAAAATTAGAAATTTGAAGCTGGGGATAAAAACAGAGTAACGTACCATGAGGAGATGTAAGTAAATGCCTTTTTGAGGTGACAGTGGCGGCGAAGAGAAGCAGAAGACACAACATAATAGCAACTATTCTTGAGAAGTGCTTCTTGGAAGCCATTTTTTTATGCTTCTTATTTTTTTGAATTTTAAAAGTTATTATATGAGTAGTATTTATAGGCAATAATGCAAGAGGGCTTTACGAAAAGTCATTCTCAATCCACGAGACGTGCACAGGTTGCAACCACATATTAAAAAAAATATATATTTTAGTGCATTCCCAACTGCATTCATCTCTGTGCAGTCTACCTAAATATTCAATCACAAGTTGCCATGTGGCATACTTTTCTTTTTTAAAAATACTTTCAATAGTTTTTTTCCTTTGTGATTAAAGGGGTTGCATGAAGGGATCAAATGCTTCAATCCCGCAACAAAAATGATGGAATCACATTCTTTGATTTCTTATTAAAAAAGTATACTAAAAAAAGAAATCGGTTAAGTACAAAGAGAAACTTACCTTTGTAGAAACATGGTAACAAAAATCTTCTTCAATTGATGTTCTCCTCCACCAGGTCTTTATCCTTATGACTCTAGCAAGAATCGACTTGTGGGGGCCTCCTTAAAAGAACGGAAGAAATTGGGAGAACAGACAACCTTTGTTTGTGTTTTTGGGAGAAATGTGAACCGTAGAGAATTCTAATAATTTAATTTTCCAGTATTATATAGTTTCAATTAATTATTTGAATAATACATTGATTCTTCCATATAATAATGTTTTAATTTGAATTAATTATATTCAAATTAACTTAATAATTTGAATCATATTCAAATACATTAATTCTCCCATATAATAAAGTTTTAATTTGAATCTCATTCAAAATTTAACTTTACAATAATATTTCATACTACATTAATACCTATACTAATTGTATCAAATATTACAAATATATTTTCTTTCAAATAAATTTGAACGTATCAAATTTTTTTTCAATACCTTCGGTTCCTGTTGGTCCATTGTGAGCTAGCAAAGGAAGTACCTTATGGACCTATTAGATTATAAACTCTAATAATACAAGATTAATAACATAAACTGTTTAATTAATTAATCTTCATTCATTAACTATAGAGTCAACCACTATAAACCTATAGTTGCACTCTTATGCAGTGCACGACAGACAAGTTGCATCCATGGATATAATCAGTACAAGCAAGTCGATCCTTCACGAGTTCTTCATAAATATAGTTAAGTCAAATAGTCTGTTTTACCCTTGTTACCTCTTTCCTTAATTACCGTACTGAATCTTTAATGAACAATTTGTTTAGGGGTAATTGCATTATGTAGTACTTTTAGAGATAATAATTACGTGTATAACAAGATTTTTAAAGAATTATAAATATAGCAAAATCTATCAGTGATAGACTCATATCAGCTATATGGTTTATCATTGATATACTCATACTAACGATATGGTCTATCACTGATAAACTTTGAAAGTTAATCTAAATTTTGTTATATCTGCAAATTCTTTTGTAATGTGCTATATTCCATGAATAACTTTGGTACGTACAACATTTGTTGGAGGGAATAAAAGAAGTAGACCAAATTTTACAATAGAAAGATAAAATGTGGATAGAAATTACTTCTTCCATTGAGTGCTATGACCATTTTTCACAGTTGAAGCTCATTACAGCGATAGTTGAAGAACACCTCTATTGATAAGTGTTTTAAGGAAATTGGAAAGTTAATGATGCTAATAGCTAATAAAACTCCAACATTAGGGCATATTTGAAATTGATTTTAAAATCGTTGAAATTACTTTTGTCATTTTTAAAATCACTCAAAAACACACCTTAATCACTCAAAACTAATTTAATTTTCAATTTTACACTTGTAAATGTAATTTCCAATAATCAAAATTAGTTTTGAAGGATTAAAAACATATTTCACGGTAATTTTGAAAATAACAAAAGTGATTTTAGCCATTTTAAAATTATTCTCAATGCAATTCCATCAAATGACAGACAGTGCGCATAGTGGGGCGTAAGTGAGGCTCAGCTTGCACACAAGAGATTGCTATACTCACAAGTGAGGCTAGTTCACTAAAAAGCTTTCCACTTTGAAGGTATGGAAGGCGAGGATCCAACAACTCTTTCATCTCAATGCCCTTTTGTGGGGTACTTTGTAAAGATAGAAGGCCTTCTCCTGGATGTCTTCCCATCACCACTTCTAAACTCACCACTCCAAAACTATACACGTCACATTTTTCTGTTGCTTTATTCGTGTATGCGAGCTCTGCATAATTGGTGCAATTAGTACAAAACTGACCTCTAATGTCGGTAAAAAACCCGCAGTATAAAGGGTACGAGAATGAACAAGTGACCGATGTCAAAGAAATTAAGATGTGAAATAAACATTGACATAAATCTCGTTCAATTCGCTAAATTTGTAGGCTTATTCTATTGTAAATTAAGTTTCTAATATGGTAGTAGAGTTTCAATTTGGTTCATAGTGGACTTTAGAGCTTCAATAATACCGTCTTTGCTAAGATTTAATTTCAATTTAGTTTCATTCATTACCACATATTATCGTATATTGACACATTTTTTTTTGGAAAATTACTATAAACAGAAAAAATATCAAACTATTTACAAAGATAGAAAAATTTCACTACCTTAAAATAATAGAATTTTATCACGGTCTATCGCTGATAGACGTTGATATTTTTCTATATTTATAAATAGTTTGACTCATTTTTTTTATATTTGAAAACAACCTTTTTTTTTCGTGATAATGAACTGATTTTTTTTTTTAATTTAAAGACTTTTTTGTCTCTCTACTTTGACTTTCAGACCACTTTCTCTATGTACTTTCAATTAAGTTTTCAATTTTTAGTTCTTATATACTTCATAAATCTTAAATTTAGTTCAAGTACTTTTAATAAATTTTAAATTTAATCCTTTAAAGTTAATTTTTATCGAAACTAGTTAAATGCAAGAAAGACACTGTATGTATATTTCACAATTTATAAAGGGAATGTTAATAGATTTTTTTTTTTTTAAAAAAAATTAACAATAAACTAAGGAAAGGACTAATTTATTGAAGGTACTTGAACTAAAATTGAGCATGAAAGTATAGGATCAAAATAAAAGAAAATCTAAATTATGGAGACTAAAATGATATTTTAAATGTTTTTTTTTCTTCTTTCGAGTCTAGCTACTTTAGACTTAGTAGGGTTTATTAGGATCTTGACAGAGTAAAAAGTAGGAGGGAGTAGATAGTTTATTTAGTGAATAAAAGATAATCTAGAGATGATTCGTATGTTATAACAAAATCATAAAAATCATAGGAACCAAATTGAAATTAAACTCACCTGGAGCCATATAGCCATGAGTGCCAGCAACACCGGTTGAATGCAAAGCATCAAACTTCAAAAACCTTGCCGTTCCAAAATCCGCTACATGAGCTTCAAAATCCACATCCAACAAAACATTCTTCGCCGTCACGTCACGGTGGACAATCGCAGGGACACAGTCATGATGCAAATAACACAAAGCCTCAGCCACACCCTTCACTATCTCAACTCTCTTCACCCAATCCAACTCCCTCGCTTTCTCTTCACTTCTCAAAACTTCTCCTAAGCTCCCTCTTTCGATGAAATCGTATACCAAAAACGTGTGTTCGCCTCTCGAACAGAATCCGTAAAGCTTCACGATGTTTCGATGGCGAATCTTGGTTAATGTCGCGACTTCGCTTTTAAAAGTCTTGATGTTCTCCATCCCTATGTCACTATCCCAAAAGTTTAGCTTCTTTACCGCAAAGACCTCGCCGCTCGGCATGTCAACTTTGTAAACTTTTCCTGACCCTCCTGCACCAATGCAGTACTTGTCGTCAAAATTCTCCGTCGCTCGGATTATGTCGTCGTATACTAGCTTTCCGTCGTACCCCCAAACATTTGCAAATGGTGATTGTTGTTCCATTTTTGGTGTTCTTGGTGCATAGTTTGATCCTTTTGTGGCTTTATCTCGTCGGAACCATGAAATGATCCCAAATAGTATTAGAGAGAATACTAATGCACTTAGTAGAGTTGGAATGAGAATAATCACCAACTTTTGATTTCTGTTGAGAATATAAATAAAAACATTAAATACGTCATCCGCTAGACAAGCAAAAAAAAAAAAAAAAAAAAAAAAAAAAAAAATCAATCATGAAGAGTATAATAGCAAAGGAACATAAATATACATTAGTAGTGAGGCATTTGGGTGAAACCCAACATTATTCAAAACTAGAAGTAGGAAGTTTTAGGTATGAAATTGACAATTAAAGTGCTATATATATTGTGAAAATATAGTGAAAGTCTAAAACAATTAGGAATAAAAAATCATATTTTTCTCATTTACTTGACAAATCGAAGTTGATTAAGATAACTATGGCAATATTTACTCTCAATTCAATTATTCGTTAAAGTCACAACCACTAAAAACTTCGACAAAAAAAAAATTATTATAAATACAAAAATATCAAACTATTTACAAATATAGAAAAATTTTAGGGAAATTACTATAAATAGAAAAAATATCAAATTATTTACAAATATAGAAAAATTTCACTGTCTTTCAGTAATACACCGCGATAGAATTCTATCGCTTTCTATCGCTCAAGCAAATAAATTCTATCGCGATCTATCAGTGATAGACTGTAAAATTTTTCTATATTTGTAAATAGTTTGGCTTATTTTTCTATATTTGAAAAGAGCCCAAAATTTTACTATTTATTTACGATAGACTGTGATAGACTTCTATCGCCTAGTGATAGAAGTCTATTGCTGATAGACAGTAAAAATTTTCTATATTTATAAATATTTTTGGCTCATTTTTCTATACTTAAAAAAGAAGAGTAAAAATCTCTCCAAATTTACAAAATTTAACAAAAAGGTAAAATCTTACACAGTTTAATCTTGGTTAATGCACAACATAAACTAAAATAAATATCTCAAAAAAAAAAAAAAAAAAAAACTCACCAATTTTAATAGAAATTCAACTCTAGTTTAATGTTCTTCTAATCAATTTCATGCCACAATAACATATATTTAATAATATGGACCATGCCCAATTAATTTCATGCTAGAACATAAATTTACTATTTTAAAATTGTTTTCTTTTCAAAACAAAGAAAAAAATATTAAACTTTTGAGTTAGGATGAGTTTAGTACCTTTCATTTCTTGTTTCTCCCATAGAAACATAACATCTTTGCATACCCTCAATATTTCCACATAAAGCTGTGTTGTTAACAAAATCTTCCAGCTGAGCTTTGTCAAAGGCACCACCAGAAGGAAGAGGTCCAACTAAATTGTTGAAGGAAAGATTTATACTTACTAATCCCATCATGTTCCCTAATGAATGAGGGATTGGACCAGACAAATGATTATGAGACAAATTCAAGCTCTCTAAATACATCAACTTCCCAATTGATGAAGGAATTTCTCCAACCAATGAATTATAACTCAAATCCAACATATCTTGCAAGGAAAAGAGATTCCCTATCTCAATTGGGATCGAACCGTTCAACCGGTTCGTGCTCAAGCTTAGATTTTGAAGTTTCGAGCAATCTCCGATCTGTTGAGGGATCGAACCTTCAATCTTGTTCATTGAGAGATCGAGCGATACGAGATTCGAAAGCTTCCCGATCCCTGATGGTATGTTTCCGGTTAGTTCATGGTTTCCTTGAAGCTGTAGAGATGATAACGACGGTAAATCTCCGATATTCTCCAGAATCGGACCGGAGAAATTGTTGAAGGAGAGATCAAGGACTACTAAATTCTTCAAATGAGTAATCTCATTTGGAATTTCACCACTCACCATGTTGGTGGTGATCTTCAACTTGGTCAAATTCTTGCATTTTCCCCAATTTGGAGAGAGCTTTCCAGTGAGTTTATTGTCACTCAAGTCAATGTAATTTAAACTTGGATGAACCCCAAAATTTTCATCGAGATTTCCTGTTAATTGATTGTGTTCTAAACGAAGCCTATACAACTTTGAGCAATTTTTGAAGCTAGGAATAGGACCTGTAAAAATTGAACAACCAAATCAATCATATGTAAAAGAAAATTAATTAAATAAATAAAATAAGTAAAAAAACTCCCACCTTAAAGAATATAATACATGTCGATTACTACTAAGTTATGTTTACTTTGGCAAAAACAAATCTGTGTTAGAAGCAACATCATTAGAGAGAAAAATAAAATTTTCCAAACACTCATAATACCCTCATGCGATAGATTGCGATAGACGGACTTCTATCACTAGGGGATAAAAGTCCATTGCCTAGTGATAGAAGTCTATTGCCGTCTGTCGCAGTCTATCATGATAGAT
Source organism: Lagenaria siceraria (assembly GCA_002890555.2). Lineage (NCBI taxonomy): Eukaryota > Viridiplantae > Streptophyta > Magnoliopsida > Cucurbitales > Cucurbitaceae > Lagenaria > Lagenaria siceraria. Next base: position 5,442,190 of record CM016488.1, read on the forward strand.
AGTGAAATTTTTCTATATTTGTAAATAGTTTGGTATTTGTTTCCATTTATAATAATTTTCCTTTTAATATAGTTATTTATCATACAACATATAACTAAAAGAAGGCTATACCTATCTCCATGCATGATTTCTTCACTCATAAAAGAAAAAAATTAAAAAAAAAAGACAAGTTTTTCAAGTGACAACTTGTGAATGAGTACTTGAGTGGCGTGCACAAAGATGAGTGCAACTCGAGATGCACCGTCATACCCTTTTAAAGTAATTAATTGCAATAACTAGCACTTTTAAGGTTAATGATATAGCAAAATCTATTAGTGATAGACTCTACCGATGTTAAAATCTAAATTTGATATATTTGCAAATTCTTTTGCATTGTGGCTATATCCACTAATATTTTAGACCTGGTTGCTATAGTTGCAATTGCCCCTGTATATGTTTTAGAAAAACAACTAAAGGAAATAAGAACAAAAAACTTAGGCCCTGTTTGGTAACCATTTAATTTTTTGTTTTTTAAAATTAAGCCTATAAAACACCCGTTTCACCTCTAAATGTCTTGATTCGTTATCTACTTTTTATCTATGTTTTAAAAAACCAAGCCAAATTTTGGGAAAAAAAAACAGTTTTTAAAAACATATTTTTGTTTTGGAATTTGACTAAGAATTCAACGATTGTACTAAAGAAATATGCAACTCATATAAAAAAATAATTGAAAGGAAATAAGTTTAATTTTTAAAACCAAAGACAAAAATCGAAATGGTTACCAAACGCAAAGCCTTATTTATCGTTTTCAAAATCTCTACCCAACTTAAAAAACGTTTCTCAGAGAAACAAGAAACGAAACAATTATGAAATACTTGTGTGTTTCTTAAAACAATGAACATATTATCAAAGAGTGAAAAGCTCTGAAATGTGACCTGTAAAAGAGTTGCTTGCTGCAGTGAAGTTAACAAGCTCCCCACCGCTGCACAAACCTGGCGGCAAATTACCAGTAAAGTTGTTCTCAAAGATATGAACAATGACCAAAGGTGAAGAAATTCCCAAGCTTTGAGGCAATGGCCCACTTAAATTGTTACTAAACAGCCTTAGATCCACTAATTTTGGCAGTTTTCCAATAGCTTCAGGAATTTCCCCAGTGAAACCATTGTCATTGAGACGAAGCATGGTTAAATTTTTCAAGTTTCCTATGGCTTTAGGAATTGGGCCGTAGAATTGACAGCTATCGAAAGCTATGATGCTTAGAGACTTCATATTTCCTATCTCCTCTGGAAGCTCGCCTTTGACCTGAGTAGGGTCGAGGTTAGAACTTTGGGACAATTACAAATATAACAACCAAGTCGAAAGTATTAGCAAATATAGCACAAAGCAAAAGAATTTACAGACATAGTAACATTTAGATCCAACTCTAGAGTCTATTAGTGACAGAGTATATAGCTAATAAGAGTTCATCACGGCTAGATTTTGCTGTATTTACAATTCTATAAAAATGTTATACTCTTTAATTATTAGTCTTAAAAGTGTTACTCATTGCAAATACGCCCTAGAACTTTATGTTAGTAGAGCACAAATTCATATATAGAGAATAATACTTAACATTTATTTGTCACACAAGTGATATCATCGGTTTCACGAGCAGAACCTCTATTTTTTTTTTTTAATAACAAAATGGGGGGCTGAGCGAATAGAGGAACTTAGTACTTCATGTAATAAGATGGGAAAAAAAATAAATTTTTAGTCCTTAAGCTTATGGTATAATTTATATTTGGTCCCTAAATTTTAAAATGTTACCTTTCTGTCTCTAAACTATAAGTTTTGTTTTCATTTAGTTCTTAGGTTTCAAAATGTTACATTTTTACTCTTAAATTTTTAGTCTAGTTTTTATTTGATCCCTAAATTTCTTGATTTTACACTTTTACCCCTAACTAACTTATGCTCTAATTTTTTTTATAAATCTTTTGTGTTAACTTTCAATTAGTTAATTTCAAATAGTTTTGTTGGGAATTTTAAAATTAATTTTAAGCCGAGTGGAAACTAAATTCAAAACAGAAGGACAGAAAAGTAAAAGTTTGAAATTTAGAGACCAAATATAAACTACACACTCAAAACTCAGGGATAAAAATATAACATTTTAAAACCTAAGGATCAAATACAAACTATATACCAAATTCAATAATTAAAATGATTTTTTCCCCCTTATATTCGGTCAACTACATATCCATAATTCAACAAGTTGAAAAATTATTAATAACTCTTATTCTAACATTTGAGACATTATTTTCTTACCTTGGTATCTTGCATAAGGAAGTTCTGTATACTTCTCAACCCAAATTTCGAATCTTCGGTTGGGAAGAAGCTCGGATGCAAGCCTCCAGTGATGTAGTTTCGAGAGACGTCGAGCTCGTAAACCTCAGTGAGATTAGCAAGAGAAGAAGGGAGAGTACTATTGAGTGAATTCGTGGAGAGATCAAGATATTGAAGTTTATTGAGAAGTCCAATGGAAGGTGGAATGGATCCATTAAGATTATTCACCTTGAGATCCAATCTAAGAAGATTAGGAAATGAAGAAAAGTTTAAGCTTTCAATAGTACCATTCAAACCAGTGTAAGCCAAATTGATTTCTATGACATAAGTGCTTTCATTATTGCAAGTAATTCCCCTCCATTGACATGGATTTGAAGCTTTGGATGAGCTTGAATTTGATGGAAGAATTATCCACGAGTCTAGAATTGATTGCTTTGGCAAACTTGCCTTCCATTTCAATAGAGCTTCAGTTTCTTCAGTGGTAATGGCATTTGTTTTACAAAGGATTATTGTTAGAAACAAAAGGAAAGCAATTTTGGGTACAAGTGGCTGTATAATTTGGTTGGTCATTATGAAGTTTGGTGTTTGATAAGATATTGGCTATTAGATAATATTGTATTTATAAATAAATAGGGTTTGTACTAGGGGACAACTACTTTTCTCTACTTGTTCAATGGAATTAAAGAGGGAATTTAATTCATTTTAAAATTATGATGTCATAATTTGAATATTCATTTTCTTTTAATTATATATATATATATTGTGGGAAGGAGACTTGGTCTTTCTCAATATTTGGTGGGTCCTTCTACTTTTTAAAATTTTATAAGGTTCTGTTTTTTATTCACATTGTGTGGAAGTTTTTGTTTTTCTCCTTTTTCTTTCAATCAATCCTACTCTCTTGTTTTCTTCAAAAAAAAAAAAAAAAAAATCCTACTCTCTAATTAGGGCCTTAAATTCTCTATCATATCCATATATTATTTGTTATTTTTATTTTTTTTACACATTTTTTAGTTCTTAAGGTGAAGGTGAATTATTGATACGTACACACTGATAGATATTGATAGATTTCTATTAGTATTTATCAGTAATAAGTTTCTATCATTTCTATTGCTGATAAACCCTAATAGACTTCTATCAGCGTTTATGACAACTATCTAAAAATTTTACTATTTTGTGTAAATAGTTTCCTTTATTTTTTTTATGTTTAAAAATTTTCCTTAAAAATATATGAAAAATATTGAAAAACATCCCATAAAATATCATATTTTTCTATATTTGTAAATAGTTTGATATTTTTTTTTCTATTTGTAATAATTTTACTAAAATATCACTAAAGTAAATATAAATATTTACTAAAAAATATTCATTGACATTGAAATTTTATTAATATATGATAGTTCGATTTACGGGCTACTTTTCTCATACTTAGTCGTGCTAGTTGATAGCTCCCCAAGTGTGATATGGAACCACCCAAGCATCAAATTATCAATTAAATTTTATTTAATTATTTTGACGTAGTTTTAGTATTTTTTCAATTTTTTTTATAACATTTAAGTAGGGATAATTCTGTCTTTTTACTATGATGCAATGTTAAGTTTTTACAATGAATTGAAATTGACCTTATTGAAGTATTAGTATTGTTTTGATTTTATCTAAGATATGGAAATTAGATGAATGATTTGATTTTTAAATTCAAGAAAATAAACTAAAGACAAGATTTGAATTTCAAGAGGCAAAGATATTCAATGGTATTGATTTCTTTAATTACTTCACTAAGTCACTCAAAGATTTCTATGGATGATTGTGTCAATGATACGTTTAAGTTTAGAAACTATTTTCTGGATTATTATCTTTCAATAACAATATCTTTTCTCATGCAAAAATAATTGATTACTAATCACCTTAAACCAAATTAAGGAGCATGACATTAAGAATAGTCATGATCAATTTTCATTACCAACCTAACTATTTCCATGATACATTAGATAATGATCTAATATCATATGTCCTATTAAACATACAATCTTTTTACTTGGATATTTAATTTAACATGCATTGAAGATTTATCAATGTAATAAACACAAAAATATTGGAAAACATTCAAGAACACAACATTCATAGAAAATACTTAACATTAATTAGCTTAAATCCATAAAAAAGTTCATCAACACCTTAGAACTAAAACGTTTAGCCACGTACTCATCCGAGCTAGAAGGGATGTCCCTATAGCAAGGCGAGGCTAGGTGAAAAAAGCGTGAAAAAAGGGGCGAGTGTCATGAATCATAAAGGCGCCTGTGAAATGGTCATCCATACAAAAAACTCAAATTCTCATATTGCAAAGATTCAAAGTTCAGTGTATGACTCACCAATAATACACTCACCAATATAATATCTCTAAATAACTAAACTAAAAAAACCCTCATTTATTAGTCAATTCTCCTCTAACCACATACTATTTGATTCAAATTAAATCAACATTTTGATGGAACAATGATGCACCGATCTTTATGCATTCCAACATCATCAAACACACAAAAAAAATTAAAATATTTCAAAAAAGTAGTAAAGTAAAATTTTCACGCGACAAATTATGATAAAATAATTTGGTATGATGCACAAAGATAGGTACAGTTTAGAATGCATTTAAAGTATTTTTTATTTCGATGGGTTGACTTGATTTGTTTGAGACCGTTGTGCATTGACTTGAAGATATAATTTTAATGTTGGCTAACTCAGTCAACAACGGCCAACGAAAGGCCACGATAAACAATGACAATAGCTCACTGTTCAGTTGAATTTTGTGCCTTCCTATGAGAGGGATTGACACACACTGCTTGGAAAATTTTGAACTTTGCCCCTTTTTTTTAAATTATTTTACATTTTAGCATTTTCCTTCCCTACTAAATTATAAAATTGTGATTTTCGTTTACCAAAAATAAATATAAGAAATATATCAACTTTTTTCACTTTATTCTTACATGTACCCCTCCTTTTATTATTAAATTCTTAGTATTTTTCTTTTAAAATTAAATCTTGATTGGTCAAATCCTTTTTTTTTTTTTCTTTTCAAGTTGATTATTATTTCATTTTAGTCCCTAAACATTTTGATTACAATTTTTTATGTGTTTATTCTATTTTGATTCATAAACTTCCGTAAGGAATATTTTAGTCTCTCGACTTTAAAAGTTATATCATTTTGATTTTTGCAGTTATTTTATTGGTAATAGTTATCATGAGAGGAAAAAGAAGACTTGAAATATGTGCATTTATGTGTTAACATAGGTGTATATTGAAGTCACGTAAGTTAATTGAAATGGCTATTGATTTTTATTTTAAATAATGTTATTTTAATAAATAATAACAAAGATAGAATTGAGAGAAAAATATTGACAAAATAGGGGTTAGAAAATTGTGGACCTGGTACATGATTACTTAAAAACATGTACCGGACTCACGTGTATTTAAATAAATCGTAGACCAGGTACGCAGTTTGCCCTAAATTATGTACTCAATCCACGATTTAAACTCCACATGGTTGCGATGTTTCAGATTTTGCCGAGTAGGGGTACATGTGTACAACAAGGGAATCATGGACTCAGTCTACCAGTTCCTAAATCTCCATTATCTCTAATATATTGAGACAAAATTGGTTAAAAAGAGCTTTTTCCTTTGCATTTTGCAGAAATCCTTGGAATTGATTATATAGTAGTTTCAATTCCTTCCTTTTCCAGAAATTCCTTCATTTTCTCTGTTTTGAAAATCAAATTTTTACTCGCTTGAGTCTATTTTATTCCCTTTGCAAAATGATATTTCAAAAGATGAGAGTCATGAGACCCCTCTTCTCCTCCTCCTCCTCTTTCTCAAACGAGTTGGCCATCTGTAGCGTTAATGAGTTTGATTATATCAAGTAAGTTGTTGTACACACGTAAATCAAATGTATGTTCAATTACGAGAAATTGATCGATAAAAAATTGCATAGGAATCTCTCTTGCTCTAGAACTATAATTTCCAATCCTAAGTCACATTTACCCACTTTATCTTTTATTTTCAAGCACTTTGTCTCTATGCTACAGACAGCCCCACATTCACAGCTATAACTAGTTAATTGACTATTTGAAATATATCTTGTTTCTCTATTGATGGACTCGAACTTGCTGCTAATGCTACGCTTTAATAGTAGTAGTTATGTAGTTCGATATTATAAATGTACTTAATCCATCGGCTATTTGCAAGCCACGACAAAAGACTACACCAATTTGTTTGATTCCTTTTGTTTTTGAGCAAATTTAGGAAGTGGGTTTTGTTTAATTTCTATAAATGATAGCTTGGTTAATCTTTCTGCTCTCTTTTCCTTCTCAATTCGAGAATCAATCAATTGATCATCAAAGTAGTTCATTGAGGTATAGATCCATGGAGGATACATCTCAATGCTATTTTAGAGCGTTGAGATGCTACAAATTTAAAGTATTTCACCTAAATTAAAATGTTTGCAGCATTTGAACCCTACAGAAATTAAAGGGAAAGGAGAAGAAAAGTTATCAGAAGAATTGAAGAAAAAGAAAGAAGAAGATGATGAAAATTAGAGGGAGGGGAGATGAAGAAGAATGGGAGGGAGATCAGAAAAAATGAACAAACAAAAGGACAAAGAGCAATCTTTTTTTGAGTAAGTAGGATGATATATAGGCAAATCGTTTGTTTTTTTTTTTTTATATATACATGTCGGTTGGTCGGTCGGTTCAATTCTTTTTTGCTCATCGATCGACCGTCGGTCGATTTTTCATCACCAACCGCAATGGTCATGAAACTGACCGACCATAGTCGGTTTTGTTTGGTTCGGTCCGTTGTCTCTGTTTTCTGATTTGGTTTACTCACTTCAACAAATAACAACTATATACAAAATACATAATCATAATCTAGATTAAGACTCAGTATTTTTACCATAATATTAATTAAATTAAATCTCCAATCCTCAGGAATGACACCAGCAACCTTGTTGCGTGATTTTTTCACCATGCAAAGTGTCACGGGTTAAAAATCAAAATAAAAACTTTTACCTTTCACCTTGTGCGCCCTAAGAGGTTCACGTCTCTTAGTCAGTCTACTCATCTCACAAATCGTAATTGAGTTGTAATACATTCTTTAGTGAATAAATAAAAGTAAGGGATATTTTTCCGTTGGCCAACGTGAGCTTTGTGTGTGCTTCTCTAAGTGTATTTGAGTTAAAGTGTCCGATACGATTTGTGGGACGAGTAGGTTGACTACGAGACGTGAACCTCTTAGGGCACACGAGGTGAAAAGTAGAAATTTTAATTTTGATTTTAACCCATGACATAAAGCCACACGTATATGATGTCAAGTTTTAATATATTGATTGAGTTTGAGTATATCATCTATAGGATGGGCCATTATTTCAATAAAGTACCACAAAATTACTTTCTACCTTACTTTTTTTAGGGAACAAAATATCAAAGTTGAGTTGGTATTAATTCTACTCCTGTGAGACAATAATTAACATAATGATTTTTTTTCAAGTATAATCACGTCTGCAATGGTGCACCAACAAATGAAAATATATGCAATTAACTATATATATATTTTATATTTGAATATGAAATAAATTTTAGGGTAATTATTTTTAATGACAAAATTGCTTAGAAATATTTTTAAATATAGTAAAATGTCATTATCGTTGATAGACAATAACATTTTGTTATATTTATAAATAAGTTTGCTCTATTTACTATATCTGACAACCGCGATAAACTTTAGTTATGTTTAATAATATTTTGATTTATTTTCAATCAAATTTAAAGTGCACTAATGCTCCTTTTATTATACCTTTCGAGAAGTTGTCCAAAATGTTTAAATTTAGCGACTTTTCTCGCAACTATTGGAATTATTTTTTAGTCATTTTTATAAAATAAATCTATTTAAATCATAATATTTAAATTAATAAAAATAAATAGATTAAATAAAGGAAAATTTTTAAAAATAGAAAAATAAGGGAAACTATTTACACAAAATAATAAAAATTTTAAATAGTTGTAGTAGATGCTGATAGAAGTCTATTAGGGCCTATGAGTGATAGAAATGATAGAAATCTATTACTTATAGATACTGATAGAAGTCTATCAATGTCTATCAGTGATAGAAATTATAGAAGTCTATCACTAATAGATGTTAATAGAAGTCTATCATTGTCTATCAGTGTTTTTTTTTTTTTTTTGCTACTTTCTATAAATAGTTTGACATTTTTTTTATTGTGAAAATTTTCCTTATATTAAATTCTAATTATTAGTGTATAAGATACATGAAATTAAATATTAGATATGATGTTAGAATGTATATTTAACTCGTTTGATGTTATATATATATATATAACGTAAATAAACTCAAGGGCTTTCGCAATGAGTTTAATGTTTATTCCCAACAGGGTCGCGAGTGCCTGAGGAGACGTCTTAATGCTCACGACAAGGATAAAATGGTTTTTTCATTCCTTGATCCAGGTGACTTTTTGCAAGTTTACAATTTTGTATTTTAATATAGTGATCAAGTTCAAGTATCGCCAAATAGGATTATGAACCGTTGATTAATTTATTTAAGTATTATAGCTATTTCTACTTTATTTTATTTAGAACAAGTATCAAAGTTGGGTTACTAAAATTAGTTAAGTGTAAGCTAAACAACCATGTAAGCTAAAAAAAAGTAATAGAAAATTAGTCGAGTGTCTACCTCATTTAAAATCTGTCACTTCAAAATGCCACATAATTTTTTCGTTAGTCAATTAACGGTCAAATAACTTCAACGATCATTTAGAACCATTTTCAAAACCTCAGGGACTAAAGTATATCTTTTGAAACCTCAAGAACCAAATAGACATTAACTTCAAATCTCAATGACCAAAAGTGCATTTTGCCATAATATTTTTAAATGGGTAAAAGGTTATTTAAGGATGGCGCTGCGTGGTACTTCCCAAATTTAGAAAATGCAACTCATGTCATATAGATAAAGTGTTGCAAGTTAAAATTCATTGACATGTTTTCTATGTTTAGAATTCATCAACAATTAGAATACAAATATAGATAGGAAAGATCTCTCACCTTACCACCATGTCCACCTATATAAATAAACACATCGATCAAGACCAATGAACAAACCAAACATATAAGTTGTAGAATAAAAAATGTTTAAGCTTCAATGGCTTGTTCTTCCCATCGTTACAACTTTAGCTTCCTTGTCTTTTTTAGAGGAGATGATGTCTCATATGATTCAAATGCCATAATTATCAATGGTGAACGACGCATTATTTTCTCAGGTTCAATTCATTATCCACGTAGCACTGAAGCAATGTGGCCTGATCTTATTCAAAAAGCTAAAGACGGTGGACTTGATGCAATTGAGACATACATTTTTTGGGATCGTCATGAGCCTCAACGACGAAAATATGATTTTTCTGGACATCTAGATTTTATCAAATTCTTCCAACTTATTCAAGATGCAGGGCTTTACGTTGTCATGAGGATTGGTCCTTACGTGTGTGCAGAGTGGAACTACAGAGGCTTTCCAATGTGGTTACACAATATGCCAGGAATCCAACTACGAATTGACAATCAGATCTACAAGAATGAAATGCAAACTTTCACGACGAAAATAGTGAATATGTGTAAACAAGCCAACCTTTTTGCATCACAAGGAGGGCCGATAATATTAGCTCAAATCGAGAATGAGTATGGAAATGTGATGACACCATACGGAGATGCAGGGAAAACATATATCAATTGGTGTGCTCAAATGGCTGAATCTCTCAATATTGGTGTACCATGGATCATGTGCCAACAAAGTGATGCCCCACAACCTATCATTAATACATGTAATGGATTCTACTGTGATAACTTTACTCCAAACAATCCTAAGAGCCCAAAAATGTTTACTGAAAATTGGGTAGGATGGTTCAAGAAATGGGGCGACAAAGACCCTTACAGAACTGCAGAAGATGTAGCATTTTCTGTGGCAAGATTTTTTCAATCTGGCGGTGTCTTCAATAATTATTACATGTATCATGGAGGTACCAACTTTGGACGAACATCAGGAGGTCCATTCATCACTACGTCTTATGATTACAACGCACCACTTGATGAATATGGGAACTTGAATCAACCTAAATGGGGGCATCTCAAACAACTCCATGCATCAATCAAATTAGGAGAAAAGCTTCTCACTAACGAAACACGCTCAAACCAAAACTTTGGTAGCTTTGTGACTTTAACGAAATTCTCTAACCCAACAACAGGGGAGAGATTTTGCTTTTTAAGCAACACAGATGGCAACAATGATGCAACCATAGATTTGCAGGCAGATGAAAATATTTTGTACCGGCTTGGTCTGTGAGCATTCTTGATGGTTGTAACAAGGAGGTTTACAACACTGCAAAAGTAAACTCTCAAACATCTATGTTTGTGAATGAGCAAAATGAAAAGGAAAATGCACGACTCTCGTGGACTTGGGCTCCAGAGCCAATGAGAGATACTCTACAAGGAAATGGTAAATTTATGGCAAATCTTCTTTTGGAACAAAAAGGAGTCACAGTTGATTATAGTGACTACTTGTGGTACATGACGAATGTTGACACCAATACAACATCTTCACTTCAAAATGTGACTGTCTAAGTGAATACAAAGGGTCATGTGCTTCATGCTTTCGTTAATAGAAGGTACATTGGGTCGCAATGGGGGAGTAATGGCCAAAGTTTTGTGTTTGAGAAACCTATTCTATTAAAATCGGGAACCAACACAATAACCCTTTTGAGTGCCACAGTTGGACTGAAGAATTACGATGCATTTTATGATACAGTGTCAACAGGAATTGATGGAGGTCCCATTTATTTAATTGGAGATGGAAATGTGACAACTAATTTGTCATCAAATTTATGGTCTTATAAGGTTGGATTAAATGGAGAAATGAAGCAAATTTACAACCCGATGTTCTCACAGAGAACAAATTGGAGTGCATTAAATCAAAAATCTATTGGAAGGCGAATGACATGGTACAAGACTAGCTTTAAGACCCCTTCGGGAATTGACCCAGTAGCCTTAGACATGCAAGGAATGGGAAAAGGTCAAGCTTGGGTAAATGGGCAAAGCATAGGCCGATTTTGGCCTTCTTTCATTGCTGGCAATGATAGTTGCAGTGCAACTTGTGACTACAGAGGTGCATATAACCCTAGCAAATGTGTTAGAAATTGTGGAAATCCTTCTCAAAGATGGTATCACGTTTCAAGATCGTTTCTATCAAGCGACACAAACACGTTGATTTTATTTGAAGAAATTGGTGGAAATCCTCAACAAGTGTCAGTTCAAACCATCACAATAGGAACTATATGTGGAAATGCTAATGAAGGAAGCACCTTAGAGTTGTCTTGTCAGGGAGGACATGTCATCTCTGAAATCCAATTTGTTAGCTATGGAAATCCAGAAGGAAAATGTGATTCATTTAAGAAAGGCTCATGGGATGTGACAAACAGTGCTCTTTTGGTGGAAAATGTTTGCATTGGCATGGAAAATTGTTCAATTGATGTATCTGGAAAGTCGTTTGGATTAGGCGATGCTACAAATTTATCTGCACGGTTGGCAGTTCAAGCATTATGCGCAAAGAATTGAGTGGTGTAGTATATATGTATAAATGTTAAACTTTTAGCAAATCATGTATTTTTATTTCTTTCAATCGTGGTATGATTTACTAATCACAAACATGAGACAAATCAGAAACTTAATGTGGTCAATGAATTTTCATACCCATCTCATAAACTATTTAAACGATGATGACAAACATGTGTGTATATATACACATGTAATTATAGGTAAAATAATCAAAATGTGGCTTGACATTTGAGTGTTTATGAGTATATTCAGTAAAAAAAAAAAAAAAGATTAAAATATTTGAAAATACAAAAGTTAAAGCATATGGAAGTGATAAATATACTATTCCTAACTAATGGAGACAATGATCTCTAAATCTCCACATGCGTTCTTCTTCATAACTTCCCTCAAAATCGCCATTGGCAACACAGAGAGCTTCTAAGCTCTTTCTCTCTCTAAAATTGTTCATCAAACTGAAATGTCTTTTTGTTTGTGAGGGAACTTTCTTCTTGCATCACAAAGTTTGGGGTATGTGTGACGGAGAAACACTCCATGGATTTGTCAAATCATCCAAACAGAAGATTTGAACTTGGGCTTTTATTTGGAGGCCCAATGAGCCCAACAATTTTCGTTAAGAGTAATTGCAATGATAATGAGTAAGCACTTTTTAAAGATAATAATTAAGTGTATAGCAACATTTTTAATGAATTACAAATATGGTAAAATCTATTGGTGATAAACTCTATCGTTAATAAACTCCTATCAACGATATGGTCTATCATTAATAGACTCTGAGAGTTTGATTTAAATTTTGTCATATCTGCAAATTATTTTGTATTGTGATATATTTACAAATATTTTGGAATGCATTTATTAATATCGAGTTGTCTTAAGTTTTAAGCTCCAAGGCTAATTGGTATGGTAAGGACTACTCTAAGGGCCTATTTAGATTGATTTTCTAAGTGTTTATAAGTGAAAAAAAAGTATTTATAAATACTTAGAAAGTCAATTCAAACAGACCTTAATTGTTGTAAATTTTGAATTCCATCCAAAGATAAAAAGTACTAAAGAATGAACAGTGGGAATTACTTTGAGTGATAGAAGAAATATTTAAATGACCAATTTTATTTTTTTAAAAAAAAAATTGACGTGATAATCCACAGCCACAAGCCACATACAATTTTTCTATAAGTCGAATTTGACTATAACTAAATTGTGTTTATTTATTAATTTCCCAATTTGACTAATTCTTCTTTATAATTTTTTCCCCTAAAGAATTGTACTATATTGCATTTAATAACTTTTCTAAAATTGAAGGTTACTTAATCTCCAAGTCAAGGAAATTTGTAATTATATATCATATTGTTCAAAGGCAACATGTAAACTTGTAGAAGTGATTTTGAAAAAATTAAAATCACTTTTATCATATTATTCAAATCACTACAAAATATGTCTTTATTTATGTCTCAATATTAATTTAGTGTTTGATTTTACAAATTTAACAATCATGTAAAGGCCACAAGCCAAAGTTCATATACAACATGAACCAAATTTTTGTATGAGGGAAAGTATTGCTTAGTCCATTAAATGACTCATTCATAATACAATTATGACTTTAATATTATAATATTCATGTTAATTTGCAACATAATTAATTTTTTAGCTTGTCAATTTATTATTGGTAGAAGGAGAGAGGGAGATTTTGACTATAAAAAACTAATTTACTTCAAAGCTCTAAAAAAGGGTGTGTAATTAAGAAGAGAAAAATGAGTTTGAAGAAAATATGTGTAGTAGTGGTTATCCTTGTTTTAGCAACCATATGGATTTCATCAACTTTTGCAAATGGTATGTTTCTCATTCAATAAACTTTTCTTTTTAAAGCATAAACATAATTAAGAGAAATGAATTTATTTATTTATTTATTTATTTATTTTTGTTAAACTTTCAATCACAAATCTAATTCTTTTTAACCTGGTTTGATAACTATTTAGGTTATGTTTAATAATAATTTTTTCGGACAAGTTATGTTTGTTTTCTTTCATTGTACTTGTTACTATGGTTTTGACCTTTCGGCGTAACACTTCAATTCTTAGACAAAATTTAAAAACAAAAATAATTTTGTAAAAATTAATTTCCTTTATTGGTTTTAAGATATCACTTGGTTTTTAAAACACCCTTAAAATGTATATAACCAAACAAAGAAAACGATAGATGAAAGCATTGTTTGTAGGAAAACTTTTAAAAATAAAAAAATAAGGGAAATTATTTACACAAAATAGCAAAATTTTTATATAGTTGTGATAGACGCTGATAGAAGTCTATCATTGATAGATGCTTATAGAAGTCTATCAATATCTATCAGTGTTTTTATTTTTTTTGCTATTTTTATAAATAGTTTGACATTTTTTCTATCTGTGAAATTTTTTCTTGTTTGTAAGCTTAATTTTCAAAAATAAAAAACCCAAAACCCAAAATCCAAATAGTTATCAAACAAGACCTTAATTTTTTTTTCTTTTGGTTCTTGAAAATTAATTTAATTAGCTTATAAACAATACTTTCTATCTACGTCTTAAGAGTATTTTTAAAAATCAAACCATAATTTGAAAACCAAAAAAATAGTTTTTAAGAAATTTGTTATTGTTTTTAGAATTTACATAAGAATTCAAGTGTTTAATTAAGAATTAATAAATATCATAATAAAGAAATGGTTAGAAAATAAGCACAAAATTTAAAAACTAAAATAAAAAGTAAAATCGTTATCAAATACAGTCATAATTTTGCTTGTAAATTTGATATCCTTTGCTTCTCCCTTCAATTCTAGGTGATAAACCATGGGAAGATTCGAAAGCTGGTAACGAACCGCCAAAGAGATGAACAACCCTTGTCACTGAAAGTATGGTGCTTTGGGGTCGAGTTAAATGATTTTCGAATTTTATTTCGTGGTTAAATAATTAATCTAAATGTAACTCAATTGGTTAAGGTATTTTGTTCGATATTTTAATCTATTAATTGTGTGAGTTGTTATACCAAAATAACATAACTCAACTGGCATAGTAATTGTATTATTAACTTCGAAGTCAGAAAATGAAGTGTCAATAAAAAAAATTTGTACGAGTTATTTTGCTACATCCAAAAAAAGCCAAAAGGCTACGGGGTTGTGGTTCAATCCATGGTGGCCACCTACCTAGGATTTAATATCCTACGAGTAAGTTGGCAGCCTGCCTGTTGTAGGGTCGGGTGGGTTGTCCCGTGATAGTCGGGGTGCGCGTAAGTTGACTGGAACACTCACGGATATAAAAAAAAAAAAAAAAAAATTTGCTATTGCTCAATCAAGTTAAAGATATTGTGCGCATAAATACTATTAAGGGATTATAATTTTAAAGGTTTGGTTATCTAATTGTTCAAATTACTTTTATTACAGTCTTGTTTGATAATTAGTTGGTTTTTAAAAATTAAACTTATAAACATTACTTTTACCTCTAATTTTTTTATTTCTAAAAAATAATAGAAAACAAAAAATTAAATCGTGACAAAATAGGGCCTAATTAAATCAAAAACGAAAAATCATTGTCCTGTATTTGACCCCCTTATTATTATTATTATTTTGAAACATGCATGCCCAATACCTATAAATTATAAATTTTGACAAAGAAAATGAGTATAGCTCAACTGGTATATCAGTAAAATTTGGAATTATTTTGTGTTATGGATGTCTATCTTTGATTTATCATATCAATAAATTATAAAAGACAAAATTGTGGTATTGAAGCTTTGATTTTCTACTCGTAACTTTTTTCATACTCATTTGTTAATACGTCTATCATTAATAATACCAATAAGTACAAAAGAAATGGTATATTAATAATATTTAAATGGTTTATTTATCCATAATTATTTACATGTTCTTTTACTATTAACATGGAGAAATTTTCACAGATAGAAAAGATGTCAAACTATTTAAAAAAATAGCACAAAAAAATTGATAAACATTGATACACTTCTATCAACATTTATCAATGAAATAATTTCTATCACTGATAGATCCTGATAGACTTTTATCAGCGTCTATCACAACTTTTAAAAAATTTGTTATTTTGTATAAATAGTTTCTTTTATTTTTCTATTTTTCAATTAATTATATCAATAATATACCTCGTAGCCATTTTGACTTGATTTGTTGATTATTTTTCAGCTTTGCAACACTAGGAACGACGTCGCAATGTTGTCGGTGTTAAGTACTTGAGCTTTAATTACATCTAAATTTCTTGATTTCAATTATTTATATTTAATTAGTGGCTCATTTTCCTCCAATTACTCTTTAAAGATAAATGAATGTGTTTGACAAATTAGTCAACTAATATCAAAACTAGCGAAAATTGTAGTAGTGGGGTGACGTTTTAGATTTAGAATCCATTTTGATTGACTTGAGAAAAAAGTGATTTTTGAAAAAATTTATTTTTAGTTAAACTCTTTTGATAGAAACGATTTAAAATACACTTTAAAATCTATTTTAAATAGTTGTCAAACATTCTAATTTTTTTTCAAAATGACTTATTTTTTAAATTAAATACTTAAAAATGCATTCCGAACACACATTTAATTGAAACGTATTTCTAATTAGTGAACCAAATTCCGAGCACTGGACCATTAAATTACATTTATTATAAATTTGAAAATTGAGCACTATTATATTTATTTGAAAGATACATATAACCTTCAAGAATTATTCACATATAAACACACCCACTAAATGAAATAATCTCAAGAGATGGATGAAATGGCTTCCAATAAGAAGCACTTCTTGATAATTTTAGCAATTGTCTTGTATCTTATGCTTTTCCTTTCAACCTATGGGGCAGCAAGGATGATCTTGAATCCAAATAATGGTACATTTTCCAGTAACTTTATTTTATTTTATTTTATTTTATTTTATTTTATTTTTGCTAACTAAGATCAATATGAAAAGTTTATAAGTTCAAGCTTTTTTTTTTTTTTCAGGAAATATGAAGGCCCTAGAGATCAAGGTTATTGTAGTAGGACGAATTGTACGACGAGATTTGGCACATGGAGGAAATTATGGTCCGGGAAATCAGTGAGATGATATTATGAACTATTTTTCTTTGAGTGTCTTTCTTTTAAGATAACTTGAAAGTAGTTAGGGCAAAGTTATTATTAACGTCCTATATCAGTTGTGTTAGAAATTTCACTTTTTTTTAAGTATTAGTGATTTGAAATTTAAAAAAACACACACACATATATATGTGTGTATGTATATATATGTATGGTTTGTTATGAAATTATGTTAATCTCAATTTAAGAGTATAAAAGAAGAATATGTTTTTTCTTTTCTTTTTCTTTTTCTTTTTTTTTTTTCATTTTTTGAGAAAAAGAATATGTTGTTGGTAGAACTAAATATTAAAAAGAAAAAAAAAAAGAGAGAGAGAAATTTTCGTAGATAGGGAAAATGTCAAACTATTTATAGAAAATAGAAAAAAATACCGATAGACATTGATAGACTTCTATCCGCATCTATCAGTGATAGACTTCTATCATTTCTATTACTGATAGACCCTGATAAACTTCTATCAGCATTTATCACAACTATTTAAAAATTTTGCTATTTTGTGTAAATAGTTTCCCTTATTTTTCTATTTTTAAAAATTAGCAAGAAAATAATGTCTAACCCCAATGTATAAGCAAGTATGAATATAGTGTAAATTACCAAAGTTGTTCTTAGATTGATTGGATTTCTAGTTCATCTAAGTATTGGAAATAAGTTAAATCTTAATATATTGGAAGTAAATTACAATCGTTTTTTCTATGGATTGGGTTTATAGTTTATCTAGACTACGGACCTATTTGGATTGACTAGAGAAAAAAAATATTTTAAAAAAAATTCATTTTTATTTAAACTCTTTTGACAAAAACTGTTTAAAATACATTTTAAAAATTATTTTGAGTGGTTGCTAAACACTCTTTTTTTTTTTTAAATGACTTATTTTTTAAATTAAAAACTTAGATATTTCAAACACACCCTACGATAAATATAAACGATTTGTGTCGGTGAACTAATTAAAATTAATATAAGTTAATAAAATTCAATGTTCGAAAAACGTGTCTTAGCCTCTTAAACAGTTGATTTCACCAATTGGATTTTAATTTAATTAAATTGAATGCAATAATAAACATGCAATATTCTATAAGTCAATAACTCTTAGGTCATAACTATCTCACCAAGCACAAATAATTGTCTTGAAAATTAAGAAACTAATATCCCTATCTAGTTTCATTAACATGAGCTACAATACCTCATGAAAATTTCTTTCTTAACCTCTGATGTCATCTCCAAACCCTTAAAATTATTTGCAAATTTTCGTTTTCTTTCGAATCCAAAGCTTTTCCTCCTAAAAAGACAGTAGAGTGTGATTATTTGTGGCATCGTGACGCTACTAAAAAGAAGAGGCATAGCAGCGCCACAACGTTTTAGCACAGAAAGGAGGAACCTGCGAAAGAGCGACAGTGTCACGACGCTACAATGTTCGCGAAAAAGAAGAGTCGCATGTTTGCCTTCAATTTTGAGCCAAAATTTTCATCTTTTATCTTCTAAATCAAATAGAAAAGTTAATTTAAAATCCAAATAGGTTTCTAAGCGTTTAATAAGGATTATAAATAGATTAGGGTTATGATATTATTCATCTCCTTTATAAATAGACTAGTTCACTTTATTCTCAGGGGAGGTCAATTAGAGAGAAAAGTCTCTTGAAACTAAGAAGCAACTCGAGGTTTGAGATCATGAGCTCGCAACGGAAACAACCGTGGCATACGTTAGTAGTTTTTTCTTTTTTCTATCTTTTGTAGATTTTATTAGGATGTTTTTATTAGAGTTACGTTATTGTTTCTAATCAATGACTTGAGTTGTGGACTATAAATTCATGTTTTGGTTTTAATAATTGATTTTAATAAATATTATTTTCACATTGCAATTATCTTGCATGCAAATTGAATGTTTAATGTTTTCTTTATTTTGGCCATTTAATAAATGGTTTTTATTTGAGCTTTGGCTCATAATGGTGAGACGTGAATCAGAACATAACATTTGCATGGCTATCTATAAATCCTAAAATATAAGTATAGAGCTTACTTAGTGATTATTTAGAGAAGGCGAGTTTAATGCCTTGCTTGGTCTTTAAAAATCATACAGGAATGTTACGTTTTAACTCTGAGCATGAGAATTATCTAAGCTCAAAAGGGCTTTTTAAGGCTTCGTTTGAAATTGTTATAGCTTTTAAAATAATTGCTAGCAACTGTGATTTTAGAAAAATCGGCTATGAAATGGAGTAAATTAGTATTTGGTAAATTTAAGCTTGAAACCTGAAAAAGTAGGTATTAGTGTTTGGTAAATAAATACTAAATTATCTTGTTCTAGTTATAATAGCTAAAATAAACCTATTACTAAAACTTTTATTTTTTTTATAATATATAATTTTAGGAAAATTATTATAAATATAAAAAATATCAAACTATTTACAAATATAGAAAAATTTCACTATCTATCAGCGATAGATCAAGTGATAGAAGTCTATTGCGGTCTATCGTTCAAGCAATAGAAGTCTATCATTGATAGACAGTGAAATTTTTCTATATTTGTAAATAGTTTGACTCATTTTTCTATATTTGAAAATAGCCCATAATTTTAAATAATTGTTTTTAATGATTTATTTTGTTTACTCTAAATTAATTTTTAAATATTAAGAAAAATAGTATTATTTTAAAAAAAATCAATATGATGTAATTGTTTTAAAAAATGGATGCATTCAACTTTTATATATATTTGATTAGGTGAGAAAGAAATAAACATATGAAATAAATCTTAATTTTAAAGAATAAAATTAAAAATTAATTTAAAATTGTATATGATTTTAGGAGAATCCAAAAGCTTGTAGGAAATTGATTTTAAAACAAGCGTGAAATGAAGCATTTTTAAATTTGATTTTAACATAAAATGAGACTAACATCAAATGAACTTCTAAGGCAACGAAAAATCCTTTTCACAACTTGCTAATGTTCCTTTCCAGGTTGACCCATGAACCTGCTAACAACACTAATAACATGTGCAAGATCAAGCCTAGTACAAACCATAGCATACATCAAACTTCTTACTGCACTAGCATACAGAACTCAAGGCATGTACTCCTTCTTAGTTTCAAACTGTGGTGAGAACACAAAGGAAAAACAAGCATTCGCAGTACTGTGGGAGTATTTATAGGCTCAGCTGATGACATACCAACCTTAGATAATATCTTCTTAATATAATCTTTGTGTCAAGAAAAGCTTATTCCGATCTCCAGCCCTTTAGATCTCCATACCCAAAATCTTATGA
This sequence comes from Lagenaria siceraria, assembly GCA_002890555.2. Taxonomy (NCBI): domain Eukaryota; kingdom Viridiplantae; phylum Streptophyta; class Magnoliopsida; order Cucurbitales; family Cucurbitaceae; genus Lagenaria; species Lagenaria siceraria. The sequence continues at coordinate 5,462,503 of CM016488.1, forward strand.
GCAACACCCAAATCCTTCATATCAAACTCAACACTGAAAGAGATACTTCAACTTTTGAATATCAAACTTCGACTTAGTTTAATATAAGTTGTGTGAATTTAAAGAATTATATGTATTTATTCTCTCTAATTTAAAATGTTTTAATTACATTCCTCAATTTTGAATAATATTTCTACTTAAGCTAGCTTCTTATGGTACTTAACACCATTAATGAAATACAATTTATCATGGGCATGCTATATAGTTAGTCAATATCTTTCTTAGTGGAACATGTGTATAGTAGAGAATTTATAAATATCTAGTCGACGATATATGCTTTAACTAATTGAACATGTTACACTAATACTTTGCCATTTGTGTTAATTAAACTATATTAGCTAGGACTAAACAAATGAGATTTTGTTATCAGTTTAGGGCCTTTCCCATCAGAAACAGCTCCAATATCATTTGAGAACACAGAGTATTAATGGGATAGCCTGTAAAACACACTAAATTCAAAACTCAGTTTGGTGGATATCATTAATTGGTGAATTACTGCATACTTTCTCATCAATATGCCTCAGCACTTTTTTTTCCTTTTTTAAACAAAATGACCTCACATTCTCAGAAACACTTGTGAAATGTATGTTCATTTAAAAAGGTAAATCAAGCTAAAGATTATTTATGATGATCCACAATGCAGAAAGAGCCTGTTGAGTTTTTAAATTCCCAACACAAAGTTGGCCAACAACCTCCCACATTAACTTCTCTTCTTGCATTTTGATACCCAAAAAAGTGCTTCAACCACTATAAAAAATGGCTTGGAATACCCCATTTCTCCTTTGTAGGAAAGAAAAACCAATGGGAAACACTACTCAAACCAGCTTTGTGTTTTTAGCTTTCATCTCTTTCTTTTCATCTCTTTCTTATTCTTTACCTCTTTCCACGAACGGGAGATGGATTGTCGATTCGGCCACTGGACGTCGAGTGAAGCTGGTGTGCGTGAATTGGCCTTCTCACACTCAGAGCATGCTAATCGAAGGTCTTGATCGTAGGCCATTGAAAGACCTTGCTGATGAGGCGGTTCGGTTGAGGTTTAATTGTGTGAGGCTTACGTATGCAACTCACATGTTTACTCGATTTGCTAATAGGACAGTTGAAGAGAATTTTGACCTTCTTGATTTGAAAGCTTCCAAGGCGGGGTTGGCTTTGCATAATCCATTTGTATTGAACATGACTATTTTTGAAGCTTATGAAGCTGCGGTTGATGTGCTTGGGACTAGTGGTTTGATGGTTATAGCTGATAATCATATTAGCCAACCAAAATGGTGTTGCTCTCTTGACGATGGAAATGGTTTCTTTGGAGATCGCTATTTCGACCCGGAAGAATGGTTGGAAGGTCTTCGTTTGGTTGCTCGACGATTTTGCAACAAATCAACTGTATGTAAATGTTGTCCTTTTGAAATGATTTTCTGAAATATGAAACAAATAACAAAGAGATACACATACAGGGAGATTTTTAAAAATAGAAAAATAAGGAAAATTATTTACACAAAATAGCAAATTTTTTAATAGTTGTGATAGACGCTGATAGAAGTCTATCAGAGTCTATCAGTGATAGAAATGATAGAAGTCTATCACTGATAGATGCTGATAGAAGTCTATCAATATGTCTATCAGTATTTTTTTTTTTTTTTTTTTTTTTGCTATTTTCTGTAAATAGTTTGGCATCTTTTCTACATGTGAAAATTTCTCTAGAATTAAAATGTGACTAACGTACTCAAAAGTTATAAAGGATAATAAGTATAATTTTCAAGAACAAAATGATGATCAAACGAAATCCTAATATTTAGAATGGAAATAATTTATAAATAAAAAGTTAGTACGTAAAATTTTGTCCCTCTTCAAAAAAAAAAAAAAAAAAAAAAATTGACTTTAACTTTACGTCAAACAGGTGGTAGCCATGAGCCTACGAAACGAACTTCGAGGCGCAAAATCAAAATCGAAAGACTGGAATAAATACATGACACAAGGAGCAACAACAATTCACAACATAAATCTGAACATCCTCGTAATCATTTCAGGTCTAAACTTCGACAATGACCTACGATGCCAAAGACAAAACCCCTTGCCACTAAACAACCTACACAACAAGCTAGTTTTTGAAGTACACTTATATTCCTTCAGTGGAGAGTCCCAATCAAAGTTCATCCATAATCCTCTCAACAAAATCTGCTCAAAGATCATCAATGGGTTTGTGGAGAGAGCTGAGTTTGTGATGGAAGGAGCTGAGGCAGTTCCTTTGTTTGTGAGTGAGTTTGGGTTTGACCAAAGGGGAGTTAATGAGGCTGATGATAGGTTTTTGAGTTGCTTTAATGCTCATCTTGCAAAGAAAGATTTGGATTGGGCATTATGGTCTTGGCAAGGGAGTTATTATTATAGACAAGGCAAAGTCGAACCTGAAGAAGTGTTTGGAGTTTTGAATTATAATTGGACCGAGGTTAGAAACCCTAATTTTCCCCAGATATTTCAGCTCTTGCAAACCATGTTGCAAGGTATGGCTTCCAGTTCTGTTTGATAACGATTTTGTTTTGCTTTTTCATTTTTACATTTAGTTTTTATACTAATTTTTTAAATTAAAGTATTAGAATTATTAGTATTAAAATAATAATGATATGACTCTAAAGATGGTCAATAGGAAGTCATAACAAACAAATAAGGGTCCATTTAGATTAAATTGAGAAAAAAGTGTTTTTTAAAAAACTCATTTTTATTTACATTCTTTTGATAAAAAATTGTTTAAAATACACTTCAAAAGTTATTTTGAGTAGTTGTCAAACACTCAAGTTTTTTTTTCGAAATGACTTATTTTTTAACTTGAAAATGTATTCCAAACACACTTAAAAAAATTAAGGGAAATTTTCACATATAGAAAAAATGTCAAACTATTTACAGAAAATAGCAAAAAAAAACACTAATAGACATTGATAGACTTCTATCAACATCTATCAGTGATATATTTCTATCATTTCTATCACTGATAGACCCTCATAGACTTCTATCAACATCTATCACAACTATAAAAGAATTTGCTCTTTTATGTAAATAGTTTCCCTTATTTTTCTATTTTTAAAAATTACCCATTTTTTAATTAGTATGAAATTGAAAACTATATATAGCTAGCCTTCTCTTTTTCCTTTTTTTTTTTTTTTTTTGGATAATTACTTCATATATTCACATGCAGATCCAAAGTCCAATTCCTCAAACACTTATGTAATGTATCATCCACAAAGTGGGCAATGTGTCAAAGTGAAAGACAATATGGATAAGGAAATTTATCTCAACAATTGTTCCAATGCAAGTCATTGGAGCCATGAAGGAGATGGGGCTCCAATAATGTTGGAAGCCACTGATTTGTGTCTAAAAGCCAATGGAAATGGGGTTCCACCATCACTCTCAAGGGATTGTTTTGATGAACAAAGCGGTTGGACAGCCATTTCAGACTCTAAGCTTCATTTGGCAACACTAACAAAAGAAGGGAATAATAATAATAATGGTTTGTGTTTAGAGAAAGAGAGCTCAAATTCAACTAAGATTGTGATGGGGAGATGTGTTTGTGTTGGTAATGATTCAAATTGTTTACAAGATACTCAAGCTCAATGGTTTGAACTTGTTGTTACAAATACTTTGTAGTATTTTACCATATGGGGAGGAAACAAGAAAAAAAAATTAAGAAGGACCGTTCTCTATCGAAATTCTGTAAGGCCCCTAGTTAGGAAAATAATAGGATTATTAGTAGAATATTAATATAGTTATTAGAAGGGGCAAATTAGTAAATAGCTAGTTAGTCTGGTTATGGTTTTAGTTATAAATAGGAGTGAGTAGGAAGGGTGTGGAGAATTTGATAGTGATTTTCGGTGGGAAATATTGAGAGAGAGTCGGCCTCTCGCAAAAGGTTGTGGTATATTGTAGTTTTTTTCATTGATATTACAATATAAATTTATCTCTTAGTGTTCTTTGTTTATTCTTGTTTGTTCTTGTGTACATGGAACGTTTTCTTTTATCTTTCAAGTATACTAATCTCTCTTAATCATTTTGATGTTAATAAATTTATGTTATTTATGTGTTGTATATGCATTTATGTTATTTATATTTTTTACCTCAAGGTTTCGATGATGCATTATATATAAACTCTCTAGAGCCTCTAAAAATTGTAATTTGATATTTTCTCTCTTTCCGCTCATGGATGTAGTTAACACATTGTTAGTGAACCACGCGTAAATCTCTATGTCGATTTCTCTCCTGTTTAGGTTTTCTCGTTTTCTTTGTTTGTTGGTTTCATAACACAACACATGACAAGTTTATTTTGAGCTGAAATATTTTTTTTCCTTTTCCTTTCCTCTCAATATATAACATCAGGCAAGAAAACTCTTTAATTGATTTTAGAGACCTTTCGAGAAGATAACAAGCATCTAAGCTATATAACTCAATCCTAAGTCTTTGAAATCTAAAATAATGTGATAAGTGCTCAATGAATACATGAGAATCAAAATATGCTCAATTTTAGACCCCATTTTCAAACATCAACGATCACAATTATAAAATATGCCAACTATGTCATGAATTGTCCTAATCACAAAACATGCAAACTAATCACTAAACAGCAAATGCACACAAATTGTCCGATCTAAGATGCTCAAAGGCTCAAGAGCATACATTACCAAACCAACCACCCCCACCTAAAATTCATACATCGTTCTCCAAAAGAGCTATACATCTCGATCTAAATCATGTTAATTCATATGAATTTAACGTTTATTTGAATGTTTAGATAAGAAATCGAGCAAAGGAGACCATCAGGACGATCTGGATGAAATTTGATTTTATGAAATTTTAGCATCCGAATGCACACAAATTTTCTGAGCTATGCATGCACTTTTGAAATTAGAAATTTTATTATTTTATTCTCAAGTTTTTTTTAGTTTTATTGGTTTTTCACTGTTATTTCTAGGGGACCCCGAGCAAAGGTTTTAAGTATTTGAATATGTATTCCAATAATGTTATTTGATTTTATGAAATTGGTTTTGATTTTTAGCCGAATTTGTTAAAGAGATTTATTTCGAAATATGCATGCATGTAGTCTTATAAAATCGTGTCGTTACAATCACAAAAAATTAATGAAATTGTTAACAAAAAAAACTTTTTTCTTTTTTTTTTTCAGACAAAAAAAAACTTTTTTCACAAGAGACTAAATCGTTACAAATTGTAAAATACACAAACTAAATCATCACTTATTAAAGTTCAAATATTATATTGTTACAAATTTAAAAATATAGAAACTAAATCGTTACCAACTAAAATTGAGGGACTAATTGTTACTTACACAAAAATTTGTTTTTTCAACTAATTGAATTTATATTATTAGAGAAAAATGATTGAAATAGAATTTACTTCAAAATGCAAGTACTAAAAAACTTTTACACAACTTTCTTTTTTTGATTTTGCATTTTAGAAACTAATGGGTGCTTAGCATTTTAATACACCATAGGAGACTGCATATTGGAGAAACTAACATTGAGTCCAAAATACATTCCTTTTCTCAATATTAATATGACATGTTTTGTTTGATAATCTTACTGTACAACCTCTCTTGCCTCAACTACTTGGATACAGAAACAAAACTAAAACAAACACAGCCAAATGCTGAGGAACAACAAATTTCCATATCCTTCTAAAGTCCAGTTTCTAAGTACTTCATGGTCAACTCACAAAAGTTTGCTTCGAGACCGGTTATGAATCACGCATACTGTCGTCGTGCATACGTGTCTTCGTGAACAAAAACGGGTTGCTGAGTATTTTGTGGTGGAAACTGAGGCTGCCCCAAAGCAATTCCTTGAGCTGGAACAGGATTCCCCCATAAAGGGCTATTGTTTTTTGCCAAATTTAAAGTGAGGTAATAGACTATTGCCAATAAAACACTTGCAAGCGATAAAATGGCACCTCCAGCAAAGACTCCGGGTTTGACGACATAGCAGTAATAGTAATAGTTACCGAAGTACATAGTCCCTCCACCGTGCTGATCGTTGAGGGCAGCACCAGTCAGCAATAACAAGAAGGCGATAACGAAACTGAACCTGAGAATACAGCACGGAATATGACATCAAGACATAAAGTAATGGTGTAGAACATACAAAATTATGAACTTAAATTACTCAAAATGTGTAGGACCGTGTCATAAATGTAAAGTTGTTCTATAGCCAAACAAAAACACCATTCACAGCATGAGCTGACTTGAGAAAGGATAGAGAGAAGGGTTAAAGAGTAAATAGCTGCTTCTAAAGTAAAATATGTTTATTTCTGGCAATGGCTAAGCAGGACTTCACCATCAAGGGCATCCCTCAACAAGCTGAGGTGCAACGTTACCTCCCCTTCAAAATATAATATACCCATTCCATGGCACTTGTGCTGCCCCTCGCAGTCGTGGACCGATGGTATGGATACATGGTACAGGAAGTTAGGGCATACCCTCCTAGGTTCTAGGTCCAAACCCCATTTGGAAAAATTAATAACTGAAGCGCCTTGTGGTTATTTAAAGTTGGTTTCATTTTTATTCTATTCCAAGTCTTAAAAAAGGTTACACCAATCATAGTGCATTTGTTTTCTTAATAGGAAACTATTTCATTGAAAAAATGAAACATAGAAAAGAGTTGGGCTAGAGAACTAAAAACAAAAGACTTACTAATAAATGGAAATAGAGCTATGGCTGTAATTATACAAAGGCTTTATAGCGACCAAGCAATAACAAAAAAGAACATACGCTTACCTAAGATCTTGAAAGATTTGTTTTTGCTCCCACAATGATTCTTTCTAACCCTTCCTAAACACAAGGACTTGAAAGCTTTTCTTCTTATCCTACTGATTCTTTATATTCCTTTCCAAGCATAAATACCAAATGAATGCTCTCAGTAATTAACGACGCCAAAGAATTTTAGCTCCGTTTTATAATGGATAGCCAGCCAAAGTGACATCAAACAGAGCATGGATTTTATTTGGATAAGGGGTAGTCAGGCCAGGGCCAAAATTACTGAAAATATTACTCGTACACCAAAATAAAGAAGCCATTGTACCAGTAGATTTAGATCCTTCCATATAAATGAAAACATGAACTCCAACAGCATATTACCCATCAAGAGCTTGGGGTTATGGGAAGGAACCACTTGAACAATAATCTGGCCCAACGGCAATTGAAGAGTAACCTTAGAGGGATAAAACCAGTGAAGTTCTTTCAAAATCTTAGGAGCAACTATGTGAGGCCAAGTTTTGACAGAAAATCTGAGAAAAACGGATGAGAATTTGATACCAGAGGGGGGAAAGGGTGAGGATTAGTCAATGGGATGTGACTTTCAGAGTGAAGTTGAGATCATCCCTCTAAGGCTCTAACTTTCATACTTCATTTATATTCTAACTCTATCAGTATATCAATACCTATCATTTCCATATTAGACTAGAGCATAAATCAAGGAAAGCTGAGGACAGAACAAATTTATTAGGAGAAGAAAATTGGTGACTGATGATTAAGAATCCAGTATTATTTCTGTGATATTGAATACAATTTCAGACTCTTAAAGAGGTCTGATCTCCCCATAAACGAGCTGTCTTCACGGCATCCCAAAGCCAATTCCCTTCTGTCTACAACCCACCAACCTGTTAGTTAACTGACATAACTCAATGAACATACAATATACAGATCAGATAACTAATTAGTTAAACTACTGCCAGCAAAAAAATCAGCAACTTCCAAAGCCTATTTCTCGGAGTAGTAAATCCAACAAGGAAATGAGTATGCCCTAACAGTGAAGTGTATAAGGAACTTCGGAGATTGCTCGGGATGGGGAGAGAATTAGATCATCTAGTACAAAACAGCAAAAATACTGATCAAATTTGACCAGATTCACACCCCAATTCCTGTTTTACTATCAAGCGGAAAAGTATTTTGAAATTCAACAACCACCAACCCAAAAAATTTAATAATGATGATATATGAATAGTTTCAGAATTTAAAATCTATAGCCATCAGAATAAAGAAAAACAAAAATGGTCTTTGATCCCTTTAAAGTTTACAAAGATAAGTCACATAAAATAAGAAGCATGAAAAAGAAATAGAAAATGTAAGAGCTTAAACTCATAAATTATCGCCAATTTCCATGAAACTATAGTCTAACTCATAAGTTTAAAAGTCAAAAAATAAATAGTATAGTAATTGGATCATTATAATAGAAAATAGGGAAAATACTTTTTTAATCCCTGAGTTTTTAAGAATAAGTGCAATTGGTCCTTGAGATTTTAAATGGGCCATTTTAGCCTCTGAGTTTTGAAAAATAGGTTTAAAAAGTCCCTCACATAACATTTTTCATTTATTACAATTTTTTTATTATTTTTAAAGTTTTGACATGAAATTTTTTAATTTTAAAAAAAAAAAGTGTTCTCTCTCATCTCTCTTTCCTTCCTTCCTCCTCTCTCTTCACCCTCCACCTTCCCTCTTCCCTTTCTCTTCACCACCACCTTCCTCCATTTAAATTTTGTCATCGCGGCCACGTCTATCAATGGAGGAAGAAAGAGAGGACGATTACATTCCCTATTTCGCTGATTGTGTTTATTTAGGATGAATTTGTATAACTGAAGCTCTTTTTCCAGTGAGGACATTTCGTTCTTTACAAACTTTGCTCATTTGTCAGTAATTTTTTTAGGTTAAAATCACCATTCTAGTTTTATTGTTGGAGCTTAGTTCAGGTTGTACTAGCTATTAGTTTGGTTGAATTTTTTAAATGCTTTTTTAGTAGTTTTCTTTTACATCATTTACTTCCAATATGGCAAAGGTAGGTGATGAGTGAACATTCGGGAGTTAGAAGAGTTAGGTTCCAGAGCAATGCAGTGGTGAAATCGACAACTAGGTGGAGAAAGGCGGTGCAATGTCGACGATGAAGTAGTCGAAGAAGAAGGAGAAAGTAACAAAATTTTCCGACCAAACCAAAAAGTCTCACACAAAACAATTTTTCAAAGAGGACAAATGATATAACCTAGGAAACGCAGAATCACAGATGAGAGGGGCCTATCCTCCACCTAATGATCCTCCCAAAAATTCATCGTAAATGAATGATAAAACAATTATTGTGGACAATCATGATCATTTTTAAGACTATTGATTGTAGAATGGTGAGCATGAATAACAATGTTATGTCACGAGAGGGCCTACAGAAATGGAGGCTTGAGGAAGGCTTCATTGTTAAAAATAAAATAAAATAAAATAAAGGCTATGGGTCCATATATATCGTGAACTAAGTTGGACAACCTTATGTTACTGTTATGGCACGTATAATGGTATACGTCTTAACTTAGTAGAAAGGAAAAGCTCCTCTTGCGTGTTTTGGGTGGATGGAGAAGCAATATATCATAAGAACCGAGTTAGATGAAAAGGGATCGAGAGTATTTAGATTGATGGGAAAAGTTGGCTTGGCCATCTTCATTATGTACTTATATTTAAGAATTATGAGAGATAGGATCTCTCAAAGTATCCTACACGTTGTTTTCACACTCCCAAACTTCCTTTTTCCATGAGCCTAGCTTGTTGCTTGATAACGAGTTTGATGTTTTCACTCAAAATTTCTTATTTTTGTATAAAGCCAATATAATTCCAACATTTATTATCCTTATCTATTTAGTAAATGTAACAAGTTTTTGATACGTGTCTAGCAAATGTTAAACTTATATTGACTATGTACAACTAGTTTCTAACATGTCTATTGAGCTAACAAGTGTTCAATGTGGCCAACAAGTGTTAGAGTGTTCAAGTGTCTGACATGTGTTGGATACGAAAATGTTAGCCAAACTAAAGTGTCCATGCTTCTTAATCTCCCACCAAAGAAAAGAAAAGGAAAGAAAGACAGAGAGAACTAAGAATATAAATCACAGCTCATAACTGCAGAATCACTGAGAAAATATTCATGAAAAGAACCAACATTTCCAACTATTTCAAAAGTGAGGCCTAGTATTAGCTCAAATTCACAACGCAAGGAACGGCATTTGACAAAAATAATGATCGTTTCTCCAGTTAGAAAGATATGTAATTGTAAAAATAAGATGGAATGAGAATTTCATTAGAATGGTCCAGAGATCACCTACCATGAAATAACGAAGCTCAGGAGTGCTATTTTCCAATTAGGATTGGAAGGATTAGGACTTCTTTTGCAACAAATGCAACCACTAGAAACATTTACAATTAGTTGTGCAATCAATAGAGAAATTGCAGCAGTTAAACCAAGACCCATTGCTGGACTTCGCGGATATGCACACTCAGATGTAGAGATAAACTGAACCTGAGAGCCCTGTTAGAAAAATTGGAATCAAGGTTTTGTTACTCCTCTTCATAGATTCAGGAAACAAATTTACAAACTAAGAACAAATAATACCAAAACAATAGGTAATTACGCCATCTAAATAATCAGTTCAAAGATTAGACTGCTGTTTATACAACCGTTAACTGAAATTGTATAATAATTTTTTTGGATAAGGAAACTACAAAAATCATGATAATAACAGGTTCCTGATCCATTCAACCCGATATCCAAAAGACTAAAGAGAAAAATAATGAATTGAAGAAATGATTGCTATGGTTAAACTAATCACAGTGTTCTTTTCATTATATGTAACGCCCCACATTTTCAGATGTAGTTAATTTTCGTCAACTAAAGTCTTCCTTTGAATTTTATCTTGGTTAAGTAATTTGGATTAAGTTGGATTAAGATGGAATTGTTGCTTGAAATTAATTATTGGTTTTAATTTGGTTGTTTCCCTTTCAAGTTTTGGATTTTGGAGCCAAATTAGTTTAATTTGAGGAGATAATTCATTTGTTTGGATTTATTAAATTTGTTGGATTCAAGGAATTAGAGGTTGGGCTTGGATAGAGTTGTTGGGCTTCATCTTGGCCTAAAATTTGACTTTGACTTGTCAAAGTCAACTAGGTCAAAGAAAAACAAATATACATATGTATTATATATATATATATTATATATGTATATGTATATGTATATATATATTAAAAAAACTGATTTAATATTTTCGAAGAAGCAGTGGGCAGGAATATTAACTACAGGTCAGAATTTTTTGTTGTTCATTTAGTGTTCATTATATATCCGCCATTAATATTGCTTATGGATATGGTCGCTCAATGGAACATAGCCTTCCACTCATTTAGGGCTGCTCTCAATGGAATGATCTGCTCCAAGTCTTTCTGCTGCCATTTTCGAAAAAGCTGAAAATAAGCTCAGCAAATGGAGCAATCATTTTATATCAGAGGGTGGTAAACTTGCTATAATCCAAGCGGTCCTCTCCAATTTAACTATCACTACATGTCTCACTTCAAAATTCCAAAATCAGTGGCCAATACGATTGAAAATTTAAAAGAAAGAGATCAGGCCCTTCTATCCAAATGGATTTGGAGGTACTTATATGAGAAATCCTCAATAAGGAAAAAAATCTATTGCCGCTAAATATGGAACAGAAGGCTCTGACTCTTGACCAGAAAACAGGCCTAAACGGTGCAAAGGACCATGGGCTGCCATATTGAATTTTCCCGATCTGATGGAAGCAAAAAACCTTGCTGTAAAGTTCAGAGGATATCAATTTCAGCTTCTGGCATGACAACTGGACAGCCAACACCCCCTTGACAGTTGAGTTCCCTGATCTCTATACTTCATCCACAAAAAACTAATGCACAAGCTAATGTAATGCGGTGTGCAGCAACATATTATTGGGATCATTTGTAGAAAAACAAGACCTACCATCTATCTAAACTCTCTCTCTCATGCACATCCCCTTCCCCTTCCCTCAATCTCAACCTAGCCACCACTTCTCGGATGAGGCTGACCGTTCACTTCCTCCCTCCGTCGCCCTTCGTCCTCTATCTCCCTCTCCTAATCCCTCTTGACTCTAAAACCTTTCCATCCTGATCCCTAACCTAACCTGCAACCATCTGCTCGTTGCATTGTCATCTATTCGGCTTTGCAGCCTATCTCGCAACCCATGTCCATTCAACCTGTAACCCACAACCATTTGACCTGAAACCCACCACCATTCAACCTGTGACCTGGCCGTTCGTGACAGTCTTCTTCCATCGTAGATAGTGACAGTAACCATTCATTGGTATGATGGAATGGGATACAAAAAAAAAAGATCTTATTGAGAGATAATTACAAAAAAAACACCTCCATTGACTAGAAGGGTGTTTAGACTATAATTACAAAAAGGAGACAACTTGCTCCAAGTAATGGCTAGTAGAGAAGTAGATTCAATAAAGTAGCCTGTGTTCTGTTTTTTGTCCATGACGAGCAGGAGAATAGGAGTATTGAGAAAAAGGTTTTGCCATGGATCTAAAACCCCATTCCCCATTGGGGACCAAATGCTTCTAATCTCTACCTGGGTGCCAAAGAAGAATGAGGAGAAACCGAAGAAAAACGAAAAGGAACATAACATCCAATACGATAATCATAATAAAACCATATCGGGGTCCTAATCTAATTGTACGACTTTGGTATGATGTTCTTCCAACATGGATTCAAGTAGAACACCATGCAACCTTACACACATGGTATATAGGATAAATATGAGTGTTGCACCCCCTTGAAATGAGTGCTACATCACACCACCTATGGTGGTTGACAAAGCTATAAGTGAACCCAAAATAGGCCATGGGCTTGTGAGGAGGGTTACCAGCCCTCCTGAGATAAGCTAGGTTCTGCTTAGGGTTTTTTATGTTCTTCTGTTCGTCTATGTTATTCCAATTTCAATCAAAAGTGTATAGAGGGAACAATTTGGTGGATGTTTCCTGTTGTACTCCTATAGTGAGCCAAGCTTTGTTTTGTGACCAATGCACCTTTTCATTTATTAGCAAAAACTCGTTTCTTATTATAAGGAAAAAATAATAATATTAACAATAAGAAAATAAACAAGAGAGAAGAAGAAGAAGAAGAAAAAAGATCATGTAAAACAAAAGAACAAAGACTAAAATATGAAAAGATCCCCTTTAAAAGACCACTCAAAACCAAATGAGAAGGATAAAAAATAGGAATCAGGGATCAAACAAATATGGAATTAAAGGAGGATCTGCATGAAAAAATAATCAATTTAAAACCTTACACCAAACTCACTTGTCAACAAAAATAATTGTTGTTCACATTATGAACATGAACAATACTCGAGTGAAGTAAACTTAGCAACGTGATCCATGAAAAAAGAAAGACTCCAATAGAAACAAAAATTAACACATGAATATATGAAAAAGAGAGGGAGAAGATCTTTAAAACAGTACCATACCCGATATTATAATCAAACAAAATTCTACAATTAGCATCAATATCATCATCCAAAGCTAATCTTACACCAGCCGCAAACAAAGCTAATGCTTGAGAAACAAATACAAAAAGGAAAAAAAGGTGTTTCAATCCTAAGAACCGGTGTCACGATCATTGTTATGAACTCCATACATTCTCTTTTCTTTTACACAATTGTGGATGTCCAGACCAACTTAAACATGCTTGATTAATCCGACAAAACAATTGCCAACTGTAACTCATAAGACATTTTATATTCTAGGTTAGCTAACATATGGGTGTCTCCGCTTCCTCCTTTCTAAAGCCACAAAATATGGGAGACATACTTTCTTGATTCCTTATATAGTTCATACCCTCCAAGCTTCAATGGACAGAAGGGAAAAGAAGAAAAAGACAAAACAGAGGCAAGATGTCACTCAAGCACCAATCTTAACCAGAAGTTGTATGTTGATTCAGTGAAAAACTATCAAAAAAATATGAGAAAAACAGAAAAAGGAACCCTTAAATTTTGAAGTTTCAAACAACAAAACATCAACAGAACTGCAACCGTTCCAATAAGATACATTGCCTTCTAAAGTTCACTAAAGACCTGAACAAGAAAAAAGAAGTTCCCCCCTTCCATTTTCCTCAGTAATTTCAGCAGCCAAGAGAATGGTAACGAAATACAAGAGAACCCCACAAACTTAAACCCAAATGCAAGTGAAAATCCAATGTTAAAAATAACAAGTGAAAGGAAACTAAAGATGGGTGCTACAGAAATCATAAGAAATCACCTTGATTCGTGTAGCTTCAGCAACGAAACCAGTAACAGCTGACAAAATTCCCAATAAACCCACAACAGAACACACAACCAAAACCTTTCTCTCCATCCCTCTTTCTCTCTAACGAGGAGGAGGCCTGGTTTACAGAATCGGTCTATGAGAAGTCTCAAAACCCCTTATTTTAGTTCAAGAACTTGTGGGTTTTTGCTATGGTTTTGCTTTTGTTGTTGTATTGCCCAATCTTTGGCCGTTTGCTTAAAGCAGTAGCACGAAAACGTAAAGTTGGTGCTGTGGTGTCGCGGAGATTGGATGGTACAACAAAGCAGATTTTCACTATGCAGAACTCCAAAAGCTGGCGAGTGCTTTTTTCTACTTTTCCTTTGTTTTCCTGTTTTGTTATTCTTGCTTTTCTATCGCATATTCTTATTTCTCCTTTATAAACCTATATTCTTTTTCTTTTTTTTTTTCTTTTTTTTTCACAAAATAGTACTTTTTTTTTGTCGTAAGTAAATTGATGTTTATTTAGTCTATGAAATTTTCAAGAAGACAAAATTTCGCTACTTTTTTACTAGTTTTACTATTGCTAGCAGCGTCGCTACATATTATTGTCATTCTACGCTCACTATCACGCCACAGTCTGCCACATATAGCCTTGTGCACTATTGCTATCTAATGCTTACAGTTGCACCATTGTCTACCACATCCAAATCAAATTTGTAACCTCATTGTAATGCACTATTGTCGACACACTCATCGTCTCACAGAGTTGTCTACTATACACTACTCCAGTCACTTTGAACGCCAAGGAATATGAGAAACACGTAAATGTAGAACTAAAATATCCAAATCAGGTCTCTCTATCATTTGAGTATCATACAACATAATCTTATGATTTTACAATAAAAAAAAAACTAAAAACAAAATAATTATCAAATTGGGTTTAATTTATTTATAATAATAGAGAGATAATTGTAGCTATTAATAAGGAAAAATTTCAAAATAAATAGGTAGTGATTACTTGAGTTGCTTCATTTAAAAAAAAATAAAAAAAAATTATATACATTAGGATTTTAGTCATCAACTAGAACTAATAGCATACAAATTTACAATTTGTAGATAGCCGACACAATGTGAAGCGCAATTTATATTGTTAGATCTATAAGAGAAAAAATACAAAAGTTATTCAAATTCGTATTCAATTATTACAAAAAGACAAATTCTCAAATTTATGTCAAATTAACATTAGAATGCAACCAACACGTCCTTTTTCTTTAAAGAGTTTCCATTAAAGTTTTGTTTTCTTTTCTCTTAAAAGCATTAAAAGAAAAAAAAATGGATGATATACATGAGTAAGTTTATATAAAATGATATCACTGAAGGCCATAAACAAGCAATGCTCCAACAGCACCAATGCCAGCAACCAAACCAGCAATGACTCCAATTGGAGGCAAACCCCCTCCTATTGCCTTTCCTGTGTTCACATCATATTTTGCAAACCTTTTCTTTGGTGCTCTACATTGAGGGCATGCATATCCATCAGGCTGCACCATCCAAACCACAACTCATTTAGTTCGAACATAAACGCGATCAACGATGATATACATGTTTAAACACGGTTAGTTGACTCGTGTTGAAAGAATTATACAATCCAAACCATGCTTAGAAAAACAAACTCATCTAACATAGTCTCGTCAAATAACATGTGACTTGATGTCTAGCTTGAGTCAACGCCTAACCTAAGCATTTCCGTAGGCTTGGCTTAATTCCAATGTAAAATCACTGTTTGACTAAATTAACCTAGTCCATTTTGTTCGTTCGTACTTCATACATTATATTATATTATATACATAACTCACTATGTTACATGATTCTTCTTTCTAACTTCATCGACAGCAATGACTTCAACTTCAAGACCCACAACCGCGGACAACTTATGTGACTTCTCTTACTATTTTTTTTTTTCTCATTTCTATTTTTTTCCTTCGGTTTTATCTTTCCTTTTTTTTCCGTTTCTGTTTTTTCTTACTTTTTGTTAAGTATATGTGCGCATATTTCACAATATGTCTAATTATGCACACATATATTTATTTTTGTAAAAAAAAAAATAAATAAATAATGTGTCCTATTTTTTGGTAAATTAACGTGTGACATCTTATATTAACGATTTATTCTTTTTTAAGTTCAACAATTACAGAGTGGAGATCGAACCCTCAACTTTTGGAATAGTAACTAGTGTCTTATCCACTAAGCTATGCTTTGATAATAATGGTTTAAAAAAGTCGAGATTAAGACAAACCTGCTCATCAAAGGGTTTCGATAAGGTGTAAATGTATCCACAATCCAGGCATATATGAGTTGCTTTAGCCTGCACAACATAGTAATGCAAAACCATGAAGCTAAAAGCCTAAAGGTGTGGAGTAAAAAATCTAATACAAAGGTAAAATTATGATGGCTGAGTGATTTTTACCTTTTGTGCATCAGTAAGTTTTCTTCCAAAGCGAGGTGGCGCAGGCCTCTTTGGGAGTCGTTTAACATCAACCTCTGCACCTCTATATTAAGAACATTTTACAAGTTAATATAACATCATACATTGTTGTTAAGGAAAAGTACACCTATTATTTGTTAAGTTTTTTTTAAAATAAAAAAAAAAAAAATTGTAAGCTTTTAATGAAGGTTACTATTATTTATTGCAAAAGAAATGTTTTGAGTTTAAGTCACATCCTAGTTCTTTAATAACGATTTAGGTCTCGTTTGATAATTATTCGGCTTTTTGTTTTCGGTTTTTAAAAATGGTGCTTGTGCTTGTCTTTCTATAACTTCTTAATCATGGTTTTTCGTTTTTCCTATGTAAAAAATTTGATTTTTTAGCCAAATTTTAAAAAAAATAATAAATAAACAATGTTTTTTTTAGTTTTCAAATTTTGGCTTGGATTTTAAACACTTGTAAAATGTAAACAACAAAACATAGAAACCAATAAATTGAAGTAGTGTTTATAGGCTTAATTTTCAAAAACAAAAATGTTATCAAATGGGAACTTAATTTTTTGTTTTTCTATTTTTGAAATTTATTTTTGTTTCCTCAGAGTTTATTTACTAGGTTTTTCATGTTTACTGAGCCAAATTGAATTAAAATAAATAATAAATGGATAACCAAATATTTGTAGACACCCTTTTAAATTCAGCCAAATTCTAAAAAACATAAAATTCTTTAGTTTCCAAATCTTTTACTTGAATTCTGAAAAACATTAAAAGGTAAATAACACAGCGAAACTCATAAGTAGAAGTAGTGTTTATAAATTTTTTTAAAAAAATCCAAAAACCAACCCTGAAATAATTAGCAAACAATACCTTAGTTCACAGAATTTGTCTTGAATTTTGAAAATAATTTTTTATGGAAAAACAAAAAGAACAAAACTCATAGATGAAAATAGTGTTTATCAATTTAATTTTCAAAAATCAAAATCCAAATAAAATAGAGTTTATAACATTAATTTTCAAAAAAAGGGTAAGAAATAAAATAGTTATTTTATACAAAATCAAACAATTAAACAAAAAATTGAGAAGAATTAGGAAGGAGAAAAAGGAAAGAAAAGAAAAAAAAATACAAAAAGTAATTAAGAAAATAAAATAAAAGTTAATTTAAAAATAAGAAGAAGATGAAAGGGGAAAAAGAACCTGCTAACTACAAAGTAGACAGAATCAGGCTTGGCTTGAATGGCAGTCTTGGTAAATCCCAGCTTATCTGCAGGCCATAATTCATCACCAAAGAAACTGCTTGTGTATAGAACTTGGTCCCCTGCTTTTAACCCTGATTTTGCTGCATTTCCTCCCCCATCCACTGCCTAACCCCAACATAAAATTCCCATAAGTTACCTCTAATTAACAAAAAAAAACATCCACACAATACCAAACCATACTAAAAACTACTTTTACAATTCCATAAACTATAAGGACTATTTGGAAAAGGTAAAAAAAAAAAAAAAAAAAAAAAAAAAAAAAAAAAAAAAAAAAAAAAACGCCGTTGCCGGGGATCGAACCCGGGTCACCCACGTGACAGGCGGGAATACTCACCACTATACTACAACGACCTCAATGGGACAAGATAATTTATTTTGATTTTTATTCTGGTCAGCTAAATGAGTTTGAGATGACAACTAAAATGTTAAAATAGAAGTTTTTTTTTTTATGATATTGTAAAAATAATTTAAGAAGTTCTATATATACTCGTGTGCTTTCAATTGAAGAACACATCTACAACCCCTTCCACTAGTTATGTATGATAACTATTTTTTATTATAAAACAAAAACATGTTTGATAATTATTTTTTAACGTGTCTCGTAATATTTTTTTGTTTAAGAAATTTTTAAAAATAAAAAAATAAGAAAAACTATTTCTACAAAATAGCAAAATTTTTAAATAGTTGTGATAGATGCTGATAGAAGTCTATCATTTCTATCACTGATAGACCTTGATAGAATTCTATCAACATCTATCACAACTATCTAAAAAATTTGCTATTTTTGTGTAAATAGTTCCCTTTATTTTTCTATTTTTAAAAATTTTTCTTTTAAATAATTGCAAATATTACAAAAACTATAAGTGATATACTCAATCATTGATAGACTCCCACCAATGATATGGTTTATCACTGATAGACCCCTACTAGCGAGATGGTCTATCACTGATAGACTTTGAAAACAAAATCTAAATTTTGCTATATCTGCAAATGCTTTTGCATTGTGCTACATTAATATAAATACTTTGCGCATGATTGCTATATTTGCAACTACCCCTAAAAAATACCTTCTTAATAACTAAGAAACAGTAAAAAAATGTCACGAATATAAATATAATATAAATATAATATAAATATACTTAACTTGATTAAAAAAGTATAAAATATCTTGTACTGATAATAAATATTTTAACTCATTTAAAAAGTCTAAAATATTTATTTATTTATTTAAATATTTTTTAATTATTTTTATAATTTTTCCATAAATTATCGATATTTCCATAAACTTTGGTTCAAAATATACCATTAACAAAATTAAGAAAAATTACTATAAACCAAAAAAAAAAATATCAAGCTGCTGCTGTCTATAGTTGTAGCGTAATTCTATGAGAATAAATTTCTTTTATATTTATAAATAATTTGGCTCATTTTTTTTATATTTAAAAATATCAATTAATTAATGATATTTATAATAAACAATCATCTATTCTCAGATTATCCAAAACCCAAAAAAGCAGCAAAACCAGGTAACAGCAAGAACGAAACCAAAAGAAAACTTACAGTGATGACAACACCACCACCAGATTTCTGGCCCAAAGTAAGACCCAATGGCTTATCTACTTCAACCTCAATCGTTTTGGAAGCTCCGGCAGTCTTAGCCGCCCTAATTTGAAGCCCCCTCGACCACTTACCGCCGTCGCCCTCTCCATTCTCCGCCGCGAACCAATGCGACACCCCCTTCTTAGCCTCCTGCACCGACAACCCTTGAAAAGCACTTTTCTGAAGAACCAACAACAACCATAAAAACAGTCAGTAGAAAGCCAGAGCAATGAATCGGGGATTTGGGTTTTCTTGAATGATGAGAAATACCTGAGGGTTTTGCGAAACAGAGGGTTTTGGAGATGGGAAGAGAGGGGAAGATCTGATGGAGGATCTGGTGAAGGCGGCGGAGCAGGAGGAGGATGAACCTGCAACAATGGCCGATGACATTTTTGTGGAGATGGGGAGATTGGGGGAAAAATGGAGGATGATGTGATATAATATGGTGTGTGTTGGGTAAGGAAGGACACGCCCACAGCCACACGCCTATTTCTTATGCTCACCACTAAACTAACTACACAAATTTTCACTTCTTTTTTTTCTTTTAAAAAAAATTACTTTTTTTAGTCACCAAATTTTTAGAATTAAAAGATTGGTCCTTGAAGATTTTAAATTCATACTTAAACTCAGTAGGTCGCTAAAAAGAGCTCAGCTTAAGTGGCATTTAACTCAGTAGGTCGCTAAAAAGAGCTCAGCTTAAGTGGCATTTATGTATTGAGGACCTCTACTTGCTCGGCTTTTCCAACAATTTAGTTGTCCAAACACGTTGATTACATTAATAGTTAGGGGCTTTCTCACTTTACCACACCAACTCTTTCTCTCCATTTGCCAGTTTAACTAGGAAATTGTGTCAGTGAAACAATTATCATGTTTCTTTGTGGATTGACCCAATCTTGCTGCTAATAATACTCGTTAGTTATTGTTGTATTAATCGTAGTTTATAAATTTTATTTTATTGGTTGGGAAAATACCTTCGGCAAGTATTTACCACATGATAAAATAGGTTGAAAATGAAACTTGATGATTTAATACGATAGTGGAGTAAAAGATATTGTATTAAACCGCTATAATGTCATTTATTCTTAGACTAATATTTGAACGTGGATTATTTTTTAAATAATTTCACAACTTTCATATTAAAAAATGTATTTTTTTTTCTTATGGGTAACAAAATCATGTTCTTCCAAAAGAAGTTTCTAATGAGACCAAATAGTGATGGGGAGAATTTTCGAGAGTTTGGGAGATGAGCAATACTTATATATGATCCCTGGAAATCACCCAAATACTATCATCTTGCATTGTGGAATACCATGAGCCTCAAACTAATAAGACAAAGCTCGAACTGAATAAGTCTCACAATGATTGAACTTGTTCAACATATTATACTAATCACAAAAATGTATTCACTTAAGTGTATGACTTGTCTTATGTTTGTGATTCGTAAATCATACCACAAAAATAAAAGAAATAAATAAAAAAAAAATACATGATTTGCTAAAAGTTAATATTTATACATATATATTACACCACTCAATTCTTTGCGCATAGTGCTTGAACTGCTAATCGTGCAGATAAATTTGTAGCATCACCTAATCCAAACGACTTTCCAGATACATCAATTGAACAATTTTCCATGCCAATGCAAACCTTTTCTACCAAAAGAGCGCTATTTGTCACATCCCATGAGCCTTTCTTAAACGAACCGCATTTTCCCTCTGGATTTCCATAGCTAGCAAATTGGATTTCAGAGATGACATGTCCTCCCTGACAAGACAACTCTAAGGTGCTTCCTTCATTAGCATTTCCACATATAGTTCCTATTGTGATGGTTTGAACTGACACTTGTTGAGGATTTCCACCTATTTCTTCGAATAAAATTAATGTGTTTGTGTCGCTTGATAGAAACGATCTTGGAACGTGATACCATCTTTGAGAAGGATTTCCACAATTTCCAACACATTTGCTAGGGTTATATGCACCTCTGTAGTCACAGGTTGCACTGCAACTACCATTGCTAGCAATGAAAGAAGGCCAAAATCGGCCTATGCTTTGCCCATTTACCCAAGCTTGACCTTTTCCCATTCCTTTCATGTCCAATGCTACTGGATCAGTTCCAGAAGGGGTCTTAAAGCTAGTCTTGTACCATGTCATTCGTCTTCTAATAGATTTTTGATTTAATGCACTCCAATTTGTTCTCTATGAGAACATCGGGTTGTAAATTTGCTTCATTTCTCCATTTAATCCAACCTTATAAGACCATAAATTTGATGACAAATTAGTTGGCACATTTTCATCTCCAATTAGATAAATGGGACCTCCATCAATTCCTGTTGGCACTGTATCATAAAATGCATCGTAATTCTTCAGTCCAACTGTGGCACTCAAAAGGGTTATTGTGTTGGTTCCCGATTTTAATATAATAGGTTTCTCAAACACAAAACTTTGGCCATTACTCCCCCATTGCGACCCAATGTACCTTCTATTAACGAAAGCATGAAGCACATGGCCCTTTGTATTCACTTGGAGAGTCACATTTTGAAGTGAAGATGTTGCAATGGTGTCAACATTCGTCATGTACCACAAGTAGTCGCTATAATCAACAGTGACTCCTTTTTGTTCCAAAAGAAGATTTGCCACAAATTTACCATTTCCTTGTAGAATGTCTCTCATTGGCTCTGGAGCCCAAGTCCACGAGAGTCGTGCATTTTCATTTTCATTTTGCTCCTTCACAAACATAGATGTTTGAGAGTTTACTTTTGCAGTGTTGTAAACCTCCTTGTTGCAACCATCAAGAATACTCACAGACCAAGCCGGTACAAAATATTTTCCATCTGCCTGCAAATCTATGGTTGCATCATTGTGGCCATCTGTGTTACTCAAAAAGCAGAATCTCTCCCATGTTGTTGAGTTAGAGAATTTCGTTAGAGTCACAAAGCTACCAAAGTTTTGGTCTGAGCGCGTTCCGTTAGTGAGAATCTTCTCTCCTAATTTGATTGATGCATGTAGTTGTTTGAGATGCTCCCATTTAGGTTGATTCAAGTTCCCATATTCATCAAGTGGGGCGTTGTAATCATAAGATGTAGTGATGAATGGACCTCCCGATGTTCGTCCAAAGTTGGTGCCTCCATGATACATGTAATAATTGTTGAAGACACCGCCATATTGAAAAAATCTTGCCACAGAAAATGCTACATCTTCTGCAGTTCTGTAAGGGTCTTTGTCGCCCCATTTCTTGAACTATCCTACCCAATTTTCAGTAAACATTTTTGGGCTCTTAGGATTGTTTGGAGTAAAGTTATCACAGTAGAATCTATTACATGTATTAATGATAGGTTGTGGAGCATCACTTTGTTGGCACATAATCCATGGTACGCCAATATTGAGAGATTCAGCCATTTGAGCGCACCAATTGATATATGTTTTCCCTGCATCTCCATAAGGTGTCATCACATTTCCATACTCATTCTCGATTTGAGCTAATATTATCGGCCCTCCTTGTGATGCAAAGAGGTTGGCTTGTTTATACATATTCACTATCTTCGTCGTGAAAGTTTGCATTTCATTCTTGTAGACCTGATTGTCAGCTCGTAGTTGGATTCCCGGCATATTGTGTAACCACATTGGAAAGCCTCCGTAGTTCCACTCGGCACACACGTAAGGACCTATCCTCATGACGACGTAAAGCCCTGCATCTTGAATAAGCTAGAAGAATTTGATAAAATCTAAATATCCAGAGAAATCATATTTTCGTCGTTGAGACTCGTGACGATCCCAAAAAATGTATGTCTCGATTGCATCAAGTCCATCGTCTTTAGCTTTTTGAATAAGATCAGACCACATTGCTTCAGTGCTGCGTAGATAATGAATTGAACCTGAGAAAATAATGCGTCGTTCACCATTTATAATTATGGCATTTGAATCATATGAGACATTATCTCCTCTACAAAAGGACAAGAAAGCTAAAGTTGTAGGAAGAACAAGCCATTGAAACTTAAACATCTTTATAATTCTACAACTTATATGTTTGGTTTGTTCATTTGTCTTGATGGATTTGTTTATTTATATAGGTGAACATGGTAATAAGGTAATAGATCTTTCCTATCTATATTTGTATTCTAATTGTTGATGAATTCTAAACATAGAAAACATGTCAATGTATTTTGACTAGCAACACTTCATCTATATGAGTTGCATTTTCTAATTTTAGGAAATATTAGTCACCCTCATCCTTAAATAACCTTTTACCCAATTAAAAATATTTTACGCAATTAACAAAATTATGTTTTTTCAACTTGGATTTTTTTTTTCATCTTTAGTTTAAATTTGTAAGCCATAAACTAATTGGTTAGAGGCTAATATAATATGTTGAATAAGTTCAATTAGTGTGAGAGTTATTCAGTTCGAGCTTTTTTTCTCGTTAATTTGATGCTTATGATTCCACAGTGCAAGATGATAGTTTTTGGGTGATTTCGAGTGATCACTCTTTGGTCTCATTTAGAAAATTCTTTTGGAAAAAATGATTTTGTTACCGACAAGAAAAAAAATATACATTTTTTCGATGTGAAAGTTGTGAAATTATTTAAAGAATAATCCACATTCAAATATTAATATACAAATAAATGATATTGTAGCGGTGTAATACAATATCTTTTAGGAAAATTTTCATAGATAGAAAAAAATGTCAAACTATTTACAGGAAATAGCAAAAACAACACTGATAGACATTGATAGACTTCTATGAGCATCTATCTATTAGATTTCTATCAGCGTCTATCATAACTATCTAAAAATTTTGTTATTTTGTGTAAATAGTTTCTCTTATTTCTCTATTTTTAAAAATGTTCCTATCTTTTATTCTATTAAATCATCTAATGTCATTTTTCGACATATTTTATCAGAGTTAATTAAAAAATGAAGGTAGTTTTAAGAAAAAAAAAATGGTGAAAATGGGTGGTTTCAAAATTATTTAGAAAAATAAGGTAATTTTTTTTGTCTTTTAGTGAAAATTTTTCTTAAAAATTGGAATGAGACCCACACAATGAAGAAAATGACAATTATTGTGTTTTCTTTTGTTTTTTTTTTGTTTTTTTTACAAATTCATTTCTTTTATTTTTGTTTAAGGAAATATAATATCACTTTTTTTTTATAATTGTTATTTTATTATATCATATAGTTTTCTTTTCCTTTTTTAGTAAGATTAAATTTAATTAAAAAATATTACATATTTAATCATCTTATTTATATATAATAGTACAAATAATAAACTATTATATATAAATAAAGATTATGTTAACAAGGACTTATCAGTTTCAAAGCAAATTCTTGATCTTTTCTATTAGTCAAGGAGATAAGGTTTTTTTTTTCCTCTTCTTCCGAGAAAGGCTTATGGATAAATCAAAGGTTCGACTTACTCCCAAAAAGTAACAATTTGGTAATTTCGAACCTTCAAATTTTTAACAATTTAGTCTCATATACTTTACAATTTGTAACGATTTAATATTTATCGTGAAACATATTATTAAGCTAAAATATCATTTTATTCCCTAAGCATGTTCAATTTTAAGTCCATGTATTTCAAGTGTCAAATTTTAGTCTTCAACGATCAGTCCTCATACTTTCAATAAATCTTAAAAATTAGTCATAATTAGTATAGGGACCAAAGAATATTTTAAAATTTCTTACCTAATCTGTTCAAATTTGTTTACTTACAAAGAACTAAATTGGCAATTAAATACGATGAAAATGGGACTAAATTGTTACTTTACTAAGTTGCAGCCTGGAAACAGAAAAAACAGCTTGATTTTTTTTCATTTATATTTCATTTCATTTCATTTTATTTAGCATAGAAAGAACAGCTTGATTTGATTGAAAACATCTGTAAGTAATTTCTATAGATGGTTTTTCTCTTTCAAATATATCTACTTAATTGTTCTTTCAAAAATGTTATATGTTAACCGATTCTCGCTGTTCATTTGAACTAGAAAAGCCTTTAATAATGTTCAGATTGGAGAGAGAATGAGAGTAAAATAAAAAAAATCAAGTTTGCAAGAAAAGTCTGGTTGATACTAAAATCAATTAAGTAATACTAAAATCTGGTTGATAATCAGATGATTTCAATGGCTCCCATTTGCAAGAAAAATATTAGACACAGGAATTAAAGTTTTTTCCTTCTCAATATGAGTCTAAGATGGAAGCATGGTTGAAACACAAACTGCATAGCATTTTATTATTAAACTGATGATGAACAAAAATCAGACAAACTAATTGTTTACCTCATTTTTTCCCTCTCAAAAAGCATCATGGAAAATAAAACCCCCACAAATGATACATAAATTCAAGAACAAGAGCAGGAGGCAAACCACAGTTTGAACCATGCACAATTCTCTCAAGACTTCTAAAATCTCTTCTCCAGTTCATCCATGGCCATTCTGTTCTCTGGCACTGGCTGTAAAGCAGTTCTCACCTTCCCCCCACCTCCAACGACCTGTTTATTACAAGCATTCACACAAGATATTCGTTATGACTTATAAATGTAAGTAAACATATTTATAAAAACTTCAAAGATGATACTTACTTTTGTGTTGATGTTATTATTGTCCTTCTTTTTGCTAAGTTCGAGTTTCTCCTTGAACATCTTCTTCAGCTGTCTTAGGCTCATATCATTTTTCTCCACAGTTTGCCTCTCAATGCAATTTGCTTTGTCCTGTTCTTTTTCATCTTCTTCTTCCTCAGCATCTGAGTTGTCCATTAACAGACTAATGGTTTGTTCTTTACCTGGAGATTTGGCTTCGACAATAGTTGGCCTAGGAAATTGGTTTGCCAATGCCAATTGGTCAGCTGCAAAGGAGGGTAATGATTGAACTCCATTGTTGTTGTTGGAGGAAGTGGGAATGATTTCCACCAAAGCCTCCTCACATTGAACAATGTCATTTGGGATTTCAGGCTGTGTGTCGATAGCTTCGACATTTATGTCTTTAGGAGGAGCTTCTTCTTCCAGTTGCCATTGGATCTTGACATCAACCAAATCTTCAGAAACATTCTCAGGGAACTCCTCCATGGACTTGTTGATTGTTGTATCATCTTCTTCAGCTTGAACTAAACCCTTCTCCATTTCTGTTTCCTTTGTGTCCCCTTCAATATCAGAATCCGATGCTTCTTCTTCAATTGTGGAATCTGATTCATAATCATACTCATCTTGATCATCTTTCACTTCCATAACAGATTCTTCATCACTGCTCCAGACATCATCATCAATTTCGGTTTCTTCTTCCACATTTTCTTGGGTCAGAGACAATTCCTCAGCAAAATTATTCATGAGTTTAACTTCTTCAAAATTTTCTTCAATTATATGTTCCGATTCACAAATAGACTCATTTTGTTTAGATTCGACTTCCATACTGGATTCTTCCACGATAATCGAGTTGTGAACAACTTCAGTTTGGTCCACATCTTCAGTAGGCAGAGAAAATTTGTCAGAGTCGTTGACTTCCTCAGCAGAAATCTTCACAGGAACATCATCTTTGGAAGCTTCATTTACTTCTTCATCTTCAGAGAAGCATTTCACATCCGAATTAACATGTGGTGCTGTAGCAATGTAAAGAACATATAAATATATCACCCAAATATTGCTCAATGCAGAGATGGAGAGAAATTATTGATGTTCATTCTTACCCTCTGTTTCAGAATCATCATCGCTCTTTGCAGTAACTAGATTTTCTTCAGAAGATTTCAACGGATCATCAAGAACCATTTCTGGTTCCTCCTCTGAAAGTTTGACTTCAGACTCCACCTCATTCTTCCCTCGATCATCAATTTCCACAGCCAAATCTTCATCTAATATGCTTTCTGATTCATCGGTTTTCTTAGACTCAGTTTCTAATCCCGTATCCTCTTTCACGGGTACTGTACCAATTGCTATCATTAATCAAATTTCTCAATTAAACAGATCAATAAGCAAACAAAAAAGAAGAAGTCAATCACAAAATGCAAACCTGAACTGTTAGGCATATCGTCGAACGACATATGGACAGTAATTGGCTCCATTTTCCGGTCTTCCCCTAAACTCAAACTCTCCATGTTCTTCTCCAACAGTCTGACGGACCTTCTTGTACTGTAAACCCGTGGCTCTGCAGCTCCATTGTTTTGAGTCTCGGTTCGTTTAAGAGTCGAGGCCCCCACAACTCTCTTCTGGCTTTTAGGGACAGCAGGCGTTTTTTCGATCACATTCTTTTCTTGATCCAAATCATTGTCCTCTTTCTGATCGTCAACCGTCATTTGAAAATCTACTTTCTTGCAAGCTGAAGAAGCTGCCGCCGTCCTTCTCCGGCCACCCGGCAAGGACGGAGTAGTCAAAGCCACGTTTAGATCACTGTTTTCTGATCCCTCTGTCCCTCTTGCAGCTGTAGCACGGCGTGTTCGAGTAGTAGTTGCCTCGTCTTTGACGGCCTTTCTTCTTGCCGATGTTCTTAATGCAGTTCGTGGAATTTCCGAGGAAACACCCTCTTCTTTCATCGGCGATTCTGGTACTCCAGATCTTTCACCGTTCAAAAACTCTTCGATTCCTTCAACCTAAACCAAGAGCGATTGAAGAAATGTCTACATTAAGTTACAAAATCCCTAGAAAAACTCTAGTTTACTTCCAAGAAAGAAATCAGATCGCATTAGAATTAAACGCTTCAAAATCTCAGATCCTTCAATCACCATATCAAAATCACAGTATAAATCTTCAGAACCAATAAACAGGAAAAAGATTCAGATTCGCAACAGAACACACACTTCTTAATCTCAGATCTTGAATAAACAATCCAAATCAAAGAATTAACTACATAAACAGGGAAAAATAGACTACTCACGGATGGGAGAGCGGCAAGAGCGTCGGCCATAGCAACATTAGTGATATTGGCCGGAATCTTATTCCTCTTGCAGAGTGCTTGGAGCTCTCTTCTTGACAAGGTACGGAAATCCATGGCGATAGGAAGAGAAAATTTGGTACAGAGTGATGAAATTTCACACAGCCACAGGAAATGAGGCGGTTCGATGAAGTTGAGAAGTGGAGGCCCTTTAAATACGTCTATTGATGAAGAAAATAGCCGTTGTGTAAACCCTAAAGAATGTGACCGTTAAGAGCGTGAATTTTGAATTTTGAAAACGAAGGACCAAGCCCACGGTCCATGGACTTCAGTTTTCTTGCATTTCGGGATTCTTGTTTCATTTTCTGAACTCAAAATTAATAAATTTGCATTTTCAGTAATAATATATTTTTTGGTTTTAAAATTGATAATATATATAGGGAAAAATTTTAATTTACAATTCTAAATATATGTGCTAATAATATGTATATCAACCGTTAACCTCTAAAAATCAAATATAATATATTAGGATTAAAAGTTATAATTAAATAAATTTTTTTTTTACAACAAGTAAGCTGAGAAATCAAAGATCTAATATCAAGGTTGATAATAAAGTTTATGGCAGATGAGTTATGCTCAGATTGATATCTAATGAAATAAAATTAAAAGACTAGGTTACAACTTCTTTTTTATTACATACTATATTACACTCAACATTATTACATACTATATTACACTCAACATTTTAAAATATATGAGAAATGTCACAACAACTTGAATTTTTTTGTCCTTTGCAAAAAAAAAAAAGCATTAAATATTTTGTCATAAACGAATAATCATTTTAGTATAGAAAAATTATTACAAATGGAAAAAATATCAAAATATTTACAAATATAGAAAAATTTGACTGTCTATTCGCGATAGACTTTTATCACGATCTATCGCCTAGTGATAGAAGACAGTGAAATTTTTCTATATTTATAAATATTATTATATGTATAATTTTCTTTGACGCTTTATGTTAAAGTGTCGATGGACCCAAAAGCTTAAGTTAATGGGTGAAGACAAATTTAATCTTATATCTCGTGGGTAGACCCAACAAGTGGAAACAAACATTAATTAGCCAGAAAATAACATTGCAGGGGCTTGAACACAGGACCTCCTACACCACCTGCTCAGATACCATCTTAAATTACAAATTAACCCAAAAGCTTAAGCGGATAGGTGAAGAAAGATTTAATATTATATCATCTAACACTTTAAAAAATATATCAAAATTATGATGTATTTAAAGTATATTATTTTAGGGTAAATTGCAAAAATTACCCTTGAAGTATGGTGGTAGTTGCAATTACACCCTCAAACTTTCAATTGTAAAAATCGAGCCCTTAAAATTCATAAAAGTGTTAAAATTGGACCCTCAAACTTATAATAGTGAGAGAAATTGGACATCCAAATGATAAAAATTGAACCCTCAAATGAGTGTTTATCATTTTGGGGTCTAATTTCTACAACTAATCTAAGTTTAAGGGTCTAATTTTAGCACTTGTATAAATTTGAGGGCTTAATTTTTAGAATTAAAAGTTTGAAAGATTGCAACTACTAAAATACTTTAGGGGTGGTTTTTGCAATTTACCAATTATTTTATAATCTAATTTAGTAAAAATATTGTTTATATATTTCTTTTAAAATTCAAGAAGTTAGTAGACATAAACTTTTCCAACCTTATATATTTACTTACTTCCTCTTACAAAATGAAGCTTCTCATTAATTACGTGCCAATACCAAGTTGCTTATCATGTGCAATGCACGTTTATGTATTAATGGTACATTTTTCATATAATTAATATACAAATTACAGATTAATTTATACCTAATGAGTTATTTTCAAATATAGCAAAATAAGTCAACTTATTTACAAATATAGCAAAATATTATTGATAGACAATGATAGAAACTAATAGACTACTATCATCTATCACTGTCTACCAGTGATAGATACTGATAGATGTCTATCAGTATATTTTGCTATATTTGAAAATATTTCCAGCAGATTTATCATTTAAAACAATTACTCTAATATAAAGATATAATTTGACTTATAATTTTATTAATAATTATAATTAAAGAGTGTAATTTCATTTATTAAGGAGGAGATCTCTATTAAAAACAACATTCTAGAGAAGAGTGTTCAAATGGGGAGATGAATATAAAGTGATTCCATGGTCTAGCTAATCAAAGGAGTAAAAACAAACACTATCTTTTCCATTATTGATTCAAATGGAAACCTTTTAGAATAAGAAAGATATAGCTAACATTTTCCTTGAATATTATTCTTGTCTTTTTAAATCTTCTATTCTTGATGATGAAATGAATACTCAATTAGATAAGCTTTTTGACATTGTTGAGTTTAAAGATACCCCTTAAGCAAACGCATCCTTCAAAATCTACTCGTCTTGATAGTTTTCTAGCCTTATTTTACCATATGTATTGACATGGCTTGAAGAGATCTATTTGGCATCTCTAAGCTATCTTGATAATGACGTTATCCTTCTTAAGTTGGCTTGAAGAGGTCTATTTGGCATCCATTGTCCTTATCACAAACAACAAGGAGTAAAAATTGGTGACATATTTTTCGGTCTTATTAGCTTATATAATGTTTGTTACAAACTTATTTCTAAAGTTTAAGATAATAGTTTAAGCTTATTCTTGATTAAATCATATTTGTGAACAAAAGTGCTTTTAGTATTAGTAGATTAATTGTTGATATTGTTATTACTTTTGAATCTCTCTACTATATGAAGATCTCATCTACCAAAAGGATTATGCAACTTATGAATTTTATAAAATTAAAAGTTTAAGTCGTGTTTGATAATGATTTTGTTTTTTGTTTTCTGATTTTGAAATTCAGGTTTGTTTTCTCTTAAATTTCATATTATAGGTTTTACAATTCTTAAAAAAAAATTATAGTTAAATTCTAAAAACAAAAAAAGTTTTAGAATTTTTTTTTTTTAAGTTTTCAAATTTTAGTTTAATTTTTGAAAGATTTTTTTTGAACAAGTTGTGGGGTGGGAGGATTGAGCCTAAGACCTCGAGGTTCGTATTACAAGTTCATGATAATTGAGTTATATTCATGGCTGATTTTTGAAAAGTTGGTGGAAAATAAATAACAAAACAAAGAAATTTATTGAGGAAAGTATGAGTAGTGTTCATAAAATTAATTTTCAAAAATAAAAAATAAAAAATAAAAATATTATCAAACGAGACCTTAAAATAACCCAAATGACCAAAGTCTAGGACTAAAATGGTAATTTTAACCGGTAAGACAATAGCTATTGTTTTTATTTTTGTTTTCAAGTCTAAAGTCTCAAGTCTCAACTACCATCTCTCTCCATTTTCCCCAAAAATTTGATCATTCTCCAGCACCTCGCATATGGACTCTCAGAATCCAAATTCGAACGGTATTCTACTCTATTCTATTCGATTCGATTCTTCAATTTCGGTATCATAATTGTCAATTTCATTCAAATTTTGAGTTATTAATCTCTGATTCTCCTTCTCATTAAAGCTATGGCGATCGTGCTCATGGGCGTCTGCGGTTCTGGAAAATCGTAAGTCTCCTCTCCTCTCTCTCTCCGATCTACGCCCGATTCTTCGTCTTCTCTGAACATATCGACTCTGTAAATGATTGATTGATTGATCGATTAATTCAACAGCTTTAGAAGATGAAATTTAGAGTAGTAGTGGAGAAATTAGTTAGTTATTAGCAGATATGAATTGAATTTGATTCTCAAGATCTGGAATCCTTTGTCTGGAATTTGCCTATTTTCTGTGATCGACGGGGCTCGGTTTTCCTCTTTCGATGCCTTAATTTTTCCATGAAAATAATGAATAATCTCTCTCACAAAATTATAAAAATAAAAATTTCAAAAAATAATTTGAAATTAGGCCATATTCACTGCTACGTGATCAAAACTGTTGCAATTGTATTGATTTTTCTTTATTATTCATAATTCTTAATTAACTAGTTTTTTTTAACATATTTAAATGGCCTCAATTTTTATATTACCATTAATTGATTACGAGTAAATAAGCATTTTATAATTTTTAAATTAGTTAACATGTTTATTATTTATTTTATAGAAAAAATATCAAACTATTTACAAATATAGAAAAATTTAACTATTTATGAGCGATAGACCGAAACAGGTTTCTATCGCTTATCTATTTTGACAGTGAAATTTTTCTATGTTTGTAAGTAGTTTTGCTCATTTTTCTACATTTGAAAACAGTTTACATTAGTGACATTTTATTGTTTTTTTTTAATATATTTTTTTTACGATTTAATAAAAATATCGATTTATCTCTCCATCGACATCGAATCTATAAAAATATAAAAGTATAAAAATATGGATGAAAATATAAAGATATTGTGAGAAATTTAATACCATGGTTGTGTGTATGTGTGGTGCATGCAGTACTATTGGTGAGATGCTGGGGAAGGCCTTGGATTTCACCTTTATTGATGCTGATCATTTTCACCCAATCTCTAACAAGGGTACCACAAAGCTTATTCTTCTCTTGTTTTATTTTGGTTTTGGTCCTTCAACTTATCATTATTATTTTTCTTTACTTAAAAACCTTTTTGAGTCATTTTCATTCTTGCGGTTAACAACATTTAACGGTTAAATTATAAATTTAGTCCATATAAGTAAGACAAAGTTAGAATTTAGTCCCTAGTATTTATGGCTTGATAAAACTTCATAAATAGTTTTTATGATTTGATAAACCTCTCATGTAGGGACCATTTATGAGGACAATAGGGACTAAATTTTAATTATAATATCATTAGAGATTAAATGCTAACTTTCTTCAAACTATATGGACTAAATTTTAAATTTAACCTTTTATTTATTTAAAATTTGACAAAACAAATTTCTTTTTTCCATTTACTTAGATGAGTAAGTGAATAAATCTAGTCAACGTTTAGTATTGCTCAACTGACACGAAACATGTTATCTCGACTTAGAGATTTAATTACACTTTTAGTTTTAAAATATATTCAATTATTTGTTAAATGGTTATGGAAAATTTCACACCAGAGCCTAAAAATTAAACACCAAATAGTTACTACCAAGCCAGGCTTAAGGAATACTATTTGTGTTTTTGTTTTTTTTTAAATTAAAGTATACTTCTATTGGTTAAGATATCTTTGACATTTTTCAAATAGATATTCATTGTTGATGAATGTTTAGACTGATGGTAAACTTACATTTCATAAATACTTAGTAAATTGTTGGGTAAATTACAAAGTTTGTCTTTGAACTTTCAAAATTATAAATTTAGTCTCTAAATTTTTTATTATTTTTTTTAAAAAAATCTATAGATGTATAAACACAAAATTGAAAGTTTATAGTTCTTTTAGATATAAAATTCAAATTTATATCTAACAAATCAATACATTTCTAAAACCTTTGGTTATTTATTGATATATAATTGAAAGTTCAAAGACTTATTGACACAAAATTAAAAGTTCAAGGACTTATTAGATGTTTTTAAAAGTCTAAAAATCAAATAAATACAAATTTGAAGAAGTAAACTTACCATTTAACTCAATTTTAATTTAGAGGCAATGCAATAAAATAATATTTTTTTTATCATCTAGGAGAGGAAAATATTCTTCAAAAGTCCAAGGATATTTTGAAAATATCATCTAGGAGAAGCAAGTTTCTCGTTCTTTTTTCCAAAATTTAAGAAATTGGTAGACATTTTGAGTTTTGTTTTCCAAAATTTAACCTTTTTTTCTTCTTCAAATTTTGTTCAGTTCACTAAGGAATTATGGTTATCGATCAATTTTAACATTCAGAAATGAAGAGAGACTAAATTGGAAAATTTTATTACATAAAATACTAAATTGAAACTTTTTAAACCATAAGAAGTAAATTGAAAAAGATGCTCGGAAATTTAATTATGAACTAGAAAAATATATTTAGCGTTAGAAGTATATCAAACAAATACAAACTATTTTTCAAAACTTTTATACATTTTAGTTTCAATTATTTTTTCTCTCGTAAGTGTTCTAATTGCAAAACCACAATTTTCAAAAGGCATTTCAAATTCACTTTGAGATGATCTTCTAGAAAAGCTGACATTATAAGTACTTCATCGTTTTGAGCAGAAAAAATGTCAAAAGGAATCCCTCTCTCAGACGAAGATCGAATACCATGGCTCGAGAAGATTCGAGATACATTGAGAGAGAACATAGCATGTAGAAGAAGTGTAGTTCTTGGTTGTTCAGCTCTACAAAAACAGTATAGAGAGATTTTGAGATCAGGTGATCCAAATTATGAAAAAATGGGGAAAATTAGATGTGTGGTGAAGTTTGTTCTTTTGGATGCTCCAGCTGAAGTGATTGCTTCAAGATTAGAGAAAAGAGCCAAAGAAGGGAACCATTTCATGGCTTCTACTCTTTTGAAATCTCAATTGGATTTGTTGCAAATTGATGATAGTGAAGGAATTTTAAAAGTTGATGCAACTCTTACTCCACAAGCAATTGTAAGTAATATTCTTAAGTTGGTTTTTGGATCTAGTTTGGTTTTAACTAACAATGAGAAATCATAGTTTTGATTTTCTCATCCCTCTTTTTTCTTATCATATTTCTTGTTTCTTGCTTTTGGAAAAACAAAAACAACAAGGGAAATTTTCAGTCAAATTATTTACAGAAAATAGCAAAAAAAAAAAAAAAAAAAAAAACTAATAAACATTGATAGACTTCTATCAGGATCTATCAGTGATAGATTTCTATCACTGATAATAAATCCTCATAGACTTCAATCAACGTCTATCACAACTATCTAAAAATTTTACTATTTTGTGTAAATAGTTTATCTTATTTTTCTATTTTTAAAAATTTTCTCAAACAAAAATGTAATTGTTATATAGTTACTTATAGGGTTATTTTCAAATATATAAAAATAAGTCAAATTATTTTATATATTTAGTTTGTGGAGTTGAATAGTCTACGATTGTTGTGTAGATTATTTTAGTTTGGGTTCGGGAAGTTTATGTTTAGAGATTATTTTAGTTTGGGTTTAGGAAGTTTGTGTTTAGAGTGTACAGTATTTTAGTCTTAGTTCAGGAAGTCTATATTTTGAATGTTAAATTATTTTTTTTAGCATGGAGTTATGAAAGTATGAGTTTGTTGAATATCATATTTTGCAAATACAAATAAAAAGACTTATTCCTCCAATTTTTTTTAAAAAAATGTATTAGATTTTAAGTTATGTTATGTTATTCTCCGTCCATTTGACCATTTTGGTGATATACCAATATTGTTGAAATGTACAAAATATGTGAGTTTTTTTTTTTTTTTTTTTTTTTTTTTTTTTTTTTTTAATGAGAGTGTGTTTTGAGTTACTTTAGAAAATATGTATTTTTTAATAAAATTGATTTTCATAGCAAGAAAAAATATATATATTTATTAATTTGAAGTGTGTTTATAAATATAGTTTATTGAGTGATTTTAGAGGATGAAAATGATTTTTATAAAACAATCTTTGAGAAGTAGTTAAAAAACTTTTAGATTAATTTCAATATCCTTTTTTTTTCTTGAAGAAAACACTTGAGATGGATATATCATATATTATTAAAAAAAAATGTTTTTAAGGTGTATATGGTAAGAAACTAAAAACATATAATCACTTTTGAATATAGTGAAACAAAACAAATTTCTCATTTGTTTTCTTCCTAAAAAGGTAATATATAATAGTTTTATTGAAATAATGTTAAGTGTTTAATTTAGTAGGTATTCTAAACAAATAATCCTTAATAAGTGCTCTTAAATTTTAAGATTTAGTACCAAAATAGGATTTTTTTTATTTATTATTATTATTTGTTTTCCTTTTAGAGTAAAATAGAAGAAAATAACACAAACAATGAACTTAAGAAATGTATAAATCATAAAAGAGAGCATAATTCTGATGGTGGTTTAAATATCAATGTCTTTGAGCATGGAAAGCTAAATTGTGAGCTATAGAGTAAAAAATGAACAGTCATGTTGCACATCATGGATAGAGTACTCAACAAAAGCTTGAACCCATTAGCATATCTACCATTTTCAATTAAAAGATTTTAAATGATAAGTAAATTTATTTCTGGAGTGAATTTGTTTTAGTCGAGAGAAGGAAGATGCTAGCTTCGAGAGCTTATAAATTTCATGGCTATGACCTCAACAAGCTCAATGGAGTCAATAATTAAGAAGGCTCTCCAAAGTCAGCATAGTG
The DNA here is from genome assembly GCA_002890555.2 of Lagenaria siceraria. Taxonomy (NCBI): domain Eukaryota; kingdom Viridiplantae; phylum Streptophyta; class Magnoliopsida; order Cucurbitales; family Cucurbitaceae; genus Lagenaria; species Lagenaria siceraria. Next base: position 5,499,095 of record CM016488.1, read on the forward strand.
TCACTGTCAGAATTGCAAACAATAGCTCCAATTCCACTAGCTTCAGCATGTCCATCAGATAGGATTCGAAGAAAAAAAAACGATTGCCAAAAACACGAATATTATGCTAGTCCCAAATTGCTGAAGCAAATAAAATAGAAAATTCTAATTTCCAAAGAGTTTAAAATCTCATACGCGTTGTAGAAAAGAAAGGCAACATCAGGGTAGCACATACACATTAGTACAAAATTGGCCTTTAATGTTAGTCAAAAATCGACATTTAGGGATATGATGACAGACATGTGACTAACATCGAAGAATGTATTATTGTAGGTATTCAATGACAGTCACCTTTAACATCGTAAATTTATTTTATGATAATTTTGAAGTTCTTATGTATATTTTTTTGGGTTAAATTACAAGTTCAGTCTCTGAATTTTGTAGTTTATGTCTATTTAGTCTCTAAAACTTTGAAAAATATTTAATATGTCTCTAAACTTTTAATTTTGTGTCTAAAATGTCTCTCAATTTTTTTAAAAAAAAAATTAAAATGAATTGATCCACTAGATATAAGAATTTGATTTTTATGTCTAATGGAACCTTATACCGTCAAATTTGTGTTTAGTATATTAAAACTCAATTGCTAAATTTGTAATTTGAAAGTTCATGGATCAAATAGACACAAATTAAACCTCAAAAGGACACTAACGGTGTGTTTGGAATACATTTTAAAGTGTTTAATTTAAAAAATAATTCATTTTGGAAAAAATTGAAGTGTTGCTTTTGAAGTATATTTAATTTTAAACAGTTTTTATCAAAAGAGTTTAAATAAACATAAGTTTTTTGAAGAACACTTTTTTTCTCAAGTCAATCTAAACGGACCCTAAATTTGTTATTAATTAACCTACATTTTTTTAGTTCAGCAACTTGTGAAGGCATATGAGATTTAACTCTGACCTCTTGATCAAAGATTTATATCTTAATCGGTTGAGTTATATATGTCTGAATTATTAGTTGAGTTATATGTCGAAATTATTTGAAGTCCTTAGGGCATATTATATAGTGTATAGATATTTAATTAGTGACCAAACATCAAAGGAACATAAATGGTTGCATGATGGACAACTTTATATTATATTTGCCATTATAAACATTACATGGAAAACTATATAGTATACTTACAACAATCACATTAACACACTAAATTACCAACTGAATCTTCATCATCCATTTGAAACTTGGAAATGTAATAAACAACTGTTGTTAATTAATTTCTTTCACTAAATATTGTACATAGATGCCTTCAATCTATTTCAACTATTTCAGGATAAACCTGCATTAGTACAACAAAATAATGTTCACATCAAAGAATATTTGATTAAATATATGTTCTTCCAAACATGTCAAATCCACACATACATCTAATTATATAATGGAGAATTTTTAAAAATAGAAAAATAAGAAAAATTATTTACACAAAATAACAAAATTTTTAGATAGTTATGATAGATGTTGATAGAAGTCTATCAGTATCTATCAGTTATAGAAATTATAGAAGTTTATTATTGATAGATGCTGATTAAAGTCTATCAATGTCTATCAGTATTTTTTTTATATTTTCTGTAAATAGTTTGACATTTTTTCTATCTGAGAAAATTTTTTTTATATAATTTTACACCACAAAATGTCTTAAGTTAACTTATACCAAATATCTCAATCTATCCCTATACTTAACCGTAATTTTTGTTGTTTAACCTTTAGCGATTCTCATTTAAAAATCAATAAATGGAAAGTGACACGATATATAGTTGATATATAAAAATTAGAAAGCACATATGACTTTGTTCTTCATAAAAATTGGTATGACAATTGACATGCAAAAATTTATTTTATGAATTAAAATATCATTAACAATACTGATTTCTTGAGTTGAAATGAATGGTAACAATGAACTTAATCTTATATATAGTTAGAATTAAAAGTGATATTATGTACCACTAGTCACACTCTTTCATGTCATTCATTGGTAATTTTTTGAAAAATGTCAAAAGTAGTTAAAACGAAACTTTTTAAATTCTATGAAGATCAACTTATGCATATCGTAAGTAATCTCACGACACCCGCCATTAAATCCTAGGTAGGTGGCCACTATGGATTGAACCCACAACCTCTTCCCACTACCACTAAGCCAACTCACGATGGTTATTTGGTATAACGACTTAAGCAATATTTTACTATTGCAATCTAAAATTGTGATTAAATTCCAAAAGAATGAGACTTAAGACATATTTGAGTTGACTTTTTAAGTGCTTAAATTCAAAAAAAAATGTTTATAAACACTTACAAAGTCAATCCAAACGGACCCTTAGTTATTATGATTTTTTCATACTTGACCATTTCCATCTTCATTGAAGCTTCTTGTTCTAATCTTCAACTCCCCTCTATTGGTTGTCAACACATCTAGTATTTCAGCATCACACATCTCAACATTATCTCCATCTTCAACTATATGAGTAGAATCATTTCCCTATTAAAAATATGAAAAATAACCAACATTATATCTTCATCACAAAAAGAAAAAGGACGAGTGATCAAATATCGACATGAGCATTATTCAACTAGGTTAAAAAAAAGTACCTTGAAAGAAAAACTAAGTGAGGTCTTCGGAGATCCCTTAATTTCTTCATATTCAGCTGCATCGAGCTCTTGCAAATATCGAGATCGGAGTAGTTTAGGAAGAATGTGTTGTCTTATGGTAATGAGGAAGAAGAAAGGTAAGGAAAACAAGACCCCAGCAATAGGGATCCAAGTCACTCCATAGCAAAGAAGAAGATACACAAGTTGAAAGAGAGTGAATATTGTTATGTATTTGAATGGCACTAACTCCACAAAGGAAGCATGAGCATTTTCTAGCACCCTGCCAAAAAAAGGAATTGAAATAAAATTAGCTATCCATCAACTACCAACATATTAATCTCAAATTGAATTCGAAAAAGTTGACTTGGCATGCTGGTTAGATTTACGATTGATATTCGATATGACACGACAAAATTAGGTATATTAGGTCAAAAACTCGATCGGACAAATCAGACAAAGTAAATTGATAAATCGTAGCCTCAATTTTACTTATCAACAAGCAATGGAGAAGATTCGAGAGCTCCTCTACCTCTCTCAATTGCAAAAGATATCCAAAGATAGCATACAGGTATATATCATCACCACTCAATGCCCCTTTAATAACAATATTCTTTGAGATTCCCTCACTCGCTTTCATGTATATACAAAAATTTGTAAGAAAAATACTTAGGTGCATCTCAAGCTGCACTCGTCTTCGTGTATATATAACTCACCCAAATGTCCAATCACAAGTTGCCACGTGACAAACTTTTTAATAAAAAAAATTATATTTGTTTTGTTTATATTATATATATATATATTCCTTCCTTTGTAATTGAAAGGGATGCATGGAGATAGGTTTAATCTGGGTTGCACCCAAGTATTACTCATTTCGTAATTAGGGGTCTATCATAAAATTTAAGTCAAACTTTTGACCTTTTGTCTGCTCTTATTTGTCGAGTTGACCTACTTTATTGCCTATCATTACTCGTTAGTAATTTAATTAATGTATCATACAACATGAACTTATTGTGATCAAAATATAAAGCTATATCGACACACGTACCTACATTGATCTGATTAAACTTATAATTTAACCATGCGTAAAGAAAACACGACGAAGAATAGTAAAGATAGATTGAATTTATAATTATAGAAAAATAAGAAGAGGTTTTACTTGTAACGTCGACTAGGCATGACGAAGAGGAGCAAAATCCTTTCCCAAAATTGATTTCCAGGAAGACTATCAATAGCCATATAAGCAAAATATCCCCAAAGCACAGATGTTGGGATCTTCTTGACCAATGGTATTGCAAAAATTAATGCAGCCACTAGGATTGACTGTAGCAGATTACTCACTCTTTGCTCATTTACTCTAACTGGAAGATATGAATCAATGTGCTTCTCAAGATGACCAAATTTCTCTTCTTCATTTTCATTATCTTTGTTGTTGTTGTCTTCTTTCATAACTGCCTCCTTCAAATCTTCCAATTCTTTCACCACTACATCCATCTACAATCCCCACACCATTAATTAGAAGCAAATAAAATATAATTTGGCAAACTTAGAAAGCACACGGATATAGACACGAACACGACACGAGACAAGTATCTATACACGTTTATCAACTTCTAAAAATGTGGGACGACATGAAGAATATGTGCATATTAACTTATTTGATACTTCAAAAGGTAAGTCACGTGAAAAACTTCTACTACTACGAGAGTATGAAAATTTTTCTGTAGATTCCCTCCATTTATTGTATGCTATATCAGCATGTTTTTTTAAAAAAAAAAATAGGAGTGGGATCAACTTATGTTATACGGGATCCATTAATATTTATGAAAACAAATCTATCGTATGAACAAAGAGAATATAGTACTCCTGTAGTATTTAAAAATTTCACGTTATGTGTTCCGTTTGTGTCCTTACTCTTCATGCCTTAGATAATATTTGAATGTATCCGTGTTCACCACGAGTTTGATACGGACACCCTATCAAAAAGGGGTGTCACAGAAAAAAGAGTGTAAGAATTTATTAAATTGACATGATTCACAACTAATCTCACAAGACAACCCGTCTGACCCTACAATATTAAGTCCTAGGTAGGTGGGATTGAACCCATGACCCATGACCCATTTGCCCTTTGGTCTTTTTTTTTTTTTTTATTTTCCCACTACTATTAGGTCAATCCATGATGGTTACACGTACGTTAACTTTCAAGCAATCATTTTAATGAAAAAACTCTCAATTGTTTTTTTTTCCTTCTTTTAAACAATTTCAAAGTTAATTTACGACTAAAATATGTAACTTTTCAAAGTTTAGGATATAATCGAATCTTAACTCAAATTTTAAGGATACGTATTTTGTATAATTTAACCTAAAACGAGAAATGAGAACACTACCTCAAGTGGACTAACAGCTGGGCTACCATCCATTTCTATGAACACATCTTGCATTTGGACATAGATTTCTGAGTTTGTAGCTTTCTTTTTTATGCTTTCCTTAGCACTTTCAACCATCTTTTTTCTTATCAACTGCAAACAAAATGAACAGCTAATTAAATTAATTAACAAACTAACACTAATTATATATTATATGTACTTGAATACTAGTGTATGATTGACCATATATTACATATTTTTTGTGCTTAATTTTAATTTAATTACCTGCCTCTTAAGAACTGCAAGGCTTTTAGTATGCATTGGAGACTGTGGTAAAACCCCATTTGAAGGAGGAAGCCCAAGTAATCCACAAAGTAAAGTCTAACATCAAATTTTCATAGAAATAATTAAGTGTACTTTATTGTAAATTAAATTATATAGAGATATGTGGATATTTTACCTTATACTAGTAAAAGAAGGAGCTCTTACTTACTTTCTGGTATATTACTATTATTATTAAATGAGTGAATTACACTAAAAGTTGGAGCTTTCTAGTAAATAGGAGATTTACCTACTTTCTTATGTAACAACATATATATGTTTAGGCTATAAATTATAAAAAATACTCTTGAGTTTAGCTTTTTGTTTCAAAAATATTCTTATACTTGCAAAACTTGCAATATGTTGCTCTTGACTTTTCATAAAAACGCTTTTCAAAACTACTATTATTGGAGTTGAAATTCTTTAAGATTTTAACAAAAATTAAGATCTAGAATGGTGTAGTGGTGACTTTGATAAGGAAATAAGTGACCGTGAGGAGACCACAAGGGAAGCTTACGAGATGAACACCAAGCTCAACCAGTTCAATCAAAACTTTAATGAATCTAATGCTCAAAGTCAATGGAAGTCAACTCAAATTCACACCAATGATAATAAAAAATCATAGTCCAATCATTAGAGCTAAAAGACTACAAAAAACATGAAATGCTTACTTCCAAGTTAGGACATGAATCGATGGTGAAGAGTTGCATCAATTCAAGCTTCAAAAGACACAATTTCATCCTCGAGACAATAATGAATCTGAAGATGTGGATGATTATATGTAGAGATGTCCATTTTTCCCACGAGACCAGGAATCCCCGATTACACGGGGAATGGGGGAGGGAGCGAAGAGAATTTTTTCCTCGTTGGTCAAACATTCCCCGTCCTCGTCCCTGCCCCGCCATATATATATACTTCAAAAAAATTATAGTTTTTACCAATTAGCCTTTTCTTAATTCTCATCATAATTTTTTCATATTTTAATGCATTTCTAAAATAGAGAGGTTGAATGTTTCTTACTTTTAAGACATGTATATTGTAATGTTTAATTTGAAACTAGTGATTAATATTTTAACTTTTAGAAATAAGGAGATAAAATATTTTAATTATATCTTTGCACATAATATATTGTTATTTTTTTAAGAAAATTTTAAAAATTTTATATCGTTTGAGAATAAATTTAAAAAATAAATAAAGAAAGAAAAAAACTAACGAAAAATTTCGCAGGAATGGGGATTGAAATAGGGGATGGGGATGGGGAAGTCTTATCCGTCCCCGCCCCACCCCGTGGACATTTCTAATTATATGTATCTATCTATTTCATATATTTCTATTTATGAATGTTTATATATGGAGTTGAAGGTTGTGGGCTAAATTTAAACTACATATAGGTGAAAGGTAATTAAGTTCTAATTTCATGGTGACTCTTCATTATATTTTCTATTTTGAAGAACAAGTTTAATTAAAAAAATTCATAGAGTTCAAATCTCTCTCAAATTCATAGATTAGGGCTTTTAATCTAAACAATTAGATAGTGGAGAGTTCAAAAATTCTGAACAAATGAACAAGTTCTCATTTCTTCTTGATCATTGATCATCTATCCAAGCAAATCTATTTAACTTTCTTATGATTTTTTATCATTTTCGTTAGTAGGGAGTTATTCTTCTTATTCTTATTCTTATGGGGTAGTTCCCACTTGAAAAAGGGAATTCTCGAACATAAGGGAAGTAGTTCTCTTAATTAGCAGACCCTTAAAACATTGTGTGGGATCATAATTTCCTTTTACTTACTATATGTCATTGTAACACCATTGTTCCAAAAGTCTTAATTTCTATATTCTAAATTCTAAAAGATAAAGATTTCTACTCTAAGGTAGTAGTTTTGAAGGGATAACGAAAGATAAGGATAATATTACAACATTTTACTGGTAGATAGTGAATTCCACTAAAAATTTTGTGCCAACAAAAGTAACATACTCTCTAGTTATCAATAATGTTAAAGAAAATCATTGCTTAATTATATTTTTCTTTTTTGTATTTTACTTTTCTATTATTTTACTTTGTTAGGTCTATTGGGGTTTATTTATTTTGTCATCCTTTGTATTCCAATTAAGTTATTATTCAAGAATATTTACAATCTTCACAAATTATATTGTATAATTAAGCTAGTAATTAAATAATTGTATAGTTGTAATTAGGAAAAAATGTGTGGTTATACCATAAATCCAAGCAAGAAGATGTCATAGTGATATGCTGAAGGATTCTTAAGATTAAACTCCTTTTGTTGTGCCAATTGAGAAGCAACACTATGATCAAAAAAGTAAAGCCCGGCAATCATCACACCAGGAACTTATGCTGCAAAGATGTATGAGGGAGGGATTTTCCCCATATCCTGTGTCACAAAATGAAACATATGTTTCCATTAATTAAATTAATCAAGCATATATATATATATATGAGTGCCAATTTTATATATATTACATGTTAAATTTAAAAATAAAAAAATAAATAAAAAACAACCTCTGGTCAAGTAATAACTAAGGTTGGAAATATCGATATTGATGGAAAGATAGATGGATTTTATGGAAATTTCGATATCGATGGAAATTTCGATAAAATTTATAGAAATTGATGGAAATTGATGAAAATTGTTATAATTAATTAATGAACTTTATTGTGGTTTAATTAAACTATAAGTAACCATTTTTTAATCGCAATTTCTATAAAGTAAGACACTATTTAGATGTTTATTGTAAATATATGAGTAACTGTTGATACGAGAGCAGAAATTTAAAAAATAAATGAAAAATAATTACACAATAATAAAAAGTTTATGAATATTTTGCGGTAAAATGATGTGACAATTATGAAAGTTTTGGATGGTACAAGAAAAAACTCACATCAATTTAATTTTAAGGTAAAGTGATATGAAAAGTTAATAAAAAAAAATTGATTGAGCTTAAAAATAAATATAGATTATTTTTTGTGGTTCTTTCGAATTAAATTTCTTTATAAATGAAAGTTTTGGGTAAAAAATAAAGCTAAAACTTGAGAAAAGTTGTAAATTAAAAAAAGTAGCACATAAAAAATGTTTAATCTTTTGTCGAAAATGACATTGGCGTGTGAAACTATAGAATTGTGTGTGAGAGGACCATCAAATTGAAAATTTTGAATTGAGCTAAAATAGTTAATTAGAAAAAAAAAATTGAAATTTTCTAGAAATGTCGAAATTTTCTTGAAATATCAAAATTTCGTCGAAATGGGGGAATCGGATTGTTCTTGAAATATTCTCGAAATTTCGATGAAAATTTTCCACTATGGTAATAACGACATATTTGAAAGTGATTTTAAAATTGTTAAAAATGAAAAGATATCTTTAATCATTCAAAATAATTATAATATTTGATTTTACACTTTTAAACGTTATTTCATCCAATCAAAAATAATTTTGAATCGTTAAAAGCATATTTAAGAATGATATTAAAAATGGAAAAAGTTATATGTTAACTATTTTAAAAGCACTCTCAAACATGTCTTCGATCATTAAAAAACAATTTTTATTATACGAAACTAGGTGTTTAGTTAACAATATTGTAAAATACTAAAAACGTGTTTTTAAAGTAATTTTGGAACGAGATAAAAAGTGTATGATATTACTCATTTTAAAATCACTTCAAAATATGTCTTCGAGAGGAAGAACTTACCTTGACCACAGTCCAATGGTGGAAAGAAGCAGATTCCCATGGCAAAGGGCTAACAAGTCTTCTAGGAACTCCAGAAGGAATTTTTGTTGGTACACTAAATGATAATACAGTCCATACTAGAACCATGAGAGGAACTCCATAGTCTGCAATGAAGCTTCTCAACCACCCTATATGAAAAAAAAAAAAAAAAAAAAAGGTGAAAATGTTTAAAAAGAGAAATATAGTTTACAAAATAATAATAATAATGGGAAATTTTTACAAATAGAAAAAATGTCAAAATAGCAAAAAAAAACACTAATATACATTGTTAGACTTATATCAGCATTTATCAATCAAACTATCAGCGTCTATCACAACAATCTAAAAATTTTGCTATTTTGTGTAAATAGTTTCCCTTTTAAAAATTTCTCTTATATAATTTAGTATCTCGAAACCAAACCAAGGAGAAGTGGGTCGCACGTCAAGGCCATTAGATGCAACAAAGCCCAATGCGGATGAGATCCGAGCGCCAACAAGTTTAAATCATAAAAAATATTCCTAAATTTTGTCAATTGTTTAAAAAAGTTGCAATATTACTCTTGACCTAATTTCCTAAACATTTCAATATTGGAATAGAAAAACCAACAAAAAGTTGACATTCATACTTAATCCAAGCAAGTGTCTTAATCTGAACGTCACACTATTTTAAGTTACCGCTTTGTCAATTTTTTATCTAACATTCTAAAAACCTTCTACTCTTAAAGAGTGTGGTTTTGAAACGCGTATGGAAGGTTATTAAGGGTAATTAAACAAATAAACAAAGTTTAAGAGTAATTTTTATAATTCAACCTATTTTTTAAAAAGTGTTAATAATTGGTGAAATATATATATATATATATATATATATATATATATATTTTTTTTTTTTTTTTTTTTTTTTTTTTTTGAGAAAGTACCTGTGGCATATAACCAAGACCTTGCCTTTCTGCTCTTCAAAGAAGAGTATGAAACTCCAAAAGTAAATATGATTGCAAGCAATCCATTTGTGTAAAGCCAATCAAACTCATATTTCTCCATATTTGGATTCTCTGCTCTGGGAATTTTAAACTCACTCACAACTCCCTGCATCATTCAAACCCTTCAAAATTTAAATATATACGTATTATTGGGTTGTTTTCAAATATAAAAAAAAAAATGAGTTAGAATTTACAAATATAAAAAAAAATTTACAGTCTATCTCTGATAAACAATGAAATTTTTCTCTATCTGTAAATAATTTGATATTTTTCTGTTTATAATAATTTCTCTATATTATTATTTCATAACTATTTTTTTATAATTTTTTTTACCAAGAAATTTTCTTTTTAATTTTGATTAAGATGTATTCTAATTATTAATCAAATTTACATAAAATAGAAACATTTTTATATAGTTGTAATATATATATATATATATATATATATATATAAATAAAAAAAATAAAGAAAACTATTTACACATAATAGCAAAATATTTAGATAGTTGTGATAGACGCTGATTGAAGTCTATTAGGATTTATCAGTGATAGGAATGATAGAAATCTATCACTAATAAATGTTGATAGAAGTCTATCAATGTCTATCAGTTTTTTTTTTTTTTACTATTTTCTGTAAATAGTATGACATTTTTGTAAAAATTTCCCTAATAAATTACTAATTTAATTTTTTTTTTTTAAGAAATCAATTTTTTTTTGCCACATGACATTTTTAAGTGGGCTACATGGAGATTGGGTGTAGACATTGTTTTTTTTTTTTTTTTGGTAAAAACTAAAGAATGAATTTGCCACATAAAAAATTATGATTAGATAATTTAGTAGGATGTAGCTAAATATTTAAAAAAAAAAAAAAAAAAAAAAAAAAAAAAAAAACGGTATGTGATGAAATTGAGTGATTTGAAAACAAAATTATAATTTGAAAAGGAAAAATAATGAATTGGAAGGTGAGTGGTTTTCATGTTTCAGAAGTTTTTAAGTATTGCATAAAAAATGTAAAGATAAACAAACACTAAAACATGCATAAATTAATGGGGTTTTTTCATAAATAATAAAATAATAAAAATATTTACAAATATAGTCAAATGACAAAAAGTTTACTCATTCCAATGTGTTCTTTTTGCTATATTTATAAATAGTTTCATTATTTTTTTTATTTAAAACAATTTCCCTAAATATAATATTACTTTTAGGGAAATTTTCACATATAGAAAAAATTCTAAATTATTTACAGAAAATAACAAAAAAATACTGATAGAAATTGATAGACTTCTATCATTTCTATTACTTATAGACTCTGATAGACTTCTATCAGCGTCTATCACAACTATCTAAAAATTTTGCTATTTTGTGTAAATATTTTCCCTTGTTTTTCTATTTTTAAAAATCCCCTTACTTTTAAATGATTTAAAATACTATTTTTAAGCCATGAAACAATATAAATTAACAAAATTAATATATTTAATTTAATAAATTCCTGAAAGAAGAGATTTAAACTATTAGTGAATAAAAAAATTATACGAAACAAATAGTTAAAACTGACCTTGATAGCTTCTTGAATGAACAAAATAGAAATTAAAATTGCAAAAAGTTCTCCTGCAATTCTTGTAAATCTGTTGATTAAACTACAAGCGTTGAATATTGCCAAAAGCATCAATAACATAGCCGTCCACACGTAAACCCTGTAATCATATCAATTAAACCAAATATTAGGCCTTAATTTGTAGCTATTTGATTATTTTTGTTTTTAGTTTTCTAAAACTATGATTTTTTCCTCGCTTTTATCTTAATTCTAAAAATAAAAAGGAATTTTTAAAAATAGAAAAATAAGAGAAATTATTTACACAAAATAGCAAAATTTTTAAATAGTTGTGATAGACGCCCATAGAAGTCTATCAGGGTCTATTAGTGATAGAAATGATACAAGTCTATCACTGATTGATAGATGCTGATAGAAGTCTATCAATGTCTATCAATGTTTTTTTCTATATATATTTTTTATAAATAATTTGACATTTTTTCTATGTGTGAAATTTTTTAAAATAAAATTTATTTTCTTTTAATTTTCAAGATATAGTTTGGATTTTAAAAACATTGATAAAATATAAACCACAAAATAAAAAAATAAATATGTGTAATTAATTTTCAATTTTTAAAATTTATGTTTGTTTTCTCTCCATTTTCTTGTCATAATCTTCATTTTCACTAATAACAAAAACTACTCTTTATTTTTTTAGTTTTTAAAGAAACATCTAAATTCTTTCTAAAACAAAAAAGAAACATTAAAATACTTAGTCAAAATTTAAAAACATAAACTACTTTTTTTAGTTTAAAATTTTTGGCTTGGTTTTGAAAACATTAGTTGAGAGTGGACTATATGACATAGGAATTTAAAAGTGAAAGTAGAGTTTATAGGATTAATTTCTAAAAAATCAAATAGTTATCAAATGATACTTTTTATATATATATATATATATATATATATATATATATATATATTAAAAAATTAAGAAAATAGTTTTTCAATAAAAATAGGCGTCACATTTGTTTATGTTAAAAGTTAACAAAGAACCTAACAGATGGATCAACGGTGCTACAAAAAGTAAACTTCAAAAGTAAAATTGTTGAGTTTGAAAAATCAGTGACCCAAATACAATCTAAACTAAATACCTAGGACTTTTTACCTATTGATTGAAAATTTTAACAAATTTAAATTAAATTATACTTTAAAAAAACACAAGTAGTCAAAAACATTTTTTTAATACACTTAAAAACTATTTTTAAATTATTCCCAAATAAAGCCTTTACATTAAAAAAAAAAATTAAATTATAACTTTAGCCTCAAATTTTGAAAATTTGGTGCATCAATGTAGTTTAGAAATTATTAAATATACAATGTATTTAACATATATATCATTTAAGAGTTAAATTGACTAAGTTAATGATAGAGCGCTTGTTAGACGCAATATTAAAAGTCTAAAGACGTATTAAGATCTTATTAAAGTCTATAGACTATATCTATATAATTTTCAAATTTTAGAGACCTATTAAAATTAAAATAGGTATTTAATTATTGAATAGACACAACTATAAAGACTTAGGACCAAACTAGTAATTTATTTTTTTAAAAAAAAAAATCTAAAGGACGAAATGTTACATTTCCAAATAAATACTTAAACTCTTGTTCAAAAATAATATTTTTAACTCAAAATAAAATGAAACATTTTAAAATCTAAAGGACCAAAGGTGAATTAAACTCAAAACTCAAGAGTAAAAATGCACATTTTGAAACTTAAAAATCAAATGAAAATTAGACTAAAATTAAAATCTAGGGTCCAAAAAGGTATTTTACTCCAATTATTATCTTTTTACCAAACATGATAGAAATTAACTTTGAATTAAACTAACTAGAAAAACTACTAATTAAGGTTTATAGAGAGCCTAGAGACAACAAAATTTAGACATTTTAATGTGTGAAGATTGAAATGGGACGATCAAGTTATGTCAAAGTGAATTTAGTTCA